>CM017907.1:19986988-20496988 GCA_008369825.1 Triplophysa tibetana | reverse complement strand
GTCAGCCCTGTAACTCAATGCGCGCAGAGCTCCCCTTAAATCATATAAACCGCCTCCCGAAAGAGACACATGTGGGATTCAACATCTACTTCAAACGTGAAAATCAACACAGTGTAAGCTTAAAAAACGAAGACAAAGAGCAGTTGTGCAATAATCTTGCTCAGCGTGATTTGGTTCACACCGCTTCAAGATGATATTGTCATTCAAGAAAATAACGTGTGTGCACTTCCACAGATAACTCAAACTGTCACGCAATACTGTGTGAAGGTAAACTTCATTTCTCTGCTGCATCCAGTTCAGCTTCTATGTTAACTTAATCTGTTTAACTTTGTGCAGAAACTAAAACGTTTGACAGCAACAGGTTTCCACACAAGTTTAATAGAGTCAAGTAAATCAGGTTGGGAGTTTGTAAGTGAGGGAACAGAAAGGCTGAATCAAGCCAAGAGTCCACCCAACAAACATTCATCTGCTTATTTATTTCACATCAGAATCCCGCTTAGACTCAGACCCACATCTGCTCTGTATGGTAGTGTAAAACCCTCTGGAGACCCTCTGGACCGATTGCTTCAGAGTAACAGGGAGGACATCTCAGGCCAGAAACGTTTGTGGGGGTGGCAATCGTTTTCCCACAATCCTCTTCAGAAAACAAACTCAACTCAAGCCAAGAAAAATAAAAAGCCCCAATTACATTAATTAGAGATGAACGTCAGCGCGGCGCAGTGACATCAGCATACACCTATTGCAACACTGTTATGAATTCAGTGCATTCAGTCATGCTGAACAGGCACATGTGATGTCAATCACACTTCATACAGAATGAATCCATAGGGCATCATGATGAGAGTCTCACAGGAGGGGAGGATTCTTTCACGTTTAACCAATACAAAGAGACATGTATGTGAAACTACTTTTATTTGATGTAGTAAAATATCGGATACAAGAACAAATGCTTTGAATAAGCGGATCATATTTTCACATATCACCTGATGATGATAATATCTTAATTGATTCAAGTGAAACAGTCAGGCTCTCTTCACTGATGTGTTTGAAAACACTGTTGTGAATGCTGTGCGATTTTGCTGTTATGTGTTCGGTGAGGACGCTGTTAAAGGGGGATGTGTTCAGTGATCGGGGATGTGTTTGGTTAGGACGCTGTTATCGAGTATGTGTTTGGTGACGACGCTGTTATCGGGGATGTGTTCAGTGATGATGCTGTTATGGGGGATGTGTTCAGTGATCAGGGATGTGTTCGTTGAGGACGCTGTTATCCGGGATGTGTTCGGTGATGATGCTGTTATGGGGGATGTGTTCTGTTATCCGGGATGTGTTCGGTGATGGCGCTGTAATCTGCCATGTGGCTGTTTTCAGGGATGTGATGTTACCTGTTGGCGAGTGCGGCTTTGGTTCAGCAGTTGTCTGGATCTCAGTTTCTGTTGCTGTAGCTGATGGATGGCAAACTGCAGCTGATAGTTGCTGGTAGCGGCCCTCTGCTTCTGTTCAACTGACTGAGCACTGACTGCATCTCCATCGCACACAGAGTCGACTTCACATGCAGTTCTGATGCTGCAGAGACCAAAGAATCAACTGTCAACAGGACACACAATAAACTGTGCCATACATTACACAATCTCTATTCTGTTACTACATAAAAACTTTTAAGCTTACTTGAAAGTTGGATCAAAGTAATTTCTATAATTTGCCTCTGACAGTAATCGTAGCTATGATATATTTTTCATGATTTTTAAGCACAACTGTTTTTTGTCCCCACTACTATTGGCATCCTTGGTAAATATGAGGCTGTAAACATAAATCTGCATTATTACTCTTTTTGATCTACAATATTGCAACATTTCATTAATGTAAAACATTTTGAAGGGGGGGGGAATAGAACATTATGAAAAATTCTCTAATACACCCTGGTCAAAATTATTGGCACCCTTAGAAGTTCTTATGAGTCACATTGATATTTACATTTTCTTAGCCCACCAAGGTGACTAGAAACATGATGTTGTCCAGTCATGACTTCTTGTTTGCACAGGAGAATAAATATTAGTAACACAAAGCCCAAATCCCCTTCATCAATCATCACAATGTGTAAAACCAAAGAAATGTATTTCTGATGTGCAATAAAGTTCTGCTGAGCTACACAAAATACAAAATGGCTTTAAGGAAATAGTTAAAACAATAAAAAGATCCCATCTCCAACATCAGGGCAATAATTAAGAAGTTTTAATGGACTGGAGATATTTTAAATCGGTCTAAAAGAGAATGTGTCCATATTTTCTTAATGCACAGCAAAGATAATATTTTGAGTGGCCTGAGACTTTAAAAGGATCACAGATGGAGAATTGCAGAAATATTTTTTTTATTTTTGTGTCGGAAAAATAAAATAATAATAAAGGAAAACTGCAGCTCCATCACCACAAGTTGTTTGGGACACTGTTCAAGAAACACATCTTCTGCTCTAATGCAAAAACAAACTCCACCATATTAATCTGCCATACTGGAACGCTAACCAGGACTGGGATCTATGGCCATATGAATTTTTTTTTTTTTCAGCAATAACACAAGATTGGTTTGTTTCACACAGGTATAAAAAATGCCCCATGTCCACAGTTAAATATCTTGTCAGATAAATATCTAGACAGTGATTTTAAGAGAGGACAGGAAGCGAAGTGGATGAGAGAGAGGGGGTGGGGTCGGGGAAAGGACCACGAGCCAGGATTCAAACTCGGGTCGCCCGGGACCGTCAGAGCCATATGTAGGAGCACGAACCTCTCAACCATCGGCTCCGATCAGATCTTTATTGTTGTGAATCAACCTTTATACCAGAGGTCCTGGACATCATGTTCAGATACACGGCATCATGTTTTATATCAAATTCCAACAAGTTAAAAAAGCCCTGACTTGCTCTGCTAGAAATCGAATAATGGGTCGTTGTTAGATCATCTGCACACTGGTTCAAAATAAACATCAAAATCAGCAAAAAATGTGTCACTGAACGCAAAATCAAGATCCTTTCATAGCCATCCCAGTTCCCTGATCTGATCACTATAGACAATGAATGGGATGAACTGAATATCCAACATTTGAAGGATCTTAAGAGAATCTGTATGAAGGAATGGACTCAGATGACTTGCTATATATTCTCAAACCTCATCAGACGTAAAAAAAAGACTCAGAGCTGATATTAATGCAAATGGAGGCTGCAGAAACGAGTGGAGGCTACTTCAAATTGTTCAAATGTACTTTAATGAAATGTTTGAATTTTGAAGATTTTTTATAAATGATAAAAAGGAGAAACAATGCAGATTAATTTGTACTTGTATTGTTTGCTGACATTTACCAAGGGTGCCAATATTAGTGGAGGGCACTGTTTATAACATCTGCACGTATCTGCCTTTCAGACGATAAACTGTTTCCAAGACTGAAAGTAGAAACATATAAAAAAGAAACGTATGTTGAATGTTGTCAGTTAAAGACGACATACTTATCCAATTTTTACCACAGCGATAAGACTGAGATCTTGGAGATGAGATAAATCACAGGCTGTTCTTTACACATCACTACATAACACAGTATACTCCAGGAGCTTCAAGAATGTCTAAACAATATCTAAGAGAAAATTTGTTCACTTTAACAGTCATAAATAAACAGACACTGTTTGTGTAAAGCTGCCTGCTACACTACATATAAGTCAGTAAAAGCTGTTCTTGTGCAACAGCAGAAGCAAAGACTCATGGGACTGGAGTCATGTGAAAAGATCCATCCACCCATGCAAATGCACAACAATTCTCACAAAACTTTGTGACCTGTGATGTCACAATCTCAACACATCTGTAACACAAGCCTTCATGTGAGCCTGGAGACAACTTTAGTGAATCAGATCAGATCATTCCCATTATAAACAAATACGTACAGCATCTCGATTTTCATCTGAAATACAGTATAGCAAAACACTGCCAGCAATCGCCATCACATGAATGATCTCTGGAGAATGACGTCAGACTCTGAAGGAGGGATGTCATAATACCCTGCTGGAGTAAATGCACTCTGGGACAGAATGATGAGGGTCCCTCGTACAGCCAGCAGTGTCATGATGTGTTTAAATAAGGGCCCGAGACAAAACTACCAGTGACAGTTCTCATGTGCTGTATTAATTCTATGGCATTAGAGCCGACCATCCCATTAAGCGAACTAAGCGGCTGCTTATGGCCTCGCAAGAGCAAATTAAATTACAGATTTGAATGTATAATCGCTTTATATTCACGAAACAAATCCAATTCTTACGCAGGGCCGTACCCACTATTTTTTCTGTGGTGTGTTCAAATTTGTGAAAATACTGACTA
Source organism: Triplophysa tibetana (assembly GCA_008369825.1). Lineage (NCBI taxonomy): Eukaryota > Metazoa > Chordata > Actinopteri > Cypriniformes > Nemacheilidae > Triplophysa > Triplophysa tibetana. Next base: position 20,492,639 of record CM017907.1, on the reverse strand, counting down.
AACGCAACATTGAAATATCAAAATAAGTGAGGTGGCCAATCAAATGAAAGAAGGCGGGAATTACTGATTACAGAGCCGAGCAGTGACCAATCAAATCAAAGAAGTCGGAGCTATGGTCACGTAATTTACCAAGACGCTTTGTTTTAAAGTTGAACGAGTGCTGTGCAACAAGGGACATATACTGTAAGTGACTAAACATTCAATATTTGACAACTGTTAAGTGTTTAACGATAGAAATGTTGAAAATCCAACAGTATTCACTGATGAAAATGACAAAATGCTCCTCTAGATGAAAAATATGTCATTTAGAATTAACTGTAAATTTAGAGTTTTATTTGGGATAAGGTTAAGAATAATTGTGTAAATTAAATAAAAAAATGATTCAAATATCCTTAATGGCTGTGTGGCTTTAAAAGGGTGTTTATGGGTTGTGGTTAAAATAAAAAATCTTTTAAAAACAAAAATCTTTGCAAATACTGTAGTCAACATTTGAAGTGGATTAAAAAATGCATATCAAAGTTGTCGTAGACAAGAACGGGTATTATTCTTGTCTTAGGGCAACTTTGATGAACCTTTTTGATCCATTTTAAATGTTGACTACTGTGGTTTAATGCATTGATCAATAATGTTTCTACAACATTTGTATGATTAGTCCCTGTATGATCTGTGCTCAAATTTAAAGGGACAGTACATCTAGAATTCAAAGTAATGAAATTATCAAATGTTTTAACTATCACAATACATTCCAACATCCCAAACATAACAACTAATAGAATTGGGTGTGTTAGTTTTAATGTGCGCATGCACAAGCATTGACAATAGTCGATTTTATGGAGGGCACAGGGGGACCCCAAAAATAAAATTCTGCTTAGTGCCCTGTAAAGGCTTGGGCTGTCCATGTATGGCATTATGAATGACTGAATGATAATAATACTGATATATTCTATCCTGTACTGTGGATAAAACATTTACATTCATTCTCTGTCCAGGATACTTACAGTGCATTTATTCTATACAAGTTTGGACCAATTTTATTTAAAACTAGGTAGACTAATCGGAAAAGTTAAACACAATTTTTTATATTAACTGAAGTTCTAGTGACCAGTCATCTTTGTGTGTGTCAGTGTCTCTGTAAAAGTTATTTTTTTGCTGTGGTCAGTAACACAAACACATCCATGATGATCTAAGACGACTCACTGTGTACATTGTGATGCTCACAGATGCATGTCCACTGCACATTCAACTTTGAATTCTGGTATAGCAAATGACTTCATTTAAAGCATATATAACATTCATTACAGTAGTAATTATACATTGACATTTAGTCAATCAGCAGACGTTTTAGCGATTTACAGATGAGGGAACAATGTAAGAGCGTTTATAATGGCACCGTTAGAAGAATACTGAAACACGGCCAGTATTTACTACCGTGACTTCAGTACTCTTAACATTCTGCAGTAATGCCTCATGACGCAAAACTGATTTCTTAATTTTTTTATTATGAATACATGAATTCACATGGTTGAAAAGCAGGTTGTTCAGATAGTTGATTTTAGTATACGGTGCGTTTGAAGGAACGGTGAGATATAAACATTAGTGCTGATGTGTCTGGTGTGCAGCTTCATTCATTAACACAACACTGTCAACACACAGAGGAATTTCTCACCCGCTAACCAGAGAAAACCCAAACCCTCTGAATCATAGTAAAGAGAAGAAAAAGCTTAAAATGAGAAATTTCAACTATATGACATGGTTTAAAAATGACTGTACTTCCACTATAAACTCAAGAGTATTGACTTCAGTCTTTTTGACCTTTATGAATACAGCAGCACATTTCACTGTTATATAATAATCACTTCAGCTCAAAGAAACTCTTCTGAAGCAACTTCCCATTGCTTTCAAACAACTCCAGTCAGTGGGAAAACATGCACCAAAACAAACTAGACAATGTCATAAAACTAAGAATCCTTCGTCATCAAACACATTGATGCTGTGTGGAATCATTGTTTTTAATTCATTCTTTGTAAAGGAGGTGGCAACCATTCCCTTCCACTTTTAAAACTGCGTTTGGGTTACAAAGAACAGGTTTGAATGCCATGTGGGTGAGATTTGTGTGTGTGTGAAGGGGGGTTTTGGTCGGGCAGTGGGAGAAATCCTGGAATACTAATGTAAGGAGGCTAGTAAAGCAGACAGTAAATTCAGCATCATGATCTCGACGGGACACCACATTCTTCCCCTCCAAAACCTAAATATTCAATAATGATGACATTCCATTACCAAACCGAGCCACATTTATTATTATCATCATCACTGCTAGAAATAACTTACTGGAAATTAATTTCCATCCATTCCAAGAACAGAGGAAGATCTCGTCCAAATGGAACTAAAATCAGCCGAATACTTGTGAAGAACCATCACGCTCGGTCATTGAAAAACACACCTGACAGCTTCAACTTCAAAGATCACAACTTCTCTTTGAACAGCGTTACGTCTAAAGCCCCTTTGGCATCAAACGCAGCGCTCTTAACGTCTTCGGCATGTTTGGCACAGACCGCCGGCCCCGAAATCTCGAGGAGGTGCTCGAAAAAAACCCATGCATTAAAGACAGCGCTGAGTGAATAGAGGGTCAAGTGTGATGAATTGAGATTCTTCTTCATTTCTTCTGAAGACCAAAAGACTTGAGTTTCATGTAGTTTGATGTGTAGAACAAACAGTAGCCAGAGGAAAGATCCAGACAGAGATCTAACAAATGGGACGCCACGTTTTAAACAGGGAATGAAATCTTCATCCCTAACACTATTCGGAATAACTGACAGTTCATGTTAATGGAAAGACATCTTTCCGTTCATCTCTTTTAAATACACACATGCTGTGAATATAACAGATTCTGTACGAGCACCGTTCATCCGTTCGTTTTGTGGAAATACAAACATTTAAAAGGGGAAAAGGCAGACATTCCAGGAATTCCCTGATATTTCCATACGTAAGGAAGGGCTGGACTGGAAAAACACTGAAGGGAAGACCAGGGCTAAAGTTTCTGAGATAGTCACTCACATATCACTGTAAAAATACAAGAGAAAACCCAGAGAGTTAACCCTTTCATTGCATCACATTCTCTTCTATTATAACAGCTGATCCTGGAGCAGTCATGTGATGTGCGTGTGCGAGATGAGAGTTTAACTCTTATCTCCTCAATTGTTCACACACAGAACAAACATCACTTTCAGATAGTGATTACTTTCTATAGAATTCCTCCGTTTGAGTGACTTTCACTCTAAACTCTTGAGAAAGATCTTCTGAGGTTTTTAGTTTTGAGTGCAGTTCTCTTACACTTTATGGAAAATGGAGGAAAAAACAACCTTGACTTTTACTACTCATTTAACTACAGGAGACAGTAGATTTAGTCAAACGATTTAGATGACTTTAATCTCATTTATTAAATATCAACAGAGTTTCATCCGTGAGCACTATTTATGGATGATGTTTATTTGTATGCAGAAACCAGAAGTGAGTTCGCTTTTAAAGCACTTCCAGTCCGATCACTCCAAAGTCAATGGGTTTTTGGTCAAATGTCTGAAATAAGGTCTGTGGTGAACAAAACCTATAAATACTTTTTTATGTTTCATTCTGTGACAAAAAACACATGTAATTACCCACTTTTGATTTGTAAAGCTATTAGAATTCTTAAAAATAGCGGCTGCTAACAAAAAGCAACTATACATGGTTTCAACGTTTCTCAAAGGTTACTGTGCATGCACATTCGTAGGCTGCAGTTGACTTCTGGTAGACATTCACAAACATTGCCTGTAGACTATAATATAATCAAAAGTAACCAAGAAGAACCGTTACTTGGCTAAATTTGTCTCTCCAATATTTAGAAATTATACTGCGATGCCAATCTCAACCACTAGATGTCAATGTACCATACGGTTTCTTTAAATGCGACCAAACTACAGGACCCATTCAACAAATTAGTTATTCAATAAAATTAACCTAATGTAAAACAAAATTCAATAAACAATTTCGGGTCGGGGATAGGTCTCTCACTGTCGTGTGCGCCTATGGGCCAAATGGCAGTGTAGAGTACCCGGCCTTCTTGGAGACTCTGGGAGCTGGAAAGCGGGCCGACTGGGGACTCCGTCGTACTGCTGGGGGACTTCAACGCCCACGTGGGCAACGACAGTGACACCTGGAGGAGCGTGATTGGGAGGAACGGCCCCCCTGATCTGAACCCGAGTGGTGTTCTGTTATTGGACTTCTGTGCTAGTTACAGCTTGGCCATAACGAACACCATGTTTAAGCATAATGGTGTCCATCAGTGCACATGGCACCAGGACACCCTTGGCCGGAGGTCGATGATGGACTTTGTGGTTGTTTCATCTGACCTACGGCCGTATGTCTTGGACACTCAGGTGAAGAGAGGGGCCGAGCTGTCAACCGATCACCACCTGGTGGTGAGTTGGATCCGATGGCGAGGGAGGAAGCTGGACAGACTCGGCAGATTCGGTTTGGCCGAATCGCCTGTCAGAGAGATCTTCAGCTTCCACCTCCGGCAGAGCTTCGACCAGATCCCGAGGGAGTCTGGAGATATTGAGTCCGAGTGGACCATGTTCTCCACCTACATTGTCAACGCAGCCACTCGGAGCTGTGGCCGTAAGGTTTCCGGTGCCTGTCGAGGCGGCAATCCCCGAACCCGGTGGTGGACACGGTCAAGCTGAAAAAGGAGTCCTATCGGGCCTGGCTGGCTTTTGGGACTCCGGAGGCAGCTGACAGGTACCGACAGGCCAAGCGGACTGCAGCCCGGGTGGTTGGGGAGGCAAAAACTCTGGCCTGGGAGGAGTTCGGTGAGGCCATGGAGAAGGACTATCGGTCGGCCTCGAAGAGATTCTGGCAAACCGTCCGGCGCCTCAGGAGGGGGAAGCAGTGCCCTACCAACGCTGTTTACAGTGGAGGGGGCAGCTGTTGACCTGGTCCGGGGATATCATCGGGCGGTGGAAGGAATACTTCGAGGATCTCCTCAATCCCGCCGTCACGTCTTCCATTGAGGAAGCAGAGGCCGAGGGCTCGGAGGCGTACTTGCACATCACCCGGGCTGAAGTCACCGAGGTGGTCAATAAACTCCTCGGTGGCAGGGCACCGGGGGTGGATGAGATCCGCCCTGAGTACCTCAAGTCTCTGGATGTTGTGGGGCTGTCTTGGCTTACACGCCTCTGCAGCATCGCGTGGCTGTCGGGGACAGTGCCCTTGGACTGGCAGACCGGGGTGGTGGTCCCTCTTTTTAAGAAGGGGGACCGGAGGGTGTGCTCCAACTAATCGGGGATCACACTTCTCAGCCTCCCCGGGAAAGTCTATGCCAGGGTACTGGAGAGGAGAATCCGGCCGATGGTAGAACCTCGGATTCAGGAGGAACAGTGTGGTTTCCGTCCCAGTCGTGGAACACTGGATCAGCTCTATACCCTCTCCAGGGTGCTGGAGGGTTCATGGGAGTTTGCCCAACCAGTCCACATGTGTTTTGTGGATTTGGAGAAGGCATTCGACTGTGTCCCTTGCGACATCTTGTGGAGGGTGCTCCGGGAGTATGGGATTCGGGACCCTTTGCTAAGGGCTATCCGGTCCATGTACGACCGGAGCAGGAGCTTGGTTCGCATTGCCGGCAGTAAGTCAGACTTGTTCCCGGTGCATGTTGGACTCCGACAGGGCTGCCCTTTGTCGCCGGAATTTCTAGGCGAACCCAGGGGCCGGAGGGTGTCGGGTTTGGGGACCACACGATTTCATCTCTGCTCTTTGCGGATGATGTCATCGTGCTGGCCCCATCAGACCAGGACCTTCAGCATGCACTGGGATGCCTTCAGCCGAGTGTGAAGCGGCTGGGATGAGAATCAGCACCTCCAAATCTGAGGCTTTTTAGTCGGAAAAGGGTGGCTTGTTCACTTCAGGTAGGTGGAGAGTTCCTGCCTCAAGTGGAGGAGTTCAAGTATCTGGGGGTCTTGTTCACGAGTGAGGGAAGGATGGAACGGGAGATTGACAGACGGATCGGTGCAGCTTCTGCAGTAATGCAGTCGCTGTACCGGTCTGTCGTGGTGAAGAAGGAGCTGAGCCGCAAGGCGAAGCTCTCGATTTACCGGTCAATCTACGTTCCTACCCTCACCTATGGTCATGAGCTGTGGGTCATGACCGAAAGGACAAGATCCCGGATACAGGCGGCCGAAATGAGCTTTCTCCGCAGGGTGGCCGGGCAATCCCTTAGAGATAGCGTGAGAAGCTCGGTCACTCGGGAGGTGCTCAGAGTAGATCCGCTGCTCCTCCACATCGAGAGGGGCCAGCTGAGGTGGCTCGGGCATCTTTTCCGGATGCCCCCTGGACGCCTTCCCGGGAAGGTGTTCCGGGCATGTCCCACCGGGAGGAGACCCCGGGGAAGACCTAGGACACGCTGGAGGGACTATGTCTCCCGGCTGGCCTGGGAACGCCTCGGTGTCCCCCCGGAAGAGCTGGAGGAAGTGTCTAGGGAGAGGGAAGTCTGGGCATCCCTGCTTAGACTGCTGCCCCCGCGACCCGGCCCCGGATAAGCGGAAGAAAATGGATGGATGGAATAAATAATTTATTTAATGCAATTATTATACAATAACACAATATTAAAAAAAATATATATATAAATAGTTGTATTATTAGACACTAGGCAAGTACAGACCGGTTTTTAACTGCAGGCCAGATGCGCGAGTGTCAGGTCTATAGACAGTGTCAGGGACATCATCACGCAGAAATACCTCACAAATAATTGAACATGGGTACAAATCTAAAAAAAGTTTCATACATGGAGTAAAACTATAAAAAGTTCTCGTCAACTTAGACAAAACTGTATTTAATCACTCATAAAGCTTTGGGTTTTTCCCATCTCCTGAAAAATGTCACAAAAAATTTAAAACCTGCGAATTTGGACATCCGAGGTTTCTGAAGGACAGCGGTGATATATAAGACGAAGATTGTATTTAGTCTTCAAAATGAATAAATGCTTTGTTAATATGTAAAGACAAACTTGGGTTGAGTTGTGTGTACTGTGTGTTTCAGGCCACTTGTGATCTTAAAGGGACAGTTCACCCACAAATAAAAATGTTGTCCTCATTTACTCCACACCTGTATAAATGTCTTTGTTCTGCTGAAGAATGTCTATAACCATACAGATCTCATCCCCCACTGACTCCCGTGGCAGTAAATGGGGATGAGATCTGTTTGGTTACTGACATTTTTACAAATATCTTATATCAAATAAATGTATACAGGTTTGGAACAACCTGGTGGAGTAAATGATGACAGAATTGTCTTTTTTGGCTGAACTGTACCTTAAAGTCATTGTAATGTCTGTCACCCAACAACAATAATGTGCAGACAGAGAGGTGGGTGTGTGTACTTGTTACATGTGGTTTCAATGTGACATGAGTGTAATATCATAAACATGGTTTATGGGGACACTATCATAAACCAAATCACTTTTTTTTAAATCTACAGTCTTCTGTGATGGTTTAAGGGTAGGTTAGGGAATAGCATTTGTGCAGTATAAAAATCATTATGTCTTTAGTGTGTGTGTGTGTGTGTGTGATTTCTCACCTGGATCTCTCAGCCATCGCGTCTAAATGTGCGCCTCTTACAGGAACCGCAGAACCTGCTCTACTGAAGAGTCCACCGGTCAGATTAAGACTAGTCAACTGTGAGAAAAACATTACAAAACATCACTTTCAATTCACACACACACGCATGCACACACACGTCTAAAATTTCAATCAAAACATAGACCACAACACATGACGTTAACAACGCATGTCAACACATTATTCAGTTAACAGAGTTGAATTCATTTGTTGTTCTACAGTAACTCTGGGCAGGGCAGCAGTTTTATATTTGGGGTGGAATAAGTCAGGTTGTGTTGGGCTGTGATGATGTTTTTTGCTAATGGTCCGTGATGAAGCTGAAATGTTCTTTATATATGTCTCTGTGCGTCCGAGGTCACAGGCGTCTGAAAGCCCCGTTCTGTTTCTACAGTAAACCATCTCATCCATATTCACAACGGAGCTAATCCTCATAATTCTGATGTCATTATAAAGTGAAGAGAGATGTGATTCTCAGGTCCACAAACAGTCAAACGGTGTGTTTTCACTGCAGTTATTTGAATGATGAGGTGTTTAAAGAGACTGAATCTAAATGAGGAGTTTATATTTATACACCCAATGAACAAAATACTGCCGTGCAAAACACGGCCAAATCAATCATCAAATAAAAAAAACTCCTGGTAAGTAAATGACGTTGTGATGCACAAGTGTCTTTTATCAAACTAAAGTGTGTTATTCGGTGCATTAAATACACAAGTTATTTTTAAGAGGTGTTTTGAAAAACCAGACGTTTGATTTTCTTCCAAAAAACTCGATCTCAGTTTGTTCTTGTATTTATACTCGAGCAGTAAAACAGCACGAGACGACAGAACTAAAGAAAACACATTCTCCAGTATCATGGAGTCAGAGATCTTGTGTGGTCTCATGTGGTCTTATCTTAAATCCTCACTCCACTGCTTCAGGTGTTTGAAGGAAGGAGTCAAATCTTCACCCGCTGACATTCTCCAACATTCTTTTTAGTTATAAGAATGAAGTACTGGCAGGAAAGAGCCTCCGGGGTGTCTGTGTGTGTGTGTTCAGTATGATGCTAATGAGACCACACAGACACAAACCTTCTGTTCATACTCACACAAACTCTCACACACACAGCTCTTCTGATACAAACATACATCAATCACAACACTTCTTCTTTTTACTTTAGACTCATAAAGTAGGGACATGAAGCAGATCTTGAATAAAACCCTCAGACCGGCTGTTCACACCAATAGCAAAGCATAAAGTTCCTCTCTCTACTCACGGGATATCTTGTGTTTTGCGTCACTTGCACTAACAAAATCTGTGGAAGTGTCAAACCATAAATGTCAACAATCGCTTTGCATGCTAAAAATTGTAAAGACCCAATTTGCGTCTTTGGATTGAACTTTGTAAGTAACAAAATAGTTCGATTCACTTCTGGTGTGAACACACCATTAGATTGAGTGTTGAGTAGAAACCTTATCTAATGGAATGTGCATTTATGATATGATATTTACAGATTTACAGCCATAGATGTATAGACATAGTTGAACACTATGTAAATCATATCATATCGGGTCAAATCCGATCCGTTATTTTGACTAAAATCCTACTTTTACACATGTACGAATATCAAATGTGCTGTTGTGTAGACACAAACATCATAATCGCTAAACGAACACAAGACAACAAAACGAAGGCATTAGCTAACACAACATTCAAATGTGACCGTAGTTTAAAAACCTGTAATATTGAGTTAACACATATAAAACACTCAAAATCACATTGTTACCTATGAAAGGTTTTTACATTTTTTATTGACAAGTGTGTTTACTCACTCTCTAGATCTAACAGAGTTTTATCATAATAAATTGAGTTAAATCTAATATTTCAATACAAGCACTTCAGTCAAACATCATTTGCAATATATTAAATCTTTAACCACCGCCAACAGTTTAAAAGTAGGCCAGACCTGGCAACCCTGACAGCAACTGGATTTTTCTGGACCGGTCATATATGGCATCTACATATTCACTGTAACGCTATATAAATGAAATTCATTTTTACTTTATTTTCAGTTCATCATTTTCTTGCTTCAGAATTAACTTACTTCAGTTTATTCCTGAGGCAACATTTCTCATTTCAGTTACGCTTTTTTCATATTTAGACTAACAATCCATTTGACTTTAGTAAACATAAGTGTTTTCATAGTTTTAGTAAACTTGCGGTCAATTATCTACATCAAAGAGATCTTTGAGGAGCATGAGTGCTTGTGGGAATGTTTTTAAGGGTATAAGGGTTATAGAGAAACATCATGCAAAATGATTTCAATAAATTTAAACTTAATGTGTCACATGATCACCGGTGTGTGTCAACATTATGAGAAAGTGAAATCGGTAGAAAACACAGATGAAGGTTTGACCTGTGGTGAAGTGTGTTTGATGTTTGTGAGGTCAGATGTGAACTCACGTGTTGTGTGAGGAGACTGATGTGATTGGATGAGCTGTACTGTCGAGACGCTTGTTTCTCCAGGAGTTTACGCAGAGCAGATACGATGGCCTGCTGGTTGGACTGAGCCTGAGCCGACAGAAACTCCTTCTCTTTCACAACACCAGCAGAAACCGGCCTCAGTTTACTCACATTCATCTTCTCAATCACTGCACGACACAGAAAAACAGTTCACATGAAAAAAATCTGCAATTCATTCCAGTCTCATACAGTAACCGCTGAGTCACAACCAGGTTGTTAACTTTACTAAATACATTAAATTATAAACTAACATTGAACAATATCATCTTTCAGTATGTATTAGTCTTTGTTAATATTGGTTAATATTCAATATGGGAGGGTTTCCTGTACATGGATTAGATTAAATCAAGACTAGGCCTTGGTTAAATTAGATTAGATTAAGTAGTTTCTACAAACATGTCTTACATTAAAAAACATTACTTCTCTGCATTCTGTAACAAAACATTGGCACTGATGTATTTCCAGATTTGTCAGTGAAGGTTGCTTGTAGTTTAGACAGCTCTAAGATTGATTTAAGGGTGTTTTCAGATTGGGCACGTTTGCAGGGGTCCAAAGCCTAGTGCAATTGTTCCACGGCGCCTCCCACAGCGTTGGTTTGGATTCACAATCAACATCCTTTGATTTTTAATAATTTCGTGCAATTATGCACCCGTGTCCGTGTTGCATTCACGTGAACCACGCCACAGTTCGAGAGCAACCACACTCAGACCACCTCCTTCAGGTAGTCTCTGTGCGCACCTGAGTTCAGTTGACAGCTTTCACATTAGCGATTTTTCACGTGAACCGTGTCCCGTTCCAAACTAAACTTCAAGGGCCCTATCGAACACCCGGCGCAGCGCAAGTGTTTTCGCTAGTGTTAGCCCTACGCTGTTCTCTTTTTCCCGTCGTTGTTTAAATAGCAAATGCATTTGTGCGCCAATGGCATGTTGGTCTAAAAAGAGGTGTTTTCACTCGCAGTGTTGGCGCGTTGATATTTTGAGGAACTGAAAATAGACTGCGCCATAGACCAACTCAAACCTGATGTAAAGTTAACAGTGCGATATTTTTGTGTTATTTAAAGAGCGTATTAGTAGAAAAATTTGCCTCTGAGTGGGTCCACAATACGATTTCACTTTACTTATTACACAGAGGGGAGCGCAGCGGCACACAAACTTTGCCAACATACAAAATAAATGGAGCACAATGTAGAAGATTATTATTGTGTACATAAAGATAAAAATCGGCTGGTCCTGTAGATGGTCTGTCGCGCGCATTAACCTTACGAGCAGATGTGTTTCCTCTCTGGAGAAGCGTCCAGTCTTTTCTCTTGCAAATTCCGCCGTTTAAATAGCGAATCTGACATGGCGCAAGCGCAACTGGCTCTTAAAGGGAATCAGAGATGAGACTATGAGTGGTTTACAGCACGTTATACTTTATACGTTATTACTTTACTAATCAAGGTTGATGTAGGATATAGAAAGTAATTAGTAATGAGTAACTAAATACTTTTTGGACAGAGTAATTTGTACAGTAATCTAATTACAGTATTGAATATGTAATGAGTAACTAGTAATTAATTACTTTTTCAGAGTAATTTACCCAACACTGGTTATGCCCCAAAAACACCCATTATTCATTAAGAGAATCGGGACAACCCATGGGACAACCCGACCGTTTTCCCGTCATTAAACTAGCAAAAGTGGATTCGGACACTTCATGAGTGCACTTGCGCCCTGCGCTTTAGACCATCTGCATAGATCGTGAAAATAGGGCCCCAAGAGTGAAAGTCTTAAGACCGGCACAGAAAACCGCCCCTTTGAAAGTTCTTTGTGAACGTTCATCACATCCCTCTTTATTAGTGATGTGTGTTGAGCGTGATGTCATTACCTTGTCCTGCAGAGGACGGTCGTGAGAATCTCCTGCTGGAGACGGATGTGTTCACACAGGTGGACTCTTGCGGTCGAGAGGTCGTCGGGTCAGTAGAGTCAGAGCGTGCTGAAGCCCATGTGATCGTCTGAGGTATGACGCTGAAGGAGGAGGTGTTGGTCAGAGGGTGTGGGGGGGGCCGGATGTAGGGCGGGAGGAGGCTGTGCTGTAACACGATGTGTTCACATTCTAAAGCTGCTGTGTGTGATGGGTTCTGCTCTTCAGTGTTTCTGATCCGCCTCAAAGAACGACAGCTATCAGTCACTTGTGAAGCTTCTGATTGAGTCAGATTGCTTTTGTCATCTTCCGTATGGTCTTTGTTTCTGCTACGTTCACGTTGTATCGTGTGAGATTTGTTTCTGCTATTGTGTTTAATGTCACGGCTGATGTCTGTGTTTTGGGTCTGGATGATCGTGTCTGGATTCTCTGAACCAGCAGAGGCATCACCAACAACCGCTTCATGTGATTGATGTATGAAACCTTGCCCGAGTGTCGCACCTGTCACACACAACATCAGAAATGAGTAAATAAAGTTTATTTATAACAAAAACTCAAAATAAGTAGAAATATCACTTACTGTGTGTGGGTTGTCTAACATCAGGCTTCCTCTCTGTTTTCCCGCTGTGATGTTTTGTGCCCAGAAACACACTGGCAGACTTGTTCTTCTGACTGTAGAATGTCAGGACCTCCTCCAGATCACCTTCACTACAAGAATTAGACAAAACCATCACTCATTAGACACTTATAAACACGGCTGTCCCAGACTAAATTGTTATTAGTCATTCATTTAAGCAATTAGTCGACTATTCACATGTTTATGATATTGATTTCATTATTTAAATATACATTGAGGAAGGAGAACATCAGTTCAAGTTTTTGGTTTTCAGGGATGATCATGTTACATCTGTTACATTGTTCTACATCACAGAGTAATAAAAGACATAATAATGAGCTTTTAAAATACAAAATAGGCGCTCAAGCGCACACATGAAGTAATCAGCTGTGACACCTGCAAAAGTTCTGATTATAAATGTGTCGGAAAAAAACAGCTAGATCTATTAATGCTGTAGACACAACGTTTATCAGCTCCATTACACGCAATGAAGATGAAACAGATTTGATTTGAGAGCAAACTTTTAAAAGTTATTTAACTATTTCTTCCGTTTGGGACTTTTACTACTGCGCTTTCAGACATAAACAAAACCGGTAAAGGCGTTTATATGCATTGCGAAATTGGAATAATTGACAAAAAACTACCTCTGCCGATTGGTTTTTGCATAAGCCGGTTATGACCGTTCCCCGATTAAAGAAAATGATTTTACGCGTTCACATTACCTTACATGTGTCAGTTTATTAAGCTTAATAGGCGTAAGACTGTGCACGCAAACGCGCTCAATGAGCCACTGAGTTTCCAGAATGCAAAATAACATGGATTAATGTGATAAAGACCTCGCCTCCAGAATAAACGCCTGTAAAACACTGGAATTGATGCAGTGATCTTCATCTGGAATCTTTTCCAAACTCTTCACCATTTCCGTAGTTTCCTTGGGATCATGAAGAAAAGTCAATTTAAACAAACGCAGCACTTTTCAACAATTTTTCACGTTTCTCTGTCACATTATCATCATCTAAATCAACTGTGAATAATACTCATACATTCACAAATCATTCCTCTCTATAAATGTATGTATTTGTTGAGGATGGCATTACATTTTGCGCATCGTACATTAATTTCTATAATCATCTCCTAAAGCTCGTACATTAGATCTTGCACTGGTATTATCATTAAAAACTGTTAAACTAAAGACTCAAATATATAGTTCAGCGGTCAGTGTGTTGAGGTGAAACACAGACCTGGTTATAGAGCTGGATGAAGTTTCCCAGCTGATGTGAGAGGAGACGCTGGCGGTCCGGCAGTGACAGATGATGACCGGTGTCCATCATACACACATCCTGCGGTAGATTACTGCTGGCTCTCTTCAGAAAACGCACAACCAGCTCCTACACACACACATACACGTCTGGGTATATTATTCTTTTGGGGACAGTCCATAAAAAAATATATTATGCCCTATCCCTTAACCTAAAGATCAAAAAAAACTTTTTGCATTTCTAGATTTTCTAAAAATATCGTTCTATACAATTCATAAGCTTTTTTGACACGAGTGCTCATGGGTTTATATGCATTCAGGTTTAGGTCCCCACAAAAGCAAGGACACACACACCCTTCCCATCAGCCCCTGACAGACACACCTGACACGCAGAATGACGTGTGTGTGCGTGTGTATGCGTATACCATCTGATCATGATCTTTCTGAGTCCACGCTGAGCTTCTGTGTTGTGTGCTCTCGGTCAGCAGACGCAGCTGAACACGCTGCAGATAACAGGAGAACACCATCCGCGCCTGCACTTTACTGCGACACACACATAACACACATGACACTGTGGCCGAGCTGCACTGTTTTCATCTATATACTTTACATTCAGCAGTATGCACATATATTTGATATAAAACACAGTTTCATGACCAGTGAGAATATTTACAGCAGTTCTGAATTCATTGGCAGATAAAAGTACCGAGTGTAGATGGCGAGAGTCATTCTCATCTCACTGTTATTACACACATACGTCATGTGAAGTAAAGAAACCCCTCCTCACTGCTTCAATAACCATCAACTATTCACATTCTCGAGAGCAGATAAACTACAAAGAAAGGAAAGGTTTAAACAGGGATCTGATGTACAGTAAGAGTTCTCGCTCTCGGCCCGTCCTCACACTGGCAGGCACACAGGAATTTCTACAAACTCAGACATGTCATTATAATTCCATACTCGAATTACACTTCATCCCGTCAGGCGGCAGGCGAGCGAGCGCTGGGGAAACTGGGATCTTTATTGCGCTTTGGATACGAGTGTGTACTATTCATTAATGGGCCAAAGGGGGTTTTTTCAGAGCCCTTGTATAACGTGACGGGGAGGGAAAATGTTTCAAGTGTTTCCAGCACTCCAGTCAAATGTCAAACAAAGAAAAGACATTCTGACTCCAGCCATTAGACGGCCAATCAGAGCGGGTCCATCTACACAGAGGTCAAGGTGAATGAGTGGGATTATATCTATTTTATGTCTACCTGTAAGGATGTGATAAAACAAAAAGAGAATTGTGTGAGTCCACACTGACCTGAGACTCCAGTCCTTCTGGAGGATGTGTAGCAGATTGATTTTGGGTGTTGTGTGTTGTTTCAGGGGAGCGTTGTGTAAATGGAGCTTGTCTGCTGTATGTAAATGAGATGAGTTAAGCTCTGCCTTCCTCTCGAGGCCCTCCTCATTCTCCCTGACGTGAGCCGAAGAAAGTTTGGGAACTGAAACACACATCACATATTGAAATGTACTTACTTTATACTTGGTGTGTTAAGAATCAAACACGTCTGTTTTTCTCACACAATCCTTCAGGTCACTCTCTGAGAAATATAATTTGAATGTTTTTAAGCTTCTCATTTACTTGCGTCAGTAACTTAAACTAACTCTCTACAGGTAGAATGATGTCAGCTGTCAAAATTAAAAACAGCTAAACAACATTCTTGCACGCAAAAATTGATGCTGCTGCTTTTCATTTATGAGTTTCAGTGAAAAAAAAAAAATGTAGAAAAAAAAGAGTTTGTTTGGCCTAATCAAAACCCTTTTCATTCAAAATCCATGTTTTGATCAAATTTTTTCATCTGATCTGGAGTGTTCGACAAACAGAGCCTTTTGTTTAAAACAGATCTGCGGCTCTTTCTCAGACATATTGCATTTGTACATGTTCATTCAAATAAATTGTTGGGGGTCATGAAAGTCTTTGATAATACAAAGTTTTTCCTGCATTGAGAAATTGGAGGCGGTCACCTCTGTCAAATTTCATGCCGCCTCCGACTCTCGGAAAAAATATGTTGAGTACCTTCACAAAAAACACTTTGCAATGAACAGTCCTTTATAACTGCAGTCGCAGCATTACGCCACAATGGAGGCGCTGTTTCGTTATTGGCACAGCACAGTGAGGCGCTGAAGAGTTCAGTACAAGAGATATTTAAGTAGCTATATATGTATTATTGTATCGACTAAACATGATTTTCTCATTAAGACAGCTACAGGAGAAGTGCCGGGAGCAGAGAAAGCCACTCTACATCACCTTTATCGACCTAAAAAAACATTGTTTAGAAAAGTATTCATGTCACCTTCTTCTCTTCTTCTGTTGGGGGCTCGTCCGGGTTTACCATTCTGCTTGCGCGCCTCCAGAGTAAGAAGTTTTCTTTCATATTGGACCAGATGATGTGTGTAGAATGCTGCCACAGCTACATTATCATCGACTCTATTCCTGCTCAATAAAACATGACAAACCTCATTTTTACTGTGTGTGTGTTTGTTGCAATGGTTGAAAGTAAAGCTACTAACCTTGACTTGGAGGATGAAGCCATTTGGCCAGATCTGAGAAGCAAAGAGCAACACAAAGGAGAAATAAAATAAAAGTTATTTATTAGGTCAGCAGCATTTTAGCTTACCAGACACTGCACGCATGAAGACACATTCAACATCACGGTCTAATGTAACCTGCACAAAATCACTCAACCGCTCATGGTTTAATAAAAACTCTATCTCTCTTACACATAACAAATGTTGAAATTATTGCTTCTCATATTATCGCCTCCTAGGATGAATCACATTGCTGTTTTCTTCATTATCATAAGTCACTTTGGATAAAATCATCTGTTGAATGCTTAAATGTAAATATATACAGTATGCTCCTTAAAGTCAGAGAATATCAGCCATTTTATGACAAATATAAAAAAGTAGCTCAAGTTTCCTTTAAACACAAGAGGATCTTTCCAAGCATGATGGAAAGTCTTACCTTCCATGGAAAAGTTTCTTAGCCAACATGGCATTCATAGATGTCTTGTATTCCAGATAATCACTGACACAGAGATAGACAGAGAGAGAGAGAGAGAGAGAGAGAGACAGAGAGAGAGAGAGAGAGAGAGAGAGAGAGAGAGAGACAGAGAGAGAGAGAGAGAGAGAGAGAGATTAATGACTAAACAAGTCTCAACGGACTCTGAGGTTACAGTTCAGTTCTGTTGTTTTCAGATGTGAGCAGGTATAATCTAATCGAGATCATCTTGTTTAAATCTTGTATAAATGACTAAATGATAAAATTACAAACATGTATTTTGTATTCCATCTTTATTGGTCTTTATAAATGAACAGATCTGGTCATCATCATAATGAGCATCACATTATTGACCCGCTGGTGTAAAAGCCCATGAGTCCTCTGAACACATGTGTGAACGTTCTACACACACTAAACGACAGCTGATGAAGTACGTAGTGCTCTTCACATTTCATCTGAACTAAAACTAAAGTTTCCAAAGCCTTGCACATGATCTCACAGTCATTCACAGACGTTGTGTTGTCTCTGGTCATCTGTACTCGCACACACACATCGAACACATCAAGCATCCACAGCTGATGTCATGAGTCGCATTACTGTTCATTTAACTCATTTAACTTATTATAACTTGATATACATGTAGAGGCACTAAGATCATTAATTGGAAATAAAAACTAAAATAAAAATACAATCGTAAAATGGTCAGTTATGGTCCTTGAGTTGTAAGCCATTATAAAGTTCCTTGATTTATAACGGCTGACCGAATTACATAGCCTAAATATAATTTTATTTACTCTATTTTATGAAACCTTGCTACGTATGTGTAATAATAATAATAAAAGCAATAAGTCCAGCGAAGCAGGGGTTACAAATGCATTGCAGCCAAGCCACGCGTGTTTTAGACATTGCAACTCCCTTAGCTGATATAAAATGCACCGTAACCCACTGCTTTTCCGGCATTATTGTTATAATAGATAAACAAACAAATAAATAAATGACGAAGCCCAAAACAGCTAAAAATTATACTACAATTACCAGGAAAACTAAAAATATTAAATAAAAGCTATTTAAAAATGTTAAAATATAACCTCTAAAATAAATGTTTTCTGACACAGCGAACTATACATCCCTAAAACTAAGTAGGGCAGAATGTCCTTCATTAAAGCAGTATTTATTCTGTGACTGTCAGAATTGAGAAAAAAACTGAACGTTTATATGACAGCACTCATCAAATGATTTGGAAATAGTTGAACATGAGTGATAATAAATGAAGGTATTCATCTCGTAGATTCAGAATGTCATTTTTTTTCCCTCCACCTCAAGTGTTTGTTTTCAATGGTTTTTCACTGATATTTCCTGTCACGTCCACGGACTGTTGGCTGAACGTCTAAACATGATGTGGCATGAAACAAAACGGGATTGGTTGCTTCACCTGTCAGTCATATGGCCTCATGGGCAGGACTTGGCCAAAGAAAACAGCCAAAGTTAACGAGACTAGATATTTCCCATCTCTGTTCAAGCTACATCATGATTGGTTAATGACACAGCCAAAAGTAACTGTCATCACTGAGGTCATTCCCTAGTGTCCATTAAGTCAAGATTCATAGTATGATATAGACTAGTACACATATTCACATATTAAAAGTCATTATAAACACAAACCTGTGATATTTTAAAGGGACAGTTCACCAAAAAATTTAAATTCTATTATAAATAACTCACTCTCTAGTTTTTCCAAATCTGTATAAATGTCTTCGATCACAGATAAAGATATTCTGAGGAATGCTTACATTTACATTTACATTTAGTCATTTAGCAGACGCTTTTATCCAAAGCGACTTACAAGTGGGGTAGGTCAATGTTGCTTGTAAACAACATTGACACCCATAGTAGGAAAAATGACAAGGGTAGTCAAAAGTGCCCCAGAATTGTTTGCTGTCCCACCTTCTTCAAAATATCTTCTTTGTGTTCAACAGAACAAATCATTATAAAGTAATTGTTTCTACCATGGTAGTTAATAAGGTCCAAGATATTTTCTGGTTATAAGCATTCTTACAAATACATTTTGCGTAAATGATCCCTTTGAGGATCTCTAAGGTAAAGTCAGGATTATTCAAATATCACTGTAAGTTAATACAGTCTATTGTCTTATCTACTCTACCACCAGACATGTTCAATCTTTACATTTCTTTAACATGTGCTCAATGAGTAACGTAAAATGCACCTTTATCACAATACTAACTGATAAATGAAAGTGTGTGTGATAAAACACTTGTGTCTCTATTCACTCTCACCTGTACAGCTCCCAGGTGTCTGCTGTGGGGAAGACCCGAACAAACCCACCCCTGCGCTCGTATTCCTCCTGAACCCTCCTCAGAACTTTCACCTGTCCACACAAAACACATCACGCATCTGAGCAGCCAATCAGAATCAAGAGCTTCATAACCACGAGTACAGGACTAAAGAAGAATAAAGACCTCCTCTGCTGTCAGGCCCACTGTGCTGTCGACCTGTTTGACTGTCTGTTTGTCTCTCTGAGCCTCGGGCCGGTGGACAGACGGCGGTCTCTGACGCTGAGTGACACACAAAAACATTGATTATTTCACTTTGTATCAGAAAAGAAAACCAAAAGTTGCTATAGTGTGGGGAGACATATTAGTTTGGATGAATGTCGATCCTGTGACTCGCAGACATGAAAAACTGAAGATCTCTCTTTTATCTCGTCACCATCTGATGCCATGTATGCAGATGAAGAACATTGTAGAGTACATGTTTGATTCATGAATTACCTGAGGCTTCTGGATGGAGTTTCTCACTCTTGAATCAAATCCAGATCTGTCTGCACGTGACTGTCGTGACGATGGATCATGACAAACAAAACCTGAGAACAAGAAACACCTTACGTTCAGTTAACTACTAAAATCTGATGATGATTAATATGTCGTTTCATTTCATGTGCAACACTGCAGACATTCAGCACAAACTGAAGTGTAATAGTAGTTTATAATCTGATGAGAAGTCTCAGAAGGTTTGATTGACAGCTCCCTCAGAAGACTTTGACTGTTGACAAATATTTAACACCATCACTTGCAACAACACGAGAGGGAAAATCCCCCTGCAAACACAACTGATCCCAGAACGGTCCTATTGACTGAAAGAACATGTCAGCTTCTCTGTTTTCAGCCGAGAAATCTAACATCCCTCGTCTATGTAGTTTGTAAATGTCTGATGAACTTTGTTCTGTCTACACAGCAAATCACAACATCAAAACACCCATGAGACATGAAAAATCACATTAGGTCTTGTTTTTAGAGACATTTCATACTAAAATACTAATCATTCAATCTGGTTTAAAACAATAATAAACTATTGGATAGTTGGTTAAGAAAAAAACTTTTTTTTATTATTTTGAAGTGGCTTTGATTCCTGTCTCGAGGTGCTGTGTCATAAACTGCTTAGACTAGTCTTTGAAGTTAGTTGGCTAATTTTTGTTCTTCGAGACTGGTCATAGCTTCTTTAAATCAGTTACATAAAACGATATATTGGGCCAATTGAGATGTGAAAACTAAGAGACATTAGTCCTAACTAATTGCTAGTCAGTGTGAAGAGTTGTTAAGACGCACCGTGCGTCCAAAATCGCCTATTTCAATACTATGTAGTAGGCGAAAATGAGTATGAGTCACGAGTAGTATGTCCGAAACTGAGAAAGGCGAGAAATACCCGGATGCTCTCCTGCTTCAGCTGAGATTTGTGAGTGTGCATCAGATAAACACTTCTCCATCCCATGATGCAACGGGAGCTGAGCAATGGTCAAATTTAAAAAGAAAGCGGGTATCTGTTTTTAATTGGGTCATATGACGCAACTAAAACTAATATAATCATTTGTTTTTGATGTAATGTAATGTGAATACACGATTTATGGTTCAAAAACGCTGTATTTTACACATACCGTTCATATTTGTATCTCCTGTTCGCCCCGCCTCTCTGAAACGTGCAGATTTTTTACAAAGCTCATCGCTCTAAAAAGCTTACTTTTGTAAACATTTGGGCGGTCTTAGTCAAATCATACCAAGAACTGATGTAGATTTGTGGGGGTGTGGTTACACGAGGCGTTTCAGGCAGGTCTGGGTGAGCATTCGCTTTTAGATAGAATGCATCTTTTGACACTTTCATTTTTGCTATTTTACATACATGGGCAATTTATAACACACCAAAGACACAGAAAAACACGTGTTCGGGCCATACGACACCGATAAATGCAAGTACAGATGAATACATTTCTCGTGAATAAATTTTGTACCGACGTAAAGGTACAGGTTGAGGTTAATACGCCATAGGTCAAAGAGCACATGAGTCACATGACAAAAACACATGGCGGATGCGGTACGTCCAATTTCTATTCATACTACCCCTACATATACTATCTAGAAGGTACTGTTTTAACGGTCGATAGCTGGGTACTTCATTTAAATCAGACGTCATAGTATGGCATTTCAGACACAACGGCAGTCTTAACTTAGCGGCTAAGTTTATGCAAGGAAGAAAAGCTCACGTCTATCTTCATGAAAGAAACATGCACTGTGTTGAATCTCATCTTAAGCAGATCGTATTCGAACATGAAAGACTTTTCAGCATAAAAACATGAGAGAAATCCACCTGTGCCGTAACATGAATCCAGTGATTCAGAGACACATTCAAGTTAGATAAAAGTGAAGCGACCGCAGTGTGTTTATATGATAATGAAGATGAGATGACTCACCCACAAGAGAAAACATATCAGAGATCATGCTGGCCTTTATCTTCAGATCCAGAGGAGCGTCACTGCAAACACAAGAACACAAACCAAAATAAAGCTCCATTATGAGCTCAACTTTATTTAGCATTGTTCATGACAACAGCCAATAAACACAAGACGACACACTTCAGACAGACACACACACACACACACTGATGTTATGGATGACCACTTTCTGGCTGCGTTTTCTGTATATAAGAAAAAAGTCTTTCATGTTGTTCATTCTCTCCCTTATTTACTTCAGCTTTAATCGTCCTAGTATCATGGCCTGGTGTTAAATGTTAAGGCTCTCCTGCTTGTAAGATTCTTCTACTTGTAAGATTTCTTCACAGCAGAAAACGTGACGGATTGGGATGAATGTGTAAATATTGCTCACCAGGCCAATGATGGAGAGAGATTCACTTCCAACAGCCACGGTCTGAGGTTAGAATCCACAAGAACGTCGAATCCATACAGCTCTGAAAAATGAGACACACAAACACTGTTAGGCGAGAGGAACTTTCCACACCGCTTTAGGATTTTAAATACAATCATTACAGCAGGAATGGAAGAAGAAGAAACACAAGCCACGTACACACAGAGAAAAGATTCAAAACTGAGTCTTCATGGATTATTTTCTCCTTTATTTCAGCTTAAAATCTGTCAGTGAATTGTATGTGAATGATTGTGTGGGTTGAGATATTGATCTGTTTCTGGCATTGATGCTCTTTTTATGTGTGCTATATCATAATAATCCATGAAAAAAGATCTGTTTCTGGTTATCCAATCACCGAAGAGCTCGTGAGAGACCAGAGACCACCTCACCATTTGAATAAATGCATAACCACGTCCAGATGCTTCTCAATACATTTAACCTGATGTTTGACATGAGATACCGACACACTCCCATTAACTTAACATGTGTTTTCAGTCAAACACGAGATCATGTGAGGAGATTCTGCTTTCAGCTGATAACACACACAGTCTGTATGACAAACACCTTAAAGTCACATCATCAGCGGTGTGAATCTGACTCTTCAAACATGTTCGGTGCGTCCCGTTGTGAAGGCTGCAAACGTCCTACAGGTTTATTATTTCAGATACATTTCAACCTAACAATGAAACTACTGCGATTACGTCTTTGGAGACATAAATGTTCATTTAAATGTCAATGTTAATTAATATTATTAGAAAATAATGCACACACCTTTTGGCCACGGCACAAAGCTTTGAGCGAATCTAAAAGCGGATGTTTCTGGTATTTTCATGTTTCTTTGTTTCACTCTCCCACTGATTCTTTCGTGACATTTGCTGTCGTCTTCAGGACGTTCACGATGTTCACTTGCGTTTGTATCACTTCACTTCAGGACAGTCTAATAAAGCTTTCACCCAATTGTTGAAATTTTCATGCTCTCCATAAATATTAGTATTCAGTTCTTCTCAGAGAAATTGTGTGATCTGTGTGTTGTGGTGGACCGTAGACTACAGAATAAACTTTAAAACATCAGAACAAACATTATTTCACAGTAACTTTAATGTGGTCGAGTGGTCTGGAACAACTTAATAGGTGTGCGTTTGCTGAAAAAATAATAAACATCCTTAAAACGCAAATTAGCAGAATGAAGCATTCAACAGCCCTGTGGTATACACGAGTAAGAACAAAAAGACATTTAAAACACCAAGGGGCGGTTTCCAGGACAGGGCTTAAGCCTAGTCCCAGACTAACAGAAATGTTCCTGGCATCTTAAGCGAAAACAATTTACACTGGCATATCTTAAAATATATCAGAGCGCTTATTTTGTCTCAAGATCCACACAGTAATGTTTTTTTTTAAAGTGTGTTTTTAACACAACTTAAATATCCTAATTTAACTTAGGCCTAGTCTTGGCTTTAGCACATTCTTGTCCTGGAAACCACCCATAAATGTTTCTCCGGGGAACCAACAATGGTTCTTCTATGGGATCTCTGTGAAGAACCCTTATTTTTAGATTAGATTAGATTAGATTAGATTCAACTTTATTGTCATTACACATATACAAGTACAGTGTAACGAAATGTAGTTTAGGTCTAACCAGAAGTGCAATTAGCAAGTGCAGATATACAGTGTGAATAAATACAGAATACAATATTAGGAAAATACTATACAAATGTTGTATGAAAATATGACAGTCGGTATGTACTATGAACAATATATACAGAAGGCTATATACTGTGAACATTAATGTACAGGTGGTTATGAACAGATAACAATATAGACAATACAATAGTACAATATTTGTCTGCATAGGCAGCTTTCTTATTCAACAGCATCCTAAGGGGCGATGCAAACCAAGTTTTCGTGGGCATAAACATTAAATAAATAACATAAACACGAAACATGAGTTGGGTTAAATTACCATAGAAAATGTTAAAACAATCCAGCAATTCAGGTGAAAACAACTTCGGATTGACGGTTGGATTTGTCTGTTTTGAAAATAACGCAAAATGTTCTTATATGTAGAGCATCCTTCCCTAGCTTTTGGAGCAGAGTAACAGAAGAGTTAATCTATAAACACACAGATCGAGCGATATATCTGCATTGAGAACACACAGAAACACACCTTCACACTCCCCCTCTAAACGCGAGCAGCCAAGAGCCCATGTGCAAGACATTTTCGTCCAATTAGGAGCAGACACGGGCCCAGCCCGCACCTCAGCCCTCACCGGCTGCTGCGAGAACCCATTAACATCACCACAAAATATTCACAGCCAACAACAAGAGAAGATCAAAAAAACCACAGCAGCAAAAACATGCTCATAACATGTCAAAATATCATCATCACCATCATGTGACTGGGTGTCTCCTTCAGAACACAAGAGCTCAAGGCTTTGGGTGTCTTTTCATAAACAATATAACTGAAGGGTGGAGCGCCATGAGGTCACTGCTGAAATATATAACATTTGTCATGAAAGACTTCTACTCGCTCACGGACTGCTGAATGACACACTGAACACTCGTACAGCAAAAAACTTCATGATAGTTCATGTTGATAGGTAGAAAAATACACTGTATGCACCAGGGGTATGATCAGTTTAAGTAAAACTAAAACTTTATCATAAATAAAACTTTATAAGTGATATCAGATTAATCATAAAATGACAAAACCACATAAAACAATTGCTAAAAATGAAATACAAGAAACAAAAACGTAAAATATTCAAATAAAGCCTAATACACCTAAGGCTATGTTCACATTTGACTTCTTTTAAGATGTTTGCATCTGTTTAACATTATAATCCTATGGAGTACACCAAGTTTTCAAAAACGTGCTGAGCACCTTTTTAAAGGAATAGTTCACTTTCAAAATGTGTTTTCATGAAAATTTACTCATCCCCATGGCATCCAAAATTTGCTTCTTTAGTCAAAAATAAATTAAGGTTTTCGATGAAAACATTCTTGGGATTTTTCTCCATATAGTGGACTGTCCATATAGTGGACAATATGCTCAATATGCTTTGTATACACAAATGGTCGCCTTGCTCTGTTCTGCGATGCGCATTAATGACTTCACAAAATACGTAATTACGTTGAAAAGGTCTTGCTTGACGTAGGCGGAAGTACAGAGTCAGTGTTTACAAGTTGAACGTGCAAGTTTCCAACGTAATCACGTATTACATGAAGACATGAACGCGCATTGCAGAACAGAGCTTTATAAAGCGTATGCATTTTTATTATTTTTAGAAAATGACGGATCGTTTCGCTAGATACGACCCTTATTGATCGTCTTGTATCGTTTTAAGCCCTTTGAAGCTGCACTGAAACTGTCATTTTGAGCTTCAACCGTTTGGAGTCCATTAAACTTCACTATATGGAGAAAAATCCTGGAATCTTTTCATAAAAAACCTTCATTTCTTTTGACTAAAGAAAAAAAAGCATAAATATCTTGGAGGACAACAGGGGTGAGTTAATTATCATGAAAATTTACTTTGAAACTGAACTACTCCTTTAATTGCCTCTTTTACTCCAGCTCAGAGCGTCTTTTCAAGTTATAAACTACCCTGAAGTGCCTTTTTCACCGCTGATCAATGACAAGTGAGTAGCGAGACCTGTCTCAAATGCTGCTGCTGAAGTCATTGTCTGATTGGGCAGCGAGGCAACAAGTCAGCTGCCTGAGCTTTGGCACGGAGCAGAGCCATGAAGAAGGTGCCGGTGGATAGATGGCATTTTAATTGCAAAACATTGTTTTTGGTTCCAGAAACTTCACAAACATTAACTAGTGGTGTTTTGATGTATAAATACAGTAAGCTGATGGTGAGAATGGTTGTATCTTGATGATTTTTGTAGATGTCATTCTCATCAATAATGTGTCTGTATCTATCTGTCCGAGCGACTGTGTCTTTTAAACAGTAGCACACGACCACACAAATGTACACAGACATGTGTCTGGCTGCCTGCGGTTATATTTTAAACCGTGTTTGTGTGATGTTTGTCATGTGGTGAAGTGTGATAAAACAGCACTGACTAATCAGGAATAAAAATAACACATGTTCATGAGAGCGGCATCATGCCGGCGGCATGCTGTTAATTCATGACAGAAACAAAACACACAAAACATCAACACATATAAGTCAATCTCACACTTCACAAATCATTCACAACTCAAGACGTTTAGTCCTGTATTTCATTCAATCCAGCGCCTTTCTTAAAGTGAAAATTCTGTCATCATTTATTCACCGTCTGGTTGTTCCAAACCTGTATACATTTCTTTCTTCTGCTAAACACAAAGGAAGATTAAATGTCAGGAACCAAACAGATCTCATCCCCATTGATTCCCATAGTATTTATTTTTCCTACTATGGCAGTAAATGGAGGTTGAAATTGGTTTTATTTCCGACATTTTCCCAAATATCTTTCTCTGTGAAATTGATGCAGATTTGGAATCCTGGGGTAAGTAAATGATGACAGAATTTTTATTTTGGGGTGAACTGTCTCTTTAAAGTCATGTGCACATGCTGTGAATATCTGAGTCAAACATCACAATTTACCAAAGACAATATTGAATGCTCATCTAACATCATTGTGTTATTTGATGCATTGTGCTTTGGATAAAAGCGTCTGCTAAATGACTAAATGTGTATGTTAATGTACTGTAGGAGCTCTTCCAGTCTCAAGTACCACCTAAACGCAAAGCATCCCTTAGCTAATGCGGAAGTAAACACAAGTTCATCTTATTGAACATAATTTAATTTTCATCACAAGTGATCATAGTAGAACAGCTTTCTCAAGCAGTTTGTGATGCATTTTGGAAACAGGAGATGAGCCCCTGGTCTAATGCGCCACCTGGCTTGAGAAACCCGTTCTAATAGACTTACTTTTAGTCATTATTTGGGTAGCACACATATTCTGAATGCCTTCGGCAGAATTCAATTGAGCCATTTTAATCTAGATTAATTCCAAGATTAATCTAGATTAATCTAGATTAAAAAAATTAATCTATGCCCACCACTTGTTATTTTCTAAAGTCAGTGAACGTCAAGTGAGTGACAGAAAAAATGCCTGCCAATGTTGTGTGCAAAAAAAACATTTTTACCTGAAGAAATCTCTTGAGTAGTGTCGTGTAAAGTATGTCACACATACAGAAGTGCATATATTCACCGTTACAGAAGCTAATTTACGTAAACATTGAGCGTTTTATTTTAACCTTTATTTTTCCAGGAAGGTCCCATTGAGATTAAAAGAAATCTCTTCTTCCAGGGAGTCCTGGCCGAGATGACCGTAAAAAAAAATTCACATAAACATATAACACACAAAACAAGTTCTAAACAAGCAAAGCTAAACTCATTAATCATGAATCAACAAATTAATTAAAACAGCAACAAGGTTCCTTCATTTTACACCGCAATATATTTTGTAACTTATTCAAAGAGGGAACTGTTTCTAGCGGAGTAGTGACTTGTAATTTATTCCATGGCCATGGAGCACAGTAAGAGAAAGAGGAATTTCCTTGTTCTGAATGTTCCCTAGGAACTACTAATTTAATTTACAGTTGACAATCCTGTGTTACAGTTTTTTTACACAGATATATAAGACTAATAATGTAATTTGGTAGCATTCCAAGCAATGCCTTTGCTATATATATATTGTGTGACTTACTTATTTGATATAAGGAGGTCCAAACTACAAAGTTATATAACAAGCAATGATGAGTACGTGAACAAGCAATTGTTATAAAACGCAATGCAGCATGATAAATACAATCAAGTTTTTTCATTAAACATATAGAACGATGCATGTGATGCATGAACGATTTTCTTTCTAGCTCCAAAGGAGAAACATTTTTTTTGCCGAAAAAGAAAGCCCCATCTCAGTTTTATTCTTTTTACTAAGTAATCAATATGAACATCAAATGCCAACTTCTCATCTATCCATATTCATATGCATAGAAAGATGTTACTCTTTCTATGCATATCAATAGTAAGGCTGGACGGAACAGCGGGCATATCCCGAATCCCGGCCCCGTGGTCCTTTCTCGGCTTCCGAGAGAAATCACTTAAGTAGAACCTGTCTGACAATCTGGAGTAGTCTAAAAGATCTCAAAAAGAAATTGTGATGGAAACAGATATAAACAAAGTAATTGAAATGTATCAGTCTAGAAAGGGTTACAAAGCCATTGATTCCAGCGAACCACAGTGAGAGCTATTATCCACAAATGGAGAAAGCATGGAACAGTGGTAAACCGTCCCAGGAGTGGCCGGCCTACCAAAATTACACCAAGAACAAAACGACGACCTGTTCAGGAGGTCATAAAAGATCCCAGAACAGCATCTAAAGAACTGCAGGCCTCTCTTGTTTTCAGTTAAGGTCAGTGTTCATGATTCTACAATAAGAAAACCTTTTGGGCAAATATTCTGTGGACTGATGTGACAAAGGTTAAACTTTTTGGAAGGTGTAGGTCCCGTAGCATCTGTCGTTAAACTAACACAGTATCCATAAAAAGAACATCATACCAACAGTCAAACATGGTGGAGGTAGTGTGATGGTCTGGGGCTGATTGCAGCTTCAGGACCTGTACAACTGGCCATAATTGATCGAACCATGAATTCTGCGCTCTACCAGAAAATCTTTAAAGAGAATATCCAGCCATCGGTTTGTGACCTCAAGCTTAAATGATCATGGGTTATGCAGCATTACATTTACATTTAGTCATTTAGCAGACGCTTTTATCCAAAGCGACTTACAAGTGGGGTAGGTAATGGAAGCAATTAGGACAGCATAAGTACAACAAGAGCATAAGTGCAATCAAAAAGAAGACTGGTTTCATATAGCCTAACACAGTATACAGAAACATTCATTCATACATTTTTTTTTTTTTTTTTTTTTTTTTTTTTTAGAGTAGAGAAGAAACGAGTAGAGAAGAAAAGAAAGAAGCAGGACAATGATCCAACACACACCAGCAAGTCCACCTCTGAATGGCAAAAAGTTTTTGGTGTGGCCTAGTCAAAGTCCGGGCTTAAATCCAATTGAAATGCTGTGGTATGACCTGAAAGAGGCTGTACATGCTCGAAGACCCTCCAATGTGGCTGAATTACAACAATTCTGCAAAGAAGAGTGGGCCAAAATTCCTCCACACCGATTTGAAAGACTCAGTGCAAACTATTGCAAACGCTTGATTGCAGTTGTTGCCACAAGGGTTGCACAACTGGTTATTAGGTTTGGGAGGCAATTGTTCACATAGGGTCAGAAATGTTAGGATTGTTTTTCCCTTAATAAATAAAACCACATTTAAAAACTACATTTTGTTTCTACTCTGGTTTTCTTTGTGTAATATTAAAATTTGTTTGATGATCTGGATCATTTAAGTATGACAAATATGCAAAAAAATCAAGAAGGTGGCAAATACTTTTTCCCACCGCGTTGTATAAGATGCAAAAGGCCAAAAAATGTCGTCAAACCCTCCTGATCCCGTACAGTCTAATTTTAGAGGTAGCTTATGAACTTGGGTGGGCAATATAGGGGTAAAGGAAAATAAATCTGATTCACTATAGTATGTTGATTCCTCCGTTCACTGTTCACTGATAACAAATGAATAACTGGTATCTGTTAACAAACCAACTACCTTTTAAAAAGACTAATATGCAAATATGTAAAATATAAATATATATTGCAAATATAAAATCTGATTTTAGAGATAACCTTTGCTGGCTTTCCCATTCACTCACATGAAATGTGTTTATGTTCCATTCTTTGATGGTACTACAGATAAATAAGTATTTCTTTGCATTGCATTTTTAACATTCTTGTCTGTGATGCAGAACACTTACGATCAGGACATTTATCTTTTTTGTTCACTAAAGAAACATTTTATCAAACAGCAACAGAAAGATATAGACATAGCCAAACATTGACAGGTGACATCACATATCAGTGAACACTCCCATTTAAATCCTTCTTTCTAAAATCAAGTTAGACTCAAAATTAACCTAAATAATGTATCATAAAGTAGGCCCACGTTTTAAAATGTATAAGAATTTTTAATGCTGTAATGCTTATATTATCCCCTAATGCATCTGTGTTGTGTATATTAATTAAATATGTGACCAACAATCAATTACAAACTTTAATACAATCTTCCTTTCTTTGTTCTATGACAGGACTGTTGGTGGGAGACAGGACTACTTCAAAATGGCCCTCAGTCAAACCAGTGTCAGGCTTGAGATGACTCTCAGATTTTTACATCAGTCAAATTTTATACATTTTATTAATTTAGGGTCTTTTTGATGCACATTTTGAAGCCTCAAACTCTGAGTCTCCATGCACTCCCATTCTAATGCTTGGATGAGCCGGGATATATGAAATATAAATGGTATTATAACTGCGACTGTATTCATCTGAACCAAGAAAGTCATATTCACCTAGTATGTCTTGAAGGTGGGTAAAACATGCTGTAATTTTGTTAGAGGTCTGAAATATCCCTTTAAATAACCACCCTGTCCACTATAAGAATGAGTAAAAGTAATATATGATGATATAGATGATATAAAGAAAATATTCTAGACTGACATCTAGACCCTTAAGATATGAAGATAAAGAGTTGAACATCACTGTGTCTGTTCAGTATGACTCCACACATGTGTGTGTGATATACACTCACCTAAAGGATTATTAGGAACACCTGTTCAATTTCTCATTAATGCAATTATGGTGGTGGTGTAATGGTGTGGGGGATGTTTTCTTGGCACACTTTAGGCCCCTTAGTGCCAATTGGGCATCGTTTAAATGCCACGGCCTACCTGAGCATTGTTTCTGACCAAGTCCATCCCTTTATGAACACCATGTTCCCATCCTCTGATGGCTACTTCCAGCAGGATAATGCACAATGTCACAGAGCTCGAATCATTTCAAATTGGTTTCTTGAACATGACAATGAGTTCACTGTACTAAAATGCCCCCTACAGTCACCAGATCTCAACCCAATAGAGCATCTTTGGGATGCGGTGGAACGGGAGCTTCGTGCATCCCACAAATCTCCTTCAACTGCAAGATGCTATCCTATCAATATGGGCCAACATTTCTAAAGAATGCTTTCAGCACCTTGTTGAATCAATGCCACATAGAATTAAGGCAGTTCTGAAGGCCAAAGGGGGTCAAACACAGTATTAGTATGGCGTTCCTAATAATCCTTTAGGTGAGTGTATATCACCACAAAAAAGCGCAAAAATTTCTGTAAGTGTGTGTCCTACCGAAACAGTTCCACCGATGAGGGACGAACATCTTACAAGCTGTGGCGATGTGAATCTCAGCACTCAGAACCGCTTTAACGATCAGCTCCTCAATCTGTCCCATCAGCACTGACAAACATGACCAGCAGAATTCATTTCAACAATGATTAAAAAAATCACAAACAATGAACACTTCTAACTGTG
Source organism: Triplophysa tibetana (assembly GCA_008369825.1). Classification (NCBI taxonomy): domain Eukaryota; kingdom Metazoa; phylum Chordata; class Actinopteri; order Cypriniformes; family Nemacheilidae; genus Triplophysa; species Triplophysa tibetana. The sequence continues at coordinate 20,460,995 of CM017907.1, read as the reverse complement.
ATAGAAACTGATCACACGCATGTGAAATATGTAACTGAACAGACCTCAGAAGAGCTGGAATGTTGTGTTTGAAACTTACACACGACTCTAGTTGTACTGTTTAAGTGCTTTTAATCTATTTTAGTCACTGACTATAGAAAATGTTTAAATATATTTATTTTAGAATCAAATATTTAGATTTTTTTAAGTGTGCTTTGAGCTTGCCGTGATCTCATTTCACAACATGAATGCAGTCACAGATGATCATTAGAACTATTAATCGTCTATCAGGCCTGTAACGCTATAAATGAGCAGTTATGAACGTCAAGCAATTCCAGGTGATCGTCTATCATTTCATGAGCAAACGCTAGATCTCTACTCACATGTAGTGTCTCTGCCCTCCTGTTTCAGATATCTCAGCATTGCACTCATGCTCCATTTGTTCCCATAATCCTCCACTTCAGGGTCATCGCAGCTGAAAGAGAAGAGAAGCCCCGACTGTCAGCGCTGCCAAAACAACACTGAGCAACAAATGAGCAGAATGCTACAATGTTGACAGCGTTAGCAAACACATGGATTATCCCCAGTCCCACATCACATTCCCTCATACAAACAACGACAGACGATTATTACACGACCATTACTCACCTAACATAGTCTCTGCTCTTCTTGTTGACGCTGTAGTTGGTCAGATGCATGAACTGGTTCTTGATGTTTGCTGTGGCATGGTCATACTTCACTGTGGCAAACCTTCAACACACACCAGACAAATACACCAACATCAACTCAACGGTATGAAGGACGTTCAGTGGCCAACTGAATTAACACATGTACTGAACCAAATCAAGAAGTCACGCGAGTTATTCATGAGTTTGTATAAAAGTCCTCCAACTCAAACTAGCAAATGAAACACACAAGTGTCCAGGGCCATGATCATAACTGAAGGATGACAGACTGATTTCTGCACACAGATGACATTATACAAAAACTAGCCATAGTACATTTTGACAGCTTTCATTTCATGTTTAGTCTTTAGTACTATAGTGTAGTGATAAATCTGCCATGATCCATACAGACAAACATGATCAGAAATAACTTCAAATGATGATGATAAAGCTCAGAGGCTTTGAGAGGACAACACATGTGAAAGAAGAATTTCCTGGCGTGCAGCGAGCACCTGAAGGCCTTTAAAGTCTTTGGGATCTCCAAGATAAAAGTTGGGTTGGGAATAGTGGGAGAATGTAGCGGCCGCACTTCATAAGAGAGCGTGGTGAAAACAAACCCTGTGTGCCAGTCTGTAAAGACAACTCCAGCGCCAAACCTAACAGAGGTAAGCCAAGCGTTTCACACACACCAGACCACAGCGACCCACAATGCACTGCACATTCACTTCCCACAGTCTCACACACCACACGTCAGCTTCTCTCTCTGCTTTATTTGTGGCTTATTTTCTACAACAACGTTTTTACATAGCGCTGAGGACGTGCTCACTCGTGTCAGATTTCTTGGGGCTAAACGCGTTCTTGAAAAATAGATCAAACTAAAAAAACAACATTGGTCAGTGTACTTCCAGCAATGAGACAATGGAAATCTTTGTTTGAGGTGCAGATGCGCTCGTCCATGTGTACTGAAAACACATCTGCTGCCATCTAGTGTTCACATGATTAAAACATCACTCTCACACACACCATCATCACTTCAGTTTAGAACAAGATCAAGGATCAAACATACAGTAATGCAAAACAATTCAGACGCTTTAAAAGCAAACATGAATCTCTTCTGTGTTTGCTTAGAGAAGATTCACAGGGTCATGACAAGAGGGAAAATAAAACCACAGTTCAAAGTTTAGCATCACAGACTCACTTATTCACAGATTATAGTATCTCTACATTTCAGAATAGTAAATCCTCAAAATTTATAACATTGAAATTTTGATGCGATTAAAAAATCTAAAATAAATGTAATTATGCTACAATTTGTCCTATCCAGCAGCTTATTGCGAGGACTCGATCTGAGATTTAATTTCTTATCTGATGATTATTCTTCATTATTCAGTCGTCCGTTTACAAATCATTATAATTAGATTTAAGGTTTTCAATGAAAGAAATGAAAATGTTTGTACAGTTAAATTTTCATCTGCAAAACTGATTTCTAATATATATACACCTTCAGATCAAAAAGTTTGTAATATCATGAGAAATCTAAACTTTTAACCGGTACTGTAGCTTCGCATGTAAAATCACACAGAATAAAACACTGTATTATGCCCTGTCACACGTCCTGTCACATGATGCTGTTAAAGGGGTGATATGACACGGATAAAATGAATATTATCGGTTGTTTTAGATTTAATGTTATATCTGTACACGATTTAAGGTTCAAAACCGCTGTATTTTCCACATACCGTGCATGTTTGTATCTCCTCTTTGCCCCGCCTCTCTGAAACATGATTAATTTTTTACAAAGCTCATCGCTCAAAATATGACGTGTGCTATGATTGGCCAGTTAACCAGTGCGTAGTGATTGGTCGAATACTGCAAGCCTGTGATGGAAATGTAACGCCTCTTACTATATTTGGAACATCAGGTTCCAAAGCAATTGTACTGACAGGTAACCCCACCTTACTTGCGTAAACATTTTTTGGCGATCTTAATCAAATCATACCATGAAGTCACGTAGATTTGTGGGGGTGAGGTTACAAGAATGCGTTTCAGGCAGGTCAGAGTGACCATTCCCTTTTAGATACAAGGCGTCTTTCGTTCCGACACTTTCATTTTTGCAATTTTAAGTGTCTAATTCATGCATGGGCAACTTATAACACACCACAGAAAAACACGTGTTGGCGACATATGACCCCTTTAAAACTTGTTCTGAAGACCATAAATTCCCTTTAAATGTTTCCCTTTTAACATAAACTGTATTCAAAACTCATTTAACTTTTTTAACTTGTCATATTTCTAAAAGCAGGCTCAGTTTGGATGTTTTTAACATGAATGCTGAAGAGATTTGATGTGAATAATACATTTACATTTACATTTAGTCATTTAGCAGACGCTTTTATCCAAAGCGACTTACAAGTGGGGTAGGTAATGGAAGCAATTAGGACAGCATAAGTACAACAAGAGCATAAGTGCAATAAATAAGAAGACTGGTCTCATATAGCCTAACACAGTATACAGAACCATTCATACTTTTTTTTATTTAATAGAAGAGTAGAAACGAGAGTAGAGAAGAGTAGAGAAGAAAAGAGTAGAGAAGAAACTTGAGTCAGAACAGATCAGTCAGATGTTGGCGGAAGAGATGGGTTTTCAGACGTTTCTTAAAGATGGCTACAGAATCTGCAGATCTTGTAGCAGCAGGCAGATCATTCCACATATGTGGAACAGATCCAGAATAATGATGATGTAATGATGTGAGATTTACCTGGCAAGTCCCTCCTCATACAGATAAACAATCAGCGGGTCATATGAGGTCACCAGCACGTACAGACGCACATCAAACTTAAAATCTGACGGAGAATCACAAACACAGTTCAGTGTCACATACTGAAGATCACACACAGATGAACTGATGATGATGTTTCAGACTCACCGTCGATCAGCAGCGGATTACTGATGTACCGCGACACCAGAATATTCTCATCCAGCGGGATCTGACTCAACTGACACACAAAAACACATTATCAACATGGCTACACACACTTAACACCTAGAACAAGTAACAGCGTGATGATTTCATGTGGACTTACACTGCTGATCAGGTAGATGCCCCGACCCCTGGAGGACGCCACAGGTTTGATGATCCACGGACCCTTGTCTTTACTGAAGGAGCCTGGGGTTTACATGAGGACACACAGAACATTATTAACCCTCAAACTGCCCTGTGATTGGTCAGAAGGAGAGGTTTGTCCACTCACTGTTGAACTCCTGATACTCTGACGGAAGAAGGAAGGTCTGTGGTACGATGTGAAAGTTGTGAAAGCCGTGGGTTTGCTGCATCCTCTGGATGTTTTTGTAGAGACGATCTTTCCGGGTCAGCTCGTACGACCTGAAGAAAGATGTGAGTGTTGAGCTTATGTGTGGAGCATAAGGTTTAATATCTGACATACTGAGAGAAAAAATGAACTCTTGAAATAACACAACAGCAGAAACACACCAATGATTTGATCTACTGCTTTCTTATAAAGACAGAAGTCCAAACTCAATGAGCTCGAATCAAACCACCAGTGCATTGTGTGTGTCCTTACTCAGAGTGTGTGTGTAGTGACAATCACAGAAAATTATGTGTGTGTTTTAATGTTTAATCTATCATGTTACCGTCAGGTGGAGCGTACAAGTGTGCTGTATGACACAGTGTGTTATTGAGGTTTTCTAATCCAGTCACACTGACACACACACGCTAGCACGCAACCACACACCTGGGAAAGTGATTGACTTTCTGGAAGTCCTGTAGACTGTGCAGAAGGTGAGGCTTGAGGTGTGAGCCCGTCCACATCAGATTAAAATCAGTGCTGTTTGGATGCACCTTAAAACAACAACAACAAACTGATTGTACTGTAATGTAACATTAGTGTGTATTGTTTTGCATACTCAAGTTTACAGGCAGTAGTGTGTAGTGTGTATTGTGCAGTATATGATAGTGTTGTATTTACCTCATGAAATCCATGATTGACTAACATTCCACGCACAAGACGACTCTCCGTACGCACAATCTTAAAGGCCAGTTTATATTCCTCTACAGAGAATAAATATTTCAAGACACTTTACTTTCTATCATTTATCAAAATAAATAATTTATTATTGGTCAGGAATTTGGATGCTGGTCAGAATTGAATGTAAAAGCAGCAATCGTGATACAGGATTATAATCTGAACTCTGATGTTAATACATGTAATGTGTAGTGTGACTTGAAAGTGATTCTGTTACAAACACACATGATGAATGAATTGTGTGTGTGTGTACCTCCAACAGAGCAGATGTTCACATCTTTGGTCACGATGGCTTCGGCACAGAACAGCAGTACAGGAATCCGTCTGCTGACGCCACTCCAGCCGATACACGGATGTGACCTATCACAACACCACAATGACATATTACACACAGACACACGAGATCTAAACCATCCTGAACATGTTGACGAGTTTCTTTAGGTGTGTCTGAGGACAGCTACACTTGCAGGTTTGACAATCACACTGCTTTACTCAACTCACACAGAACAGACAGAAATAATAAATTGACATTTTGAGAGAAAAGCGCTAACGGATGCTTTAGCAACTTGACACACTGAGATGACGCGTGATGACATGATAACATGTTAACTCTTTCACCGCCATTGACGAGTTATCTCGTCATTTAAAAGAAAACTGTTCCACACAAAAGACAAGTTATTACGGCAATCTGTGTTTGTACTGTTGTACAGCAGATGTCGCTGTTACACACCTTTGGGAAAAAGTACAGAATCCCAGAACCTAGAACGTATATGTTTTAACGGTTTTTAATGATTGTTCGGAGTGTAATCTGGGCGGAATCTTTGACAAAAAACGTTAATTAATCAGCTGTTTAATCAAAGTGATGCATTTTTGAAGAAGCCTACCCACATCTATGCAGTGATAAAAAACAAACAAATGAAGATAGAATTGATTGAAATATGACAGATTGACATATTGTTTGTCCATATATTCTTTACTGTGAGCCATTCAAATTTGGTGAAAATGTTAAAAAACGCTGGCGTAGGCTGGCAACTTTTTTTTAAAAAAGTCTGGCGAGGATGAGTTAAGGGTTGGATGATCACTTTGTTTTATTTATGAATCGACACAAAAGAAGCCTCTAGAAAAAGTACAATAAATACCAGTCGGGTATTGTTTTGGGAAATTATGAATCCTTAGGAAACAAACAGCAAAAACTACTGTGTTATATCATGGTTTAGGCACTCAAGTGTGTTAAAAAACACATTTTATAAATATTGCATCTAAAAACATATTTGAACCGAGCTGAATTCTGCCAAGATCACATAACACAGACAAACAGTAACTGTACAACTGTTTCAGAACAGACATGTTTATATTTAGTCAAGATGAAGCCTGTGTAGATTGTGTGATGTCCTGTCACTGCTGATGACAGATGTTCTTCTCACTTACTCGAGCTCATCTTCTTCAGATGAAGACTCAGACTGACAGTCTTTCTGTGCTCTGACCGCTGGCATCTCTCACTGTGTGTGTGTCAGCTCAACGTGTTCATCTCGTGACGTCACCTGAGCTGTGAATCAATTTCAACATTACTGCCGCGAATCAACATTTGGGTTGCAGCTCAACCGTTAACAACGAGAGAGAAATGAGCACAAATAAAAGAAAAGGTAAACGGCAGGAATAGAAAAATATTAAATATCATTGACAGAGAAGAGAGAGTTAACTAACGTTAGTTGTGCAGAGACTTTAGCAACTCAGCTAACCAGTCTCTGATATAAAGTAACGGTTTAAATGTCACATATCACATATCGTTCAGGTCAGTGTGTTAACTAACAGTGAGTTTCATTTGTCACTTACCTGTTTGTGTTCAGTGGAGGCTTTTATGTGTAATTATTCGACGTTAGCTCCATAGCGCACACTGGGGCTAAACTGCTGACGCTTGTTACTATAACAACCAGCTGACGCCTATCAACTGCGCATGCGTGCTGAACTCATGACCTCCGTTACCAAGGCAACCAGCGGAAAGCCTTAAACTGCGCATGCGTGTCGAATTCAAGCACTGTTGTGGTTTAAGGGGATACACCTACGACCGGAAGATGCAAAATATCGCCAAAACAATGTAAAAAATGACATTAGCTATCACAGTGTGCGTATTATAAGTGCGCATGCCCAGTCATGGTAGCTGAATCCCTTATAGCCATAACTCTCAAATATGGCGTTATGTCGATGAGTCCACCATATTAGGCAGGGCGACACGGCTTTATGAACACAGGGGGAGCTGTGGTTATTCTGAATAAAAACACGATAACTGTTAGATTATTTTCCGCATAGATTAATCAGCCCACATAAATGAATGAATAAGTGTAGCCTTGTGGTTTTGCTGCTCACTGAGCGGACAGCTTACTAAATTTGGAAGCGGATTTATTTTAAACTAAATATTCTTTGTCTGACAAACTATGTTTTCTATACCTTATTTGGTATAACATGTGTCTTATTGTGCACTTTATAAAGACGTGTCTTCCCTGAAATAAACGAGTTCAAAAGCTGGATGCCTTTGTGTCTTGTTTTTGTGCTCCCAGATCTGCAGAATAATTCTCTCACAACATCCCTGATTTGATTTTAAGATTAATCCAAAACACAGAAAGAAACTTAGTGTTCGAAAGGATCCTGAAGTTTAACAATAACCTTTAAACATTTTAGCGAATGCAATTTAAAGTAAAGTCTTTCGTTATTTATCATCTCCAGAGTGAGACATTATTCAAAGACAAATTAAAATAAGTGAAAATTAAATAAGATGTTGAAGATCCAGTCGGCCTCGAGGATAGTGAAATCACATCAGAGATGCCAGTCCACCCTTCTTCATCTGTCAAGAACCAGCCTGATATACTGAGTCTTCGACCCAATCATTCGCAGTTTTCTATGCATTTTGCCCTATGGACCATGCAAGACCGCGCCCCCATCTGAGAGACACCGACCAAGTGTACTTGAGAAAGAAAGTTTCAAAACCGAAAGTAGAAACGTTGACTCTCCAACCGTCGTCAAACAAACAAAACGGTAAGAATTTACCGATAAACTTCACTTCAGCTTGTAATATAATGTCTATCTGACCATGTTTGTCGTGTTAATCGATCTGAATGCTTATTTAAAAACGATTAGATGCTAAAGATGAAACTAGTTACTTTGCATTAGCACCTATTGTATTATCGCTCCTGTCCTGTGACGCTTATTGCTCCATGAACTCTTTGTAAATCCCTTTGGATTAAAGCGTCTGCTAAATGACTAACTGTAAATGTAAATAAGTAATATCCAGACGAGCTCGAGAATTTAGGAAATCAAACATCAGAGAATTTTGACTTAGATCACATCTGAAATAAATACATGATACAAGAGTGTTTGCTGTTACACTTAATTATTAAAATCATTAAGAAATACATTTTTTGTTTTATGGTGTTTTGGCCAAAACTATTAAAGCTGCAATGTGGGAAAAAATAAGGATCTATCGACAGAATATAGTCATATACATATCCATGTCTTCAGTGGTGTACAGTCAGCCAGTGTGCTATGAAGGAGAGTTGTGAGCGGTTGACTGAATCTCCACATTAATACTTTAATATTATAATATAAGAGGCGGACTCATGGTCACCAGACCATAAGAGTTATATTATGTGTTATTGTTTTGTCACTGTAATTCCTTGACTTGTTCTATGGACTCCCTTTACAGAATCCTTATACAAACTTCAGCTTGTCCAAATAAGAGCTGCACGATTAATCGTTAAAAGATCATGATCTCGCTTCGAACACCAGAAGATCTCATTAATGAAAATCAACGATTCAAGTGTGTCTATTAATTTACACCTCAGACTAAAATCATAACGCTTCAATATTTGCTTTTGCTGACGTGGAAGTTAAAATTATTATTATAAGGTATGTAACGACGTCACAAACAGTCTTTTCAAAACACAAACTATCATTATTTCTGTGTCAAACGATCACAGAAGTTACGTTACTGGGATTAAAGCAGAGAGTCGCCAACTCTGCCCAAATTAATCTCACACCAAATAACAGACCAACATATAAAGTAAATACAGCCTGACAACAAAACTGTTCTTATGAGTGTCTTTCAGGATTGTGATGCATTTTTCTGACTATGCTTCACATCTTAACTGGACATGTTTGTAAAGAAATAAACGATTGTAGTTTGTAGCGCGAACAAATCCGAGTGAGCGCTTATATCCGTCATTATGGTAAAACACGTCATCAGAGCGCATATTACTCTATTAACACGTATAGTGAAGCTGCGCTATTAGAGCTTTTCGTCAGGTTGCCCATCATTTCATGTTATCAGGTTATTTTAAACTGTTTACAGATGAGAATACTGCGTTGTTATGTTTATCAGTTGCGTCTTTCTGTAAAGACCCCTTCAAGCGGTCTGTACATATCAGGCAAATGTATAAATTAAAAAATTTGTTTTTCTGAGAAATATTTCATATACAAGTTACTTCAATGCATTTACACTTTTTAGGAAGTATATTTTTTGTATTTAAAGTAAAAAAAATTAAGAAACCCTTTAGTTTACTTATGGAATTTGTGGTTAAACATTTCTCTCCATAGTTACTGTAGCTTAACCATGAAATATGTAATAATTTTGAAGCAAATTCCTACATATTACATACCTAAATAAACTATTTTTGTCAGAACCTCTAGTAAATTCTGTATTACTTTAATCATCATTCAGAATCGTAAAAGAATCGCAATCTCTATTTGAAAAAAAAGAATCTGGATCCTCAATGTATCCAGAATCGTGCAGTTCTAGTCCAAATTCTAAACTGCGGGCTGTACATGTAATTTCCTAAACTTCTCCTCTGCTCTGGTGGAAAATTTGCACTGGCTCCCTGTAAAACATACTGTAGTGAAGTAGGCGGGACGAGACCGTGAGTCGAGGAGGAGATCAGGAGCATAAGAGGACGAACGACCGGACCGTCAATGAGAGAGGACCAGGCCTGGCTTTTAGTTGTGGTTTGTGTTATTCGCAATGTAGTCGTCCGTCAGGGGCTGCCGGCTGTCTTTTTACTTTGTTGTTGTTTTATTAAATGTTTAAATGTTTGCCGGTTCCCGTCTCCTTCCTTCCCTCAAACTTTAACCAAAATGAACAAACAAAAACACGGAAGTAAAAGGCCGGTAGCCACCTCACTGTCGACTGCCTGCCACTAGAACACAAATAAAAACTTAAAACATGTCTGGGCCCGGTCCTCTCTCGTCTGCAGTCCTGTCGCTACAGCCACAAGATGTGTTTTATGCGAAAACAACACAGAATTAAAGTGACACAGACACATTTACTTTCACTCAATAGTGTAAACATATCAGGGTTCGACTGCTCTCTTCTCACATTAATACAGAAGAGAAACTGAAGTGATAGAAACACACAGGAGTCTGTCTATAGTCTTGATATAAAGTCATGTTGATATTTAATTGAGTGTTTTCTGTGTTTCTTTTTACAGATCTGAGCTCAGTTTCTCATTATGGAGAATAGCGAGATCGTTGATTCTGAAATAAAACATTCTGAGAGAGAGACTCAGAAAACACCCCCATCATCTCCAGAACCCTGTGATGTGTCTCAGAAGAATGTCTTCATGGTTTCAGAATGTTCTGGATGTCTGTGAGTATAAACATGTTGGTGTTTCTCTGATGTTGTGAAACCAGGATTAGATTACAGTTTGGTTTTATTTGCTGACATCATTTTACTCCAGAATTGTTTGATGGTATATTTTCTCATGGAACAAAAAAGGTGAAACTTAATAATGATCTTTTTTATGCAGTATAATGGTGGTAGCGATGAAACGACATGACCAAAATCATCACAGTTATCAGTATTATCACAGTTCTGTCAGGAAAACTGTCATCAAATATATAAACAATAGTATATAAAATGGGCGGAATGAAACTGTTCTGGGAAACTCTCCGCCTGTCCATGCAGCCTTGCACATCAAGGTGTATACTGCTCTTTTTCTTTTCATAAACATCAAATAAATAGCATTAACATTAATCATTGCACAATGGGGTCATGAGGTAAATGTTTCTCTAGTTCAGATTGAACACAAACTTAAGTGGGTAAATGTTCATATAAACACAACACAAGTCATCTGTCTGTCATCAAGTCATTATGTTCCAGGGTAAGTTCATTTCAAGGATATGTTACAAAGCTTTAGGGGGTGTCTGCCCATGTGTGCGCTTTTTATGAGTGTCGAGTGGGCGTGAAATCACAGATTACAAATAATATATTATCATCCAATCTCACCCATCGGAATTTAGCAAATTTATATTTAAGGTTTTTCATACTAACTGTATTCCTTAAAAATGTCTTTCAGGTCCTCGGCCTCCTCCTACAGTTTAGTATTGAAAGACCTATCTCCAAATTACAATTAGCCTTTCAGGAAAGGCCTATGTGACTGGGACTAACATTTTAAACCTCTACCTTTGTCACAGCAGACCATTATCCTCTGCTGCAAATTAATTATCATTCATAGTGTAGTGTACTGAAAAGCATTACACATTCTTTTCCAAAATGATGACCAATTTAGTAGTGTCTATAAAAGAGTCTCCAATAATATGACTACATCAGCAATTGGCTTCAAATAAAGCTGATACAATGCAATGTCAGTTTAAGGTAGCAAAATTAAGGTAGATTTTTACGGAAAAACAGAGAAGAATCAAAAAAGAGGTTCATACTGCCTTCAAAATTAGCAATGTGATTAAATACATATAAACAAGACAATTTTGGTAAAATTGCATGGTTGACACGTTAAAATAACAGTTACCAACATCTCAACAAATCTACACTTTATGTAACAAAGATAGCTATGATAAGTAGGCTATATATTTCAAATATTAGAGTATAAAATAGTGCATATATTTCAAATATTTATATACGTGATAAAATAATTAATTTATAGCGTTTATAGTTTTATAAAGACATGGCTTAAATAATTTATTTTTATAATTTTTATATTGCACTTTATACACAGATGCCACTTTAAGTCTTCTTTGAGAAAAAAAAAACCTTTATAACGTTGTTCTACAGTCAAAATCTTCCCCCACTGGACCTGTCCTCTGAAAGTGGCCTACTGTATTTTTCTGGTATTGTGACCTCTGTATTTAACCTTTCTAGTGAGTAGTGAACTCACACACTTCAAGTCGTGAACACATGTAAATCTAGAGCAGTGGGCACTGCAGCCCCAGCCCATGGGAGTAAGTGGGGTTCTTGCTCAAGGGCACTTGGGTTGTCTCTCTCCGGCCCTGAGAATCAAACAATCAAAATGATTTTTATCCATTGTGCATTTCCCACATAGACCTGTGTGTGTTTTAGCAAGGCGGTCTATGTTGCAGGGTGCTGAATATAAAGATATTGCCAGGTATCACTACGCTACTTTATCGACTTATCCAGTGTGATACTTTGACGATGTTGTGGCCTTCCATCCAGTGGCAATGTGTTTTGGCCCCATGCCAAACTTACTTGCCAACCCCTGTATTAGGATTTATCAAAGTCCCCCTGTGGTGAAATCAAGTTTTTAATGTTGTTTATATGTCTATGTGGTGATTTTAATATGCTTTAAGATAAACCAAGTGCAAATTCATCATTTTAAACCATAACAGTATGAGGGAGTATTTTCTCCATAAAAGTGCAGTTTACCAAAGACAGTTTAAAATATGCATTATGAAACAGACTCTTTGTATGAAATAACCCTGTTATCAATCGCCTTAACAGATTTGAGTCATAGATATGTAAAGATGGCGTAGCAATAAGTTAAGTAGTGCTGCCAATTGATTGATGAGTCTGACTAATACAAAAATTATGTGATTAATTGCGTAAATGATATTTGGGATAATACCAACGACTACATTGGTCTTCCAGAAGAAAATCATATTAGTTTAGGATGCCTCGAGGGTAGTAATCATGGATTTTTTTTTCTTTTTTGCCTGAAATATCGCTTTAAGTGTTTAAAAGCCTTTTCATGAATAAGAGCGTGATTATTTATTTTTAACATTAGACAAAGAATGACAAAACAAATGGATGCTGTTTTATTTGCGTTAAATATTTGCCAGTGGTCCCAAGTCCGGTGAATGGAATACATGAATGGATCCGTTCCCTTTTCTCCTGTTTGGCTAGTTTATAACAAAATTAATTCCAATGAAGTATTCAATACTGCTTTATTTTATAAAAGAACCCACACGAATACTGGCTAGAGTTTAATTTAGCTCAGTGGTAAGAGGAAGGTTGTGGGTTCGATCCCAGGGGATTGCACATACATATTTATAAATGTATAGATGTAAGTCACTTTGGATAAAAGCATCTGCCGTTGTGTAAATGTTATGTCATCATCCCAGTAAATGTTGCTGTCCAACTTCTTATCGCGAGGAACAATGCTTTTTTACGATCTAGGTTAAAGACTCATTCCCCTGCGGCCCATGTGAAATAATTTATACCCTGCTCTTTGACATTGTGCTGTTTTATATGACACATAAGTGTTATAGCGTCCAGTTGAAGCTTTTAAGCTAACTTGGTAATGCCTACTGATGGGATCAAGCGTGGAAATGGACGACCTACGGCCATACGCAAGGCATGAGTAATTTCCCACATTTGTAATAGATGGATACAGAGCCTGAAATAGAAACTTTTAATGCCGTTCTGTGAATTTAATGGCTTGAAACAATACAAATAGCTGATCTAGTCGTCCTCTATAAATCGCATTGGAATGATGGCTGCACTAATACATCAATTTAAATGAAAAGAAGCCGCAGCTTGCAGAGTTTTGAAAATACTTTATTACATGCTGATGAATACTGACAGCGCTCTATGAATGACGTAGATGTGTGGAAATCTCTTGAGGACACAGTATTCTTCACTTTTTGTGTTTAATTGTTGTTTAATGAATTATTGCTCATTACAATGAAATTAAACATAATGGAAGCTTTTCGAGGGCTGCCATTTGTTTATCTTATTGGACAGAAGCACAAGATATTTGCACAAAGCATCAAAGTATTTGATCAAACATTGTAAAGGTGACTAATAAACTGCTAAACATGTTAACTTATAATACCAACATTGCCACAGTAGTTATTTGTTAGTAAGTGAAAAATATGTTTTGGCAAAACGTGGCCTGTTTTTAATGCTTTAACATTGAATTATTCACATTAAAGAGGAGAGGGTGGTTGGATGAAGGTGCATGCAGTATTCCTTCTCTTTTGTCCTTGGCTGATCACATGAATATGCTAAAATGATTTCTAGATCAGATAGTCATAGAGGAGCATCTCCAGAACCCAGTGTTGTGTCTATGAACAGTGACACCTCCAAACATCATCCAACTGCACTTGGTCATGGATCAGTATCATCTGACTCTCTGTGAGTATAAACATGTCTGACTGATTATTCAACTGATGATCATTGATGTAAAGTGACATATGAAGCTAAAGCGAGACAGAATACACAATTTACATTTTATTTTTTACACAAATGTATTAACATTCACACATTGTTTTCTGTGTGTTGTTTGTTTATTTTCTCTGTAGATCAAACATTGGATGTAAACATGATGTGAGTTCAGATGTGCAGCAGGATTCTCTTCATGAATCAGTGGATGATGTTCTGCAGAGAGTCAAAGACAAACACAAAAGCATCATGAAGAACAAGTATGAGAGTTTATTTGAGGGAATCAAACAACAAGAGAATCAAACCCTCCTGAAGAGAATTTACACACAGCTGTACATCATAGAGGGAGAGAGAGAAGGAGTGAATGAAGAACATGAGGTTCTACACATGGAGAGAAAGCCCAGAAGAACACAAGACCTACAAGACACTCCGATCTACTGCAATGACATCTTTAAACCTCAATCACATCAAAGAGACAAAATCAAGAGTGTTCTTACTAAAGGCATCGCTGGAATTGGAAAAACCGTCTCTGTGCAGAAGGTCATTCTGGATTGGGCCGAGGGAACAGCCAATCAGGATGTAGATTTCATGTTCCTACTTCCGTTTCGAGAGCTGAACTTGATTCGAGAGCATCGCTACAGTCTTCACCAACTTCTGCTGGACTTTCATCCTGAACTTCAAGATGTGGACTCACAGGTTTATGAGGAGTGTAAAGTTGTGTTCATCTTTGATGGTCTGGATGAAAGCAGAATGACTCTGATGTTTTCAGACGACAGTGAGAAAGTTTATGATGTGACTGTCGGTTCACCAGTGGCTGTGTTGATGTCAAACCTCATGAGAGGAGATCTGCTTCCCTCCGCTCTCATCTGGATCACCTCCAGACCAGCAGCAGCCCATCAGATCCCCTCCAAATACATCTCGCGTGTGACAGAAGTCCAGGGCTTCAATGACGCTCAGAAGGAGGAATATTTCAGGAAGAGAATCAGCGACGAGCATCAGGCCAGCAGAATCATTTCACACATTAGAAGAGCGAGAAGCCTCCACATCATGTGTCACATACCGGTCTTCTGTTGGATCTCATCCACTGTGCTTCAGAAGATCCTGACACAAGATCACAGTGAAGAAATCCCCAAAACTCTGAGTGAAATGTACATCCACTTCCTGCTGATTCAGATGAAGATGAAGAATGAGAAGTATGATCCAGAGAGAGATCCAGAGATCAACAGAGAAGTGATTGTGAAACTGGCTGAAGTGGCTTTCAAACAGCTGATGAAGGGCAATGTGATGTTCTATGAGGAGGATCTGAGAGAGCGTGGGATAGACATCACTGACGCCACGCTGCATTCTGGCATGTGTACTGAGATCTTTAAAGAAGAATCTGTCTTTCATCAAAGGAAAATCTACAGCTTCATACATCTCAGCTTTCAGGAGTTTCTCGCTGCGCTCTATGTGTTTTACTGCCATTTAACGCTGAAGTACACTGAGGAATTTCAAATGATCCTGGGGAGGATGTATCGCTTTTATAAGAGCAGGTCTGGGGAAATCTCTTTGTTTGAGCTACTAAGATCAGCAGTAGATAAAGCTGTTGAGAGTGAAACTGGTCATCTGGATCTTTTCTTGAGATTTCTGCTGGGCATCTCACTGGAGTCAAATCAGAGACTCTTACAGGATCTACTGACACACACACACAACAGCTCAGAGGACATCAGAAAAATCACACAGCACATTAAAGAGAAAATCAAGAAAAGTGTCCATCTCTCAGCTGACAGATCCATCAATCTGTTTCTTTGTCTGTCTGAATTGAATGATCAGACTCTGAACAGAGAGATTGAGGAGTTTGTGAGATCAGACAAACACTCAGATGAGGAACTCTCCGCTGCTCACTGTTCAGCAATACTCTACATGCTTCAGATGTCAGAGGAGGTGATGGATGAGTTTGATCTGAAGAAATACAACACATCACAGGAGGGCAGAAGAAGACTCATACCAGCTGTCATCAACTGCACAAGAGCTCTGTGAGTCTTCACTTCAGTTTCTGTTTCTCCACCTAAAGTCACATGTTCACATGTGTAATATTGAGCTGTCATATCAATCATCACTATTACTACTGCTTATAGAGATTTATATGAAATTTTACATCTCATCAACACTTGAGCTTAAGACATGAATGATCTTAAAATCATGAAACTTGTTTAGCAGAAATATAATGAATGTGTGTGACCCGGATAAAAAAACGCCATAAACATGAATAAAAAATGCATATGTAGACTGTCATACCCTCGTGCTCCACCAGAGGGCACTATAAACATCACCCGGACTATCAAATTCACTACAGTCCTCATAACTCATTACTGTACTCTTTATGGTTGATCACTATCACCTGTGTCTAGTTACGTTGTCTACTGGGGCCTATTTAAGCACTGTTTCACATTCATTCAGTGTTTAGTCTTCTCTTGTCTTACATTTCTGATGTCTCTGTTAGATTATCTGTGTTATTACATGGACGGCATCTCACTTTGTGAACCTCTGCCATTGACTGTTACCTCGTTCATGATGGTTTGCTGCCTGTCCTTAAGCCTGTTTGATTAAAAACTGACTCCCTGAATCAATCCGGGGGATGTTTATAGTGCCCTCTGGTGGAGCATGAGGGTGTGACAGTCGACACATGCATTTTTTTATTCATGTTCATGATTTGTTTTAAAGGGACAAAAGAAAATCCACAGAGGGAGGATGTTGTTTAACTTTGTGCGTCTGAAGGTCATTTCATTTTCTGTTTAAGATTAACTGTAGATTCAAGATTCAAAGGAGCTTTATTGGCATGATAAAAGAAAATTTACATTGCCAAAGCACAAGATTAAATATAAACATGCACCAATACAGATTAAGATAAAAAATAAGATGGAATAAAATTAAAAGTCTATAAGTAAAAATATATATATATAAACATCTCAATATAAACAGAAAAAGAGCTTTAATTAAAGTTCTCAATGAGGGTGATAGTGTCAGTTTGTGTGTGTTGTTCTGTCAGTGTTGTTTTGTGTTGTGCTGCTTGTTCTTTGCTCGTGGCAGGACTTGACATATCTTGAGCAGGTTTGAGCTTCTTGAGTTTTCTCCCAGTATGTATGAGATCTTGTCCTTTTGTTGAAACTGGTCAAAGTCTTTGTGTAAGTTTGTAAACTGGGGGAAGAATGTTTCTCTGATGTGTGTGTAGTTGGGACAGGAGAGGAGAAAGTGCAGCTCTGTTTCCACTTGATTGTGTGTGCAGTGTGGACACAGTCGCTCTTCTCTCGGTGTCCATGTGTGTCTGTGTCTGCCCGTCTCTACAGTGAGCTGCTGATCACTGAGTCTGTACATGCTCAACACTTTTCTTAGTTTAGGATCTGAAACGCTTGTGAGGTATTCTGACACTTTATATTCTCTCTTTAGTGACACATAGCATTCCAGTTTACTTTGCTGAGCTGTTGCTTCTGTCCAGTGTTGGAGATATTTCTCTTTTTGTCTTTTGATCATTTGGTTTAGTCTGGCTGGGGTTTGGGGTTGGCTTGGGCATGTTTGGGGTTGTAGAGTTAGTTGTGAGATCAGTTGGATGAAGGGGTTTCTCTCTGGGCTCAGCTCTTGATGGCTTAAGGCTTTGTGATGGAGTGTGTCTGTGTCGCTGTTCTTAAGGTGCGTGTAGAATTTTAAAGCTCTTTTTTGTATTTTAATGATCAGAGGATACAGTCCTAATTCTGCTCTGCAGGCGTTGTTTGGAGTTTTTCTCTGTACCCGTAGAATGTTTTTACACATTTCTGTTTGCAGAATCTCTATTGGGTGTTTGTCCCATCTGCTGAACTCTTGGTTGGCGAGAGGACCCCAAACCTCACTTCCATACAGCGCGATCGGTTCTATAATTGATTGTATTATTTTCAGCCAGATTACGGTTGGGATGTCAATTTTGATATTATTTTTGATTGCGTAAAAGGCTCTTCGTGCCTTGTCTCTCAGGTCATTTACAGCCTTGTTTAAGTTTCCGGTGTTACTTATGTTTATACCAAGATATGTGTAGTTCTTGGTGTGTTCTAGGGGCACGTTGTTTAGTTTGAAACGGTTATGTTGGTTTTGGCTGCTGGGCTTTTTTTGGAATATCATGACTCGAGTCTTTTTAAGGTTAACCGATAGGGCCCAGGTTTGGCAGAAAGTGTGCAGGGTGTCCAGATGTTGCTGTAGACCCTCTTTTGTGGGTGACAGCAGCACCAGATCGTCTGCAAACAGGAGGCATTTCACTTCGGTGTCTTGTAAGGTCGGACCAGGTGCTGGTGACTGTTCTAGAGCTCCAGCTAGTTCATTCATGTAAATGTTAAATAGTGTAGGACTTAGACTACAGCCCTGTCTCACTCCACGACTCTGGGAGAGAAAGTCTGTGTGCTTGTTGCCAATTTTAACTGCAAATGTGTTATTGGTGTACATTGATTTGATGATGTCGTAGGTTTTTCCTCCGATGCCACATTGAATCAACTGAAGAAAAAGTCCCTCATGCCAGATTGAGTCAAAAGCTTTTTTGAAGTCAACAAAGCATGAGTAGAGCTTTCTTTTCTTTTGGTTTGTTTCTTTGTCAATTAAGGTACGAAGAGTGTATATGTGATCGGATGTGCGGTATTTGGGTTGGAAACCAATTTGGCATTTTCTCAGGATGTTTTGGTTGTTTAGATATTGGAGAAGTCTGCTGTTAAGAATGTTACAGAGGAGTTTACCTAGGTTGCTGTTTACACATATTCCGCGGTAATTATTAGGATCGAATTTGTCTCCACTTTTATGGATTGGAGTTATGAGTCCTTGGTTCCAGATTGTGGGAAATATACCTGTACTTAAGATGATATTAAACAGTTTGAGGATGGCGAGTGTAAGTTTTTGGTCTGCGTATTTAATCATCTCGTTTAGGATACCGTCGATACCACTTGCTTTTTGGGATTTAAGTTTTGGTATATTCTGGCCTAGCTCAGCGAGTGTAATTGGATAGTCTAAAGGGTTTTGGTAATCTTTAATTGTTGACTCCAGAGTGCCTAGTTTGTTGTGTAGGTTAGTTTGTTCTTGATTCTTGGTTATTTTACTAAAGAGGTTTGAGAAGTGCTTTATCCATACGTCTCCGTTCTGAATGGGAAGATCTTCATGGTGGGGTTTGTTAAGTGTGTTCCAATGTTCCCAGAAGCGATTTGTTTCTAGAGATTCTTCAATTGCTTTTAACTGGTTTTGTGTATCTTGTTTCTTTTTCTTCCTTAGTGTGTCCTTATATTGTTTAACTTTTTTCATGGTAGAGTTGGCGTGTGTTTACATTGTCAGCATCTCTGTGTTTCTGATTTGATAGAATTCTTACTTCTTTTCTAAGGTTTTTACACTCCTTATCAAACCATTTCTCCTTTACAGGCTTTTTGTTTGGTTTTGTGTTAGTGGTTTTTAGGTTAGATAGCGTTGCAGATATTGTAAAAATTTGGTTAATCCTGTCTACTGCTAAATTTACACCTTCGTTATTGTGTGGAAATGGGGTATCTAGGAATTTATTCAGTAGGTTTTGAATTTTTGGTTCACGAGTTATGCTTTTGTATGTATCTTCGCAATTTTGTTTCCACCTGAATGTTTGTTTTAGGGTATGGGGGTGAGTTTGTTTTGATGCCTCTGTGTTAGGTTTGGATCTATTGAGGTAGAGAGTGATTTTACTGTGATCTGACAATGGGGATGGTGGGCTGACTGTGAACGCTCTGAGGGAGTTAGGATTCAGATCCGTTATGAAATAGTCTACCGTACTGTTACCCAGCTTAGAACTATAGGTGTACCTACCATATGAATCTCCTCGTAGTCTACCGTTGACCATGCACAGACCCAGTGTGCGACAAAGATGGAGAGGTCTTAATCCATTTTTGTTTGTTGTTTTATCGTAGTTTAGTCTTTGTGTGTGAGTAGGTGTGGGAAGGACATCTCCTCCTGGAATGTGTTTGTCTCCCTTGGAGTGGACCGAGTCTGATTCTTCGCCTGTCCTGGCATTTAGGTCTCCGCAGATCAGAACGTTGCCCTGTGACTGGAAGGAGTTGATCTCCTCTTCCAGGATCGTGAAACTGTCCTCATTGAAGTAGGGTGACTCTGCTGGGGGGATGTAGGTTGCACACAGGAAGATATTCTTATCTGTTGAAGTGATGGTCTTGTTGATTTCTATCCATGTGTAAAACTGGCCAGTTTTAATCATTTTTATTGAGTGGGCGTATTCGGACTTATGCCAGATCAGCATTCCGCCTGAGTCTCTTCCCTGTGTGACGCCAGGTAGTTTGACGGATGGAATGATGAATTCTCTGTAGTTTGTAGGGCGACCAGTGGGTCCGTCTCCTCTACTCCATGTCTCCTGTAGGATGAGGATGTCTGAGTTTTTTGTTTCAGAGCTGAAGTCTATGTTTTTGCTTTTCAGTCCAAAAGCAGATGACCTCAGGCCTTGAATATTCCAACATGATATGGTAAATGCTTTGTTATCCATAAGGTATTTATTTATTTATTGCAGATTTTGTCTTGAGACAGAAGGTGTGAGCAGATCAGGTTCAGCATCTGATGGATGTCTTTTAGCTCGGCTGTTGGAGCTTGCGCAGATGTCGGTGTGGAGTTTCTGCTCACTGTCTGGGCATAGCTTAGGCTGCTGGAGTTCTGTTGCATATGCCGGGTGGGGGGTGTAGGCAGCAGCGGTGGTGCTCTGGTCTGTTGGCTGTTGTTTTGGCAGGAAAGGGGTCCCAGTCTTTGGCTGTTGTTTGAAGGTGCGGTGTGGTTCATCCATGGTCTGGGTAGGTGCTGCCTTGCTCTGTTGTTTCTAGGAGGGTTGTTGGT
Source organism: Triplophysa tibetana (assembly GCA_008369825.1). NCBI lineage: Eukaryota > Metazoa > Chordata > Actinopteri > Cypriniformes > Nemacheilidae > Triplophysa > Triplophysa tibetana. The sequence continues at coordinate 20,440,071 of CM017907.1, read as the reverse complement.
GCTGCGGTTAAGAGCAACATCTTTTAATTTCTTTGCAAAGATGGGGACAGATGCTCTGTATAGGTGTACATTGTCATAGAGGCATGTGAGGTCCAAGGTGGGATGATGTGCCAGGTGCACTTGAGGTTTGAGTGCACAAGTTCTAGAGAGATTTGCGTTTATCTGTTGAATTGTGTCTGGGTGGAAGTCTTTCCGTGGTAGCAGTGTCGAGATGGTGATTTTGGCATTTGGGAAGGTGGTTGTAGCTTTTTCGATTACCCTCTCTAGTGCTGTGGCCACTCTTTCTTGTTGTGCTCTCAGGTCGTTTGTGCCAGTGTGGATTATTATGTGGCTGGGTGATCCTAGGTTGTCCTCGTTCAGTAGTCTGAGGGCACTGTGCGTGTTTGGGCACCAGAGTTTGGCCACCCTTTGATTGGGGAAGAGCTTTTTTTCGTCTATAAATTTCCCATTTGAGTCTATCAGAAGGACGATATCTGTTTTCTGTGCATCCTCTGTGGGTGTTGGAGCGTTGTCAGGTTCATCGCGTTGTTCTGTACTGGGCAAAGGGTTTGGTGAAGATGGACGGTTTTGGCTGGGTTGTGACACTGAGGTCTGTGAGCTGTGGTCCGTTTGAAGGGTGACCTGTTGTTCTGGACCATTTTTGGAGTTGAGGGCTGTGAGATGGGTATCTTTATCATGCTTAAGTTCTCTTATCTCCTCTCTTAAAGCAGTTAGCTGGGTCCAGTGATTCTCTGTCTGCTGTGTGAGCTGGGTTTCCAGTGAAGCCAGCTGAACCTTGAGCCTCTCCCTCTCTTGCACTAGCTGCTTCACTTCGGCCTGAAGTGAAGACAGTTCTTTCCTGATGTTGTCTCCCTCTTTTTGCTTGGCTGTGGGGTTGTTGCCAGATTGGTCTGAGGTCTGTATGGTTTGAAGAGAAAGGGTCATTTCTTTGAGCTGTACTAGCTCCCCCTCCAGGGCTGTGAATCTCTCTCTCATGTCAGTACAGTAGCAGTGTGAATGGGGCTCCTTTGTTTGTTCTGCGTTAGGAAGATCTCTATGTTCTTGTTGCTCATCAGAAACTGGGGTTCTGTCTGATTCCTCTGTGGTTGGTTGCTCATTGTTGGGTTCCAGCTGTAATCTTCCTTTGATACTGAGGAAGTTTTGTTCGAATAGTCCTTGAGTGCTTTTCACTACAACTATCCCTGTTGTTTTGTAGATGTTAACATTGATCGTTGTTACATCATCCTCATTTTTAATTTTTAGCTGGAAACCCCCACAGATGCCTTTTCTTTCAGCGTTTGGGAATTCTGAGATGATGGCTTTGTGCCATGAATGAGGTCGGTTGGTGTAGAAAATCAGGTTACTGATGGAACCATCTTTATGAAGGTCTGCGAATAAAGTTTCTGAGTTTTCTGTGAGTCTTTTGTTTTTGTAGACTTTCCTTGCTGTTTCATTTGTAACCTCTTTTGGGTAGTGTAGAGGAATGGCCTCCACACATTGGGGTTGTGCATCCATGGTGAAATGGGCCGTTCACACCTGTGTGGGCGTTGGTTGAGGAATCTCCTTTGTTTGGCTCAGTCGTTGTCTCACCTTCCAATTCACACCTCTGAGGCGTGGGGCGTGTGGTCGAGCAGAGTTTGCTGCCTCAGTAACACTATTGTCTATTTGAGTAAAACTTTAACTTTCTTTTCTTTTGCTTTTTTTGTTTGTTTGATTGTAGTTATTGTCGAGTATTTGGCACAGAGTTATCAGGATGCAACTGTAACCTGCATCCTGATAAAACTGCTGTCATATATTTTCCCTTAAAACCCTGAGACAACTGATTATTGTGTTCTTTAAACTACTTTTGTATCATTTTGTTTTGTTTAGATTGTCCGGGTGTAATCTGACTGAAGAGTGTTGTGAAAGTTTGTCTTCATGTCTACAATCATCAAAGTCTCTGAGAGAGCTGGACCTGAGTAACAATGATCTGAAGGATTCAGGAGTGAAGCTGATCTCTGATGCTCTCAAGACTCAAAACTGTCAACTACACATACTGAGGTCAGACTTTTTCAGTGAAAATAGTTTAAAATAATAAATGATAGTTACTGTTGTTCAGTAGATGTTTTTAATGTGAAATGATCATTTTATTTATATAGTTTATTTTTACATTGGTGTAATAGAAAATCATTGTTTCTGGTTTCATTCCTGTTGACATTTGGTTATTAATGTGAGATACAAAATATCATTACTAGACAAAATTTAATATTTATATATATATATATATATATATATATATAACTCGAACAGCTAATTTTATAATACAAAAAATATATCGCTAGACTTTTAAGTTTTGAAATAAAATTACTCTCATTTTGTTACAGCCAATTGTATTTAGATTTAATTATATTTATTGGTTGGTTGAGGATGATTTGTTTTGAGTTACAGTAACATTGCTGAAGATTTACCAGCGTTCTTTACAAGGGAGTGGATAATGAGAGTAAATGTCAAAATGTTATTTTATTAAAGATGAGAACAAGAGTAGATTTCTTCATGTTCAGTATCCTGTTGTGTTGTTTTTTAAAAAGTTGTTTCATTGGTGGTTTTAAGAGGTTATCATTGTTCTAAAGAGCATTTGTTTAAGATGAAAACAGACTCATTATGACTTGATTGAAGTATAGCTGAATGTTTTCCTTTGTCTCTGTTACGAAGACTGCTCTGAGACTTGAGGGTTGAAGATCTAAATGCAGATATATTAATCAAACAGCCTTAAGGTCAGGACAGGCAGCTAACCATCATGATCGAGGTAACAGTCAATGGCAGAGGTTCACAAAGTGAGATGCCGTCCATGTAATAACACAGATAATCTAACAGAGACATCAAAAATGTAAGACAAGAGAAGACTAAACACTGAATGAATGTGAAACAGTGCTTAAATAGGCCCAGTAGACAATGTAACTAGACACAGGTGATAGTGATCAAGCACAAAGAGTACAGTAATGAGTTATGAGGACTGTAGTGAATTTGGTAGTCCGGGTGATGTTTATAGTGCCCTCTGGTGGAGCACGAGGGTGTGACAGTCTACATATGCATTTTTTATTCATGTTTATGACATTTTCAGACCAAAACTCACCCGCATGAAGACCACAAGCACGCACGTGATGCAAGTGAACGGAACAGTTTCGCGAACGAAGACACACCCTCGCGAGAGATCATATACCCTCCAGAAGCGCGCAAAACAGAGGACAAGAATACTTGCGAGAGCGCATTTCTGCTCCACATGCTATAACGAAGTCTGTGAGCACAGGACCGCGATGAGCCCGCGCACATTTCTCTGTTCTCGCAACTGCTCAACACTCACTCGTCAAGTTGACTTTTGAGACTTTGTGGCGGGATAGTGTACATATTTAAACACAGATTCACACAGTAGCGTTTGAAAGACTATCAGAATCAAAATCATAAGCTTCCGTGTGTATCTGTGTTAGCGCTCGGTAGAGAGTGTGATGCAATGATCATTTTACACGTTTTCGGTTTTGGTTGTGCAAGCGCTCGGTAAGGAGCCGTTCAAAGACATATCCGATGAGCTTGGAAACACAATGGCCAATCAGACGTCTTTCATAATCTGTTCAACAGCTCTCAAAATGATAGGGGGAAACACAAGTATCGTCACATTTAGTACCGACTGGTGCCGAAGTTTGGTATTGTGACAACACTACATTGGAAGAAGGTTCAGTATTTGGTATTTAGAAGATCAATAGCCTGGAGAAAACATCAGTTTCTTACTTGTAAAGCACCTTTGTTAAAAGGATTAATGATGCTCTTTGCATCCATTAATAAGACTTATTATGATACTTTCATGTCTTGCCCATCAAAAGAAAGAATTTTCAGTTTGTTGAGGCTCCAGTTGATCTTGGCTGGAAGTGATCAGAGAGAACCATTTTTATGCAGAGGATCTGTATCTGGAACGACAAAGCCGCAGCCTGGCACAAACTTAGGGGTCCGGTTGAGAGAAAAGAGAGAAAGCACAGACCAAACGAAAAAGATGGTGGTCTCTATTATGGTGTAAGGATGTCACATCGTACAGATATGACTGACCCAATCAGGAGATGGTACATTTGAAGGGAAAGTTAATTGTTTTTGTCTTCCAACTTGGTGTTTGGCGTGTGGAAGCTGATTAGATGTTAACTAAGAAAACTTCAAAGAGTTTAATAAAACTAATATGAAAAGAGTAACCAAAACATTAAGGAAATCACAAATGCAGCTTATAGACACCAAACATGATCTAAATATTATCTTGGTTAAATGAGTTACTAGAAACCTAATAATTCTAGCAGTTATACACACTAATTCATTGATTGTATGGATTGTATGTCTATCCCCAAAGTGATTAAAGAGAGTTCATCTCCCTACATTCCATTCGGTCATAAAAGAGTCTTATCTTGATGGTTTGGTGTGGGTTGCTATGGTCAACAGAGATCTAGTCCTGCACCTAGGTGTAAATTGCAGATTGTGGGTAGGCCCCCTGGTGACTTGTTTGCTGGTTGGGTGAGGGGTGTTGTGTTGTTATATTTAAGAAATATAACTAGTTATTGCATGTCTGATCTGTCTCAGGCACTTCATTACTATCATCTTTCTTTTTCTTTTGTTTACATACTGTCACTATTTGAACACAGCCCAGCAGAAAATGCTTTGGCAATATGAGTGTTCATGATGTCATGTCAATAAAGCACACTTAAATAAAAAAAATTGAGTGTTTAGAAGTTGAGAGAGAATTGTGCGGGTGTACTCGTCACACCCCATGCAGGCGGACTGCGTTTTTGCATGTGGAGCAGAAATGCGCTCTTGCAGGGGTGCGTTTCCGCTCATGGAACTGTTCTGCATTCTCACGGTTTTCATGCGTGTGAGTTTTGAGTCTGAATAAACACCACACATGTTACAAAAAGTCTAACAAAAGGAATAAATGTAATTTGAGAAAAACTAATAAAACTGGTTGTAACACATTAGATTATTTTCTTTTAGTTAGTCAAGAGTATCATTTTTTCACAGTAGAATTAAAACCACTTTTGTATCATTTTATTTTGGTTGTGTTTAGATTTTCCGGGTGTAATCTGACTGATGAGTGTTGTGAAAGTTTGTCTTCATGTCTACAATCATCAAAGTCTCTGAGAGAGCTGGACCTGAGTAATAATGATCTGAAGGATTCAGGAGTGAAGCTGATCTCTGATGCTCTCAAGACTCACAACTGTCAACTACACACACTGAGGTCAGACATTTTGCTGTTATAATTTAACATGAAGATGGAAACATGATTTGGAATGTTTTTTATCTTTTAAACACAATACTGGTCAAATAAGCTCTATTAATATATTTATAATGGTGTGCCAGGTTCTTAGAGGTCATAAAGGGAGTGAGTAGCTGGAATATAGGAATACTACATTAAAAGAACGGAGTTATAGACCTTAGAAAGTAAAGCACTAAAAGAGGTCTTAGAGTCCAGCCGCTCTCAAAGAGGTGTTAGTGACCCAGAGAACGCCATCTGCTTTTACAGCTCATCTCAGTCTTTAATAGATAAAGAAACTGAAATGATTTGAGGCGCTTGTCACTGAAAATATTTTCCAGGGTATAATGGCCACAATTACACCAGGCTAAACACAAAGTTTTAATACTAAACAAACATTTATAATGCCATCATAGTGGTGTCTTGGTGTTAAAAGGGCTGGTTACACTCGACGCATTCGCTAGTTCGCCTGGGTGCGCGTGCCAAATATGACGTCATCGCGGTGTTCGCTTTGGGTGAGCGCGAGCTAATTTCGCGTGGAGACGTGCACAACATTTTTTGTGACCGCAGTCAACATGAACAGCTTCGAAGAGATTTTGTCTGAACAGGTTCGCCTGTACAGACATCTTTTATGATCAAGGTGTCTGTTTTATATTGTATTAAGAATAAAACAATATTTATCCACATTACTCTTTTGAACTGTTCTTATATCTTCTCATTTTAAGAAAACAAAGACATCCAATGGGTTTATCTATGGCAATGTACATTTAGCAGTCCCTAACCAACAATATATAGAAATGTGTCTGCATTATGCACAGAAATAAAAGATTGAACAAATGTTTGATATAAAAATGTATTAAATCAACAAACAATAGTTCGAAATGCATTTCCCCATCCATCACACACATCTGCTTCCCAAGAGTGATATATTCTACATCTCCACGTTTTGTGGCATGCAGTGTGGAGAGACATTCAATCTCCTTTTTTGCCTTTTTTTGATAGTAGCAACAACATAAAATCTTCTACGTTTCCTTGTCGAGCAGCTGCTCGCAAGACGCCATTCTGAATGATATGACGAAATTCCGGTAAAATTCCTACTTCTCTTCTACTTCCTGCGGATTCAGAAAGATTTCGTTTGGGCGCCCCCTGTCATTTCAAAGAATATCTCAACGGGGAACGCGTCAAGTATAAACGTCTCGTCCGTTTGGGGAGTTGCGCGCGCAGTCAGCGGAGGCTTGCGAAGCGGAGCCAGGCTCGTGTATAAACAGCGCTTAAGAAGGGGCATCCCATCATTCTCTCAACCTTTCTCTATACATCAATCGAGTATTAAATCATTTTTCTCAGAACATTTAGAAACATCTGAAAAGAGGAGATCTTGTACAAACTCGATTCCAAAAAAGTTGGGACACTGTACAAATTGTGAGTAAAAAAGGAATGGAATAATTTACAAATCTCATAAACTTATATTTTATTCACAATAGAATATAGATAACATATTTAATGTTAAAAGTAAAACATTTTGAAATCTCATGCCAATTATGGGCTCCTTTTGGATTTCATGAGAGCTACACATTCCAAAAAAGTTGTGACAGGTAGCAATAAGAGGCCGGAAAAGTTAAATGTACATATAAGGAACAGCTGGGGGACCAATTTGCAACTTATTAGGTCAATTGGCAACATGATTGGGTATAAAAAGAGCCTCTCATGGAAATCACAACATGGGCTGAGGAATACTTCCAGAAAACATTGTCGGTGAACACAATCCACCGTGCCTTTCGCCGTTGCTGGCTAAAACTGTATAGGTCAAAGAAGAAGCCATATCTAAACATGATTGTGAAGCGCAGGCGTTTTCTCTGGGCCAAGGCTGATTTAAAATAGACTGTGGCAAAGTGGAAAACTGTTCTGTGATCAGACGAATCAAAATTGTATGCTCTTTTTGGAAAACTGGGACACCATGTCATCTGGACTAAAGAGGACAAAGACAACCCAAGTTGTTATAAGCACTCAGTTCAGAACCCTGCATCTCTGATGGTATGGGGTTGCATGAGTGCATGGGGCATGGGCAGCTTTCACATCTGGAAAGGCACCATCAATGCTGAAAGGTATATAAAAGTTCTCGAACAACATATGCTCCCATCCAGACGTCATCTCTTTCAGTGAAGACCTTGCATTTTCCAACATGACAATGCCAGACCACATACTGCATCAATTACAATATCATGGCTGCGTAGTAGAAGTATCCGGGTACTTAAATGGCCAGCCTGCAGTCCAGATTTTTCACCCATAGAAAACATGTGGCGCATCATAAAGAGGAAGATGCGACAAACAAGACCTAAGACAGTTGAGCAGCTAGAAGCCTGTATTAGATAAGAATGGGACAACATTCCTATTCCTAAACATGAGCAACTTGTCTCCTCAGTCCCCAGACGTTTGCAGACTGTTATATAAAGAAGAGGGGATGCCACACAGTGGTAAACATGGCCTTGTCCCAACTTTTTTGAGATGTGTTGATGCCTTGAAATTTAAAATCAACTTATTTTTCCCTTTAAATTATACATTTTCCCAGTTTAAACATTTGATATGTCATCTATGTTGTATTCTGAATAGAATATTGAAATTCGAAACTTCCACATCATTGCGTTCTGTTTTTATTCACAATTTGTACTTTGTCCCAACTTTTTTGGAATTGGGTTTGTAAGTGAACAGGATGGGTCATACTCACATCTGAATCTCCAGCTAGGTTTTAAAGAAGGAGCAGCCGTCTAAATATTCTTTGATCTTATTTAGGAGAGTTAGATCATTAAATTTGGAGATAAGATGAATAGGGAGAGATATAGTGATGCCTCAATATGGTTTACTACTGGGATCAAGGAAGAAAGACTTTTGGATTCCTGTTTCGCTGCATCATTAAGAGACATTAAAGCGGATTTATTCCAAATAATTGTGTACCAAAACTGTTCAAAAGATCGAAGCATTCAGTAACCGACACAGAGATATTGGAAACGGAGCAAAATATTGTCATCATAAAGACGTGATGTATTTACACAAATAATGGGTTGTATAGTTGATAAATATTCTGAAGCTTTGTCTTTTCGACATAGAGTCAAGAAAAATGTTGCATCACCTGATAATGTTCATCATTTTTAGGAAGATGAAACTGCTGAAGGACAGATAGATGGAAGTGTTCGGAATAACTTTTAAAGGTCTGATTTATATCTTCGGGTTGTGTGCAGAATACACCATCTCTTTTTACAACATGTATGTTTGCTCTAGATTTCATCTGTTTGATCCGTGATGGTTATCATTTACTTGACCTCTCACCAATGAAATAATGAGATTGCCTCTAGTGATGAATGAATTCAGCTCTGTGTTGATCGATTCAACTATGGATATGACTCGCAGATGAAAAGATTAGTCCAGTTTCATTAGAGCTGACTAAATCTGTACTTAAATATCAGCTCTTACAGTTTACTCTTACTTTACAGTTAATACTGTAAATCAACCACAAGGTAGATACAGAAGGGAAGAACAGCAGGCAGGACACCAAGTGATGTGAATAAAAATGAAAATAATTCAGTGAATAATCTCAGTTGTACTTCAATGCTGAGTCTAGCTTCATCTGACTATAAACAGATTCAATATGTATTATTATACCACGCAAGAATAACGCTTTCAAAACATTGTCTCGTGACGTTATCATGAACCTTGAGATGGAGACACAATTCACGAGTTCACCTATGCAGATAATAAAGGTTAGCAGAAGTGTAAAAGGTATGCGTGTTTGGCGTGCTGTCCGGGGAGCTGGCTCCAAGCTCGCCGGTTCCTTCTGAACCCGGAACACTCCCCCTGCTAGGGTGAGTGTCCCGAGCTCGGAAACGTCCCGAACACAGAGCAAACCCCACCGGATTCTGCTAACGGAGGGAGTTCGGGGAAGGAGCTGGGGAGGTGGGGGGGGGGTGTTTGAAACTGTAGAGATGTCGCAGGTTAGAAGTCTTGCTTATTTATGGGCTGGCTCGCTTAGCCGGTAGGGTGGAAGCCATGATTACTGATTGCGAACTAGCCGGGTTTGATATATGCTCCAGCTCCTCCCGAACTTTGTTTATAAAACATCATTACAGCACCTAACATAAGATTCAACAATATTAAAAATAAGGACAAAATGTGACAAATAATAAGAATAAAAGTGAATAATAACATGATCAAATAAATGAAAAAATATATATGATAAATGAAATGTGATCAATAAAAATATATAATGGAATTAATGATCCATGAAATAAAATAAGGACCAAATGTACGTTTCTGCTCAGATCTATGGGTGTAAAAGTGTGATCCTTTAGTTCAGATTTAACTGCCAGGTCATTTTTCTCTCTTTGTTTGACAGTCTATGTTTTTAAGGTCCTGTTCCACCGCCTGAACTTGTCTCTTCAGCTCATTTCTGCAACCGCTCCTAGATTTCTTAGGAAAAGAACAAAAAACACACATTTCCCTCTAATAAAGCATTGTGTTACCTCCCATAAGGACGGAGGTTTTGTTTTCAAGTTAATAAACTCGACTAGAGAAGTACGCAGTTGTGATCAAAATACGCCCGATCGATGGCTTATAAAGTAAAAGCACAACTCTCCTCAGTAAACCACACCTTTGAGCCTCATTCATGGGTCGGCGAGCAGATGAGGTACACCACAGAAATAAACAGAAGAAGAATAAGCCGGCAGGAGAACAAAAGTGACGCTTTTCTTCAGAAACACCACCAATAAATGATAGTGTCTGTCACACAGTAGATGTTCTTTACAAACTGACATTTGTGACTTTTGTATATATTTTTTTGGTTGTGTTTAGATTGTCGATGTGTAATGTGACTGATCAATGTTGTGAAAGATGGTCTTCATGTCTACAATCATCAAAGTCTCTGAGAGAGCTGGACCTGAGTAACAATGATCTGCAGGATTCAGGAGTGAAGCTGATCTCTGATGCTCTCAAGTCTCACAACTGTCAACTACACACACTGAGGTGTTTCTCTCTATAGACTGATCTCACAAAAGCATTTGTCTAAGAGAAGTGAAGAGTGTGTTGACATGTTGTTGTGTGTGTTTGTAGTTTATCAGGTTGTATGGTGACAGTTGAAGGTTGTTGTTATTTGGCTTCAGCTCTGAGTTCAAACCAGTCACACCTGAGAGAGCTGGATCTGAGTAACAATGATCTGCAGGATTCAGGAGTGAAGCTGATCTCAGATGCTCTCAAGGCTCACAACTGTCAACTACAAACACTGAGGTGTTTCTCTCTTCACACTGATCTCACAAAAGCATTATTCTTAAGAAAAGTGAAGAGTGTGTTGACATGTTGATGTGTGTGTTTGCAGGTTATCAGGTTGTATGGTGACAGATGAAGGTTGTTGTTATTTGGCTTCAGCTCTGAGTTCAAACCCGTCACACCTGAGAGAGCTGGATCTGAGCTACAATCACCCACAACACTCAGCACTTCAGCTGCTCTCTGATACACTCAATGATCCAAACTACACACTCAACAAACTCAAGTATGACACACAACATACACATGATTCACAAACACCAGCACAATGTCACCTCATGTTTCTGTGTTTTATTTGTGTTTGTGTAGTGTGAGTCATGGAGGAGAGCGAAGAATTACAACAGGACTACACAAGTGTAAGTCTACACAAACGCACACACACCTGAGACACACACACACGAGACACACACACACCAGAGACACACAGACCTGAAACACACACACATAGGTGTATTGATTGTTATACTGTACAAACTGTATATTTTATCCCCTTAGCCTAAAGATCATAGAAAACTGTGATGGGTGACACAACATCCCATGAGTGGGTTTGTATTCAGGTTTAGATCCCCAACGGGATATAAAAACAAGCCCACACATACACAAACACTACAGACACACACACCTGAGACACATGCAGACAAACACACACACACACAAATTGATTTAGTGATTGTTGTGTTGTTGTGTTATAAATGTCTCTTCTTGTGTTCAGATGTCTGTGATCTCACACTGGATCCAAACACAGCAAACACTAAACTCATACTGTCTGAAGAGAACAGAAAGATCACAGGTGTGAGAGAGCGTCAGTCGTATCCTGATCATCCAGACAGATTTGATCGGCTTCCTCAGGTGTTGTGTAGAGAGAGTCTGACTGGACGCTGTTACTGGGAGACTGAATGGAGCGGAACAGATGTTTATATATCAGTGTCATACAAAAGCATTAACAGGAAGGGAAAGATTACTGACGGTATGTTTGGATTCAATGTAAAATCATCAAGTCTGAGCTGCTCTGAGTACGGACTCGCTGCATATCACAATAAGAAAAAAACAGAGATTGATGTGTCTTCAGGTGTGTGTAAGAGAGTAGGAGTGTATGTGGACTGGTCGGCCGGCACTCTGTCCTTCTATGGAGTCTCTGACACACACACACTCACACACTTATACACGTACAACATAACATTCACTGAACCTCTCTGTGCTGGATTCCATTTGTTTTCTAACTCCTCAGTGTCTCTGTGTGAAATAAACAGCCTCTACAAAGAACCACCTGTTAAAAATAAGAGAGATACACACAAAACAAGGTGAGTTAATGCAGATTAATAAATTGTCAAATCTTTTTGTTATGGTTGCTTTCATGTGTACAATATGCTTTTTTTCTCTCTCTGACACACAATAACTGCCAGTAATAAGTAAATATAAAGATAATAAGTTTTTCCAAACAGCCATTAAACTGTATGTAAATATTTGTTATGACTCGGCCTGTTGCGATGGTCAATTTATCGATTTCTTGCTCGCTATATAAACTCGGTAGTCGGTAGTTTTTAGTGATGCAATATATCGCCATTGAGAAAAAAATGATAAAATGAAAGACATTAACATTTTATCCGATCACACTGTCTCTGTTAAGATCTGCACTGTGTCTGCGTGTCAAAAGCGGGTCTCACGCATGCGCAGTCCCACACAAGGAGTTGATAGCAGCAGGTGATAAAACTCAAGGAATTATGTTGTGTTTTCCTCAAGAATGAAGCAGGTTCGGAATATTGTAGTAGGCCTAACTGGCTCGGTGTCAAAGCTGAAAACCTCCCACTCTGATATGAAAACAAAGGAAATATCTTTAAATAAGGTATTAAAAAAACAGCATCACAACTGATAAAAAAAGCTGAATCGCATTTGGAGAGAGAGTGGTCACACAATCATTTAAGTTAAATGAGATATTTCATACCACACAAAAACTCATTCCAGGTGAAGAGATTTTTTTTTTTTTAACAGCCCCATTTATGATTATGACATTTAATTGTGCTGCTCTCTCCAGAGTTCACATATCAAGAGTTCTGCTTACCCTCATCTTCATCATAGGCTTGTAACGTAAATCAACCAATTATAATTAAAGACTGGAAGTGTCTGTTTTATTTATTTAAAATATTTACACTCCAGTTATTATTTATATTCCAATTTCAATGTCCAAGTATTACATGAAAAGGTCTTTGTTCTTTTAAAGGGTGTAGTTGCATTATTATATTATATTATCATTACTTATTTATAAAATTACAATAATATTGATTATCGCAATGATTTCTGATGCAATTCATTCGGCAAACAAATCGCTACAGGCCTACATCAGACTCTTAGTCACTAGTTTGATTCCATCAGAGGCAAAAGTCCTTGTCCGAGTGGAGAAAGATTTTCTTTTTAGTTTTCATTAGTTGGTTGTGTCTGTGTCACCGATATGAAAAATCTCATGAACAAGAGCAGATTAACCTTGTTAAAATGTGACCATGATATCATGCATTGGTGCAGTTAAAGTCTTTGACTATTTCTTCTTTATGTGTTTTACAGATCCTCCAAAGCTAATGATCAGAATATTCACCCACTGCTGAACTGTCAGTCTTGCATCAGTATAGTAGATTCTGATCAGTGGTTTCAGACGGAGCCGTCGATCCTTACAGATGAAAACATGTCAAAGTTCAGGGTCAGCACTGAGCCAGGCCGCTACGAGTGTATCAGGACCAGAATGCGATGGGTCTGTGACTGTGACGTCACCCTTCAGTATCATGTCGTAGACGCTCGGTCCCTCAACGCTCAGCTGGAGAATCTGAAGTGTGACCGAGTCGGTCCAGTGATTGATGTGACGGTGATCTCAGGAGAACTGGAAGAAGTTCATCTGCCCCACTGTGTCTGTTTAGGAAATGATGATCCCTCTCTCAAAGATGCTGTGAAAGCCATCAGCATAAAAGATGAAGGAACATATGAAGAGCCCGTGCAGTTGACCCGATTTCATGCTAAAATTGTCCACCCATCATTCTCTCTAAAAACATTAATTTTACGTTTGATAAGGCGATGGAATGCACACTGTGATCTTCTTATGTACATGTCTAGTAAAGATCCTCTCATTCTACATGTCTACTTTTTTCCATTTGATGATCATTTAAAAAATGCTGTGGAGAAAGAAGAAAAATCAAGCTATCCAGTCAAGCATCCTAGACCTGACAAACCGTTTCGGATGAAAACCGCACACTTTCTTAATGTTCCTGGTGCCTCTGTCCATCCCAAAGAAGGGATCACACTCAGAAGAGACATCAAACCAAATTACTTCAAGGTCAAGATGCGTCTGGAGAATGATCTTGAAATGACTCTCATCAGAGATGAGGAACAAAACACTGTCTGGACTGCAGTAATTGAGAAAGATGAACTTGATCAGATCAATCCAAAGAAAGATGAGCTGAGACTGCTTCCGAAGAGTGATGATGATAAAGCAGCATTTTTTGATGACCACTTTTCAGATCTCATTCAGAGAGTAACAAATGTTAAGATCATTGCAGATCAACTGCTTCAGCAGAAAATGATTCACCAGGAACTATATTCACAAATCACACATGACAAATTAACCAGTGCAGACAGTATGAGAAAGCTCTGTTCAGACATTAGCCGCAGCAACATTGTCACCGAGAAAGCAAAATTAATCACAATTCTTCAAAATGAGAAGCTTTATGACTTCAGATCATCTGTCTGATTCTACAAGGCTTTTCTGCCGATTACAGGGAAAACAGAGAAAAATACTTATTATATATATGATTTGGATCTGGCTCTTGTTCTTGAAACTACAAGCACTCATCTCTGGGAAACCCAACTGTATTTGGTCAACTCCGCAGTCACACCGAGTGGATTTCTCTTCTGCTGGTCCCCACAGCCATCTCCTCCCGCTTAAAGTCGGTTAAAAAATTAGGATCAATGTGATTTTTCCATGGAGCTTCTTGAACTGGATAATTTTCTCTACAATATACCAGCCTCTTGCATAGGTACCTCAATATAGTGCCTAAGACCTTCTTCTGTTCATCTACTGAATGACTGAAATGCGACTTTCTCTACTAGACTTATTCCACGACAGCATTTTCTAGATTCATAACAATGATAATGAGTATTTATAATTTTGGATCCGTATATGCTGCACTGTGTTAAAGGTGGATAACATCACCACCTACTGCATAATTGTGGAAACATGGATTGTCGTAAAATCTCGTCTTTAGTGAGAAAGCATGGTGTGTTAATTGACAAAATGACTCTAATTGGCGAGGAAAGAGTTAACTGAGACATTCATATAAATAAAAAAAAAATTTCAGGAGACTTACTCCATTCCTCCAGGTTTTGCCTATGCTTAAGGTGGGGGTCTAGCGATGCTTTATAATAAGAAATAGAAATTGTTTTCTAAAACTGAACCTTCTAAGGCCCGATTCACATTTTGTGTCTTTTCTGCGCGCAAATTCGTTATTTTAAATGGAGACGCGCGAAATAGGGGGCGTTTTTTCAGGAGCCTCAGCGCCGAATCACGATGAAAAGATTTCAACTTTATCACAAGAACCAACCAGCCAATATAGACAAGCTCAATGAAAATGGAGACACAGATGATCACAACATAATTAAATCTAGTAGGAGAGTTATTGCAAGGTATTTTCAGTGCATATAATCCATAGATCCTTTGTTTATATCTCCTCGTCTCAACGGCTATCGTGGCCCATGGTTGCTTAGTGACGACAGACGCCAGGAGAGCAAGGCCCGGTTACAAAAAGCATCTTAAGTGTCATTTTCCCTTAAGTGTGCCCTTTATACTCCTATTGTCTTTGGTGAAGAGAAATCACCCCTTAAGTGTCTCACTTAAGGGAAAAACTTAAGGATCTTTATGCAACTGGGCACAGGTGCTTTGGGAAAAGGAGAACACAGTGCAGCTCACGTTTTCTGCACGGGATTAGACGCGAAATGTGAATTGGATCTTATGCTGCTTGAATCTATGGTGTTACTTGTTAATGGACCAACACCTACTGTCATAACTACTTTTTACCCTCCACCCAAATGTCATACACATTTTTTAATTGAACTTCCTAAATGTATTGTGTTCCATTTCTCCAAATGTAATTACGGCCGGTAACTTTAACATCCATGTTGATAAAGCAACTGCCACTGATACAGAAGACTTTGTATCATGCTTGGACAGCTTTGAACTGAAGCAGTTTATTGTTTTTCCAATTCATTTAAAAAGTCACATTTGATCTTATCTGCTGCACTGGAATATCCCCTTTTAATTGAAGTGCTTGTGACCTGTCTACATCTGATCATAATCTGGTGTCTGTCATTGTCAGTTAAAAAGCTGTACAAAGTCATGTTATCCCTGATCAAAAATAAGTTTATTCAAATTATTTTTTGAGTAGCCTATTAAATACTTTTCTCAAGGTAAATGGTGCTCTTTTTCTTGAAAAAACCTTGGTTCATAACTTGTCCCGCACTTTTTGTCGTGGACCCATAAATGAGGTGTAAAATTTAGCGGCTTATACAGGAGTGAAATGCCCTAGCAATCAATTAAAGAACCCTAGAAACCACCTTACAACACATTTCCAATGACCAAGAATACCTTAGCAACACCATAGCAACCACCTGAAAATATAGGAGTGCCAAGTTTTGCCACATCAAGTAAAGTTTATTTTACACACTTAATAATCTTCACATTTCTTCTAACACGTGTTAGTCTTGTAATAAATGTACATCTTCTAGTTTACACAGTAACAAGAATGACTTGGGTTGGAATAAAATCAATTCAAATGTATGGAACTTAAATGCTTGCTTTAAAAAATGAACCTATTTTGATTTGTCATTTTTTCATTACATAGTTTAACTAAGCAGTAACAACTCTGAATTATAGAACGTGATTAAACTCAACATATTACTTTAACGGTGCTTACAAGGGTGAGTTACATGTGTTTTGGCACTACTCGTGCACAGTTACACAATTTAACCTATAGGTGGAGTCCATCAGAATACTGACGGAGTGTAAGAAAGTGAAGAAGCTTATTGCTCCCTGAACTCTCTGTAAGCCACTTTGTATAAAACCGTCTGCAAAATGACTAAATGTAAATGTATTTGTGATAATGGTACAGTCCTATTATGAGGGATTTGTCTTTTTAAGGACACCTACACTCTTTGTTGGAGTCCCTGACTGGGAAGATGGAAATCTATGTAATCGTAGAGATGCAAACTAGAAGCTCGTTGAGTGAGCATTATCCAGTTTGCAAGAGAACACGCAAGTTTTTGCCCTTTTGTGGCGTAGCTAAACCTTTGTGATTGTTCAAAACCTTGTGGATTATATTTTTTTGTTTTCCACCTTGGAATATGTCAACCCCAATGCCTTTGCAGGTAAATTGGATAGACGCACTCTGGGGTTGTGGAGGCAAGAAAAGTGCTAAAATGCCAGAAATAAGTTGGTTTTATTTACATGTGCCAGTATAATCCCAATGAGTAGCAGGTGTATGTACTTGTCCATATATAAAGTAAACATAAAAAAATACTTATATGTTTAGCTAAACCAACAAATTGGCCCAAACTATACAGAAACGTCTGCTCTCTTACTGAATGAGCTCCGACTCTTTCCAGCAGTAGCAGCATCAGACAACTCTCCACCTTCCCAACAATGGTACAAGGAGCTATTTAAATAGCTATGGCCCTCCCATGGGCTAAACCATCATGTCCGGTAAAACGTTTAAAATACTTCTTATTGACATACATACAAATGAATCATTGTAACAAAATTGTCATTTAACACCTGCAGAAGTCAACCCAGAAATAATCCACATGAAAATAGTATTATTAATTCCCCATCCAAGCAAAGTATGTCAGACTCCCCTACACAACTATACAGTTGGTTGGCGCCTTCAAATGGTGGGAAGGGGACAAAGAAAAATGGCGTCTGCCCATGGCTCGGCTTACATGGTTTTGAATGGAGAGATGACCCAGTACCTAAATGTATCTGTTTGAGTATGTTAATGGTTGAAATATGAACCCTAAGAAATAAACCTTAACATGGAATCTTGTCGTGCATATTTCTTATCCACATGTATGGATAACAAACTAATAACATTTACTAAGAACATCTAAAGCAGGATTTTAAACATTTAGCATCAAACAATTACACAGAGATGGCATTACAAACATTTCTGCATTAACTGATGTAATTTATGCGCATATCAAAGATGTTTGTAATGTATGTATGTTGTAGCGGGTGTAAGTCCAGCTTAAGACGGAGTCTATATGCAGTGATGCCGGTAACGCGTTACTTAGTAACGCGTTAGTCTAATTTGACCACATTTTTCAGTAACGAGTAATCTAACGCGTTAATTTTCCAAAACCAGTAATCAGATTAAAGTTATTTATCCTAGTCACTGCGCGTTACTATTTTGTCATTTTCCTTAGTAAAAATATATATTTTTTGCTTTCTTCTTGCGTCTCAGGGAGTGTAGTCACGTAGCAGTATGCGACAAGTCACGTTTTCAGCACGAGGACAATTCACGTGTAAGAGCCCCTACCATGCAGCGACGCAAATGTAAACAACAATGGAGGGAGGAGAGATATGCGCGCTTCTAGCTGGAAATACAGACACGAATATTAAGGTTCGTTGTATTCTCTGTGCTGGCGACAAAGTGCTATCTAGCTACAAAAACACTACGTCAAATTTGAAGAAACAATTGGAGTCAAAGCACTGCACAGTCCAATCTACAGATTAAGTCCCGCCAGGTGTTGCGAAGCAGAGAGCAGCTGGTCCCCCACCACCAGAACAACAAATGCTGGACTTTGGTGCAAAACCAGTAAGTGGGGGAGAGTTGAAGAAGTTGGTCAGGCAGTAGTGATGCGCGGATGGCGGTTAAATCCGCGGGCGCTGCGGATGATCCGCGGGTCGGGTAATAAAAAAATACAATCAGATTACTTGCGGGTGGGTCGCGGATGGATGATATCATATACAATATTAACAACATTTCTCTAAAAATACGAATGTGTTTTAAGTGCATTTTTCATCAGGCGCTAATTTGCAGTAATTCCAAATTGCGGTAGAGGACGGTCTATTTCTTAAAGCAGAAATGGAGGCAAAACAGATCCGAGAGAAATGTAAATATGGAGAATTAAAAAGAAAAAAAAGGTAGAAAAGAAAAGTACCGTGTGGGAGCGTTTTAGCGAAGTGTTTAAGGATGAATCAAGTACTGGGTATGTAATATGCAACGACAGTGAGACAGGTACATCATGTGTGTGCTAAATCGAAATATTAGATTTAAGTATTTATAGACAAAAAAGTGCTAGAAAATTTACGGAGTAATTTAAATGACGATCGGGTCCTGGTCGGATGCGGATATCTATATCAGAGAAAATTATACGTGCGGGCGGGTGACGGGTGGATCATTTATTCGAAACAGCGGATGCGAATGCTTCCCTTAAACACGGTTGACTCACTCACGTTTCGTGCGTTTTACACTTGTTGTGTAAAACCACTCCTTGCTGCTCTAATGCTGTGAACAACAGGTTCAATGTTCATAAAACATGTTAATAGACAATGTTAACATAAAAAGAAATTAATAGTTACATTTATAAATAATGTAGATTATAAATAGTATGTTTTGCCATTATTAAAGTGTTAACAGTTAAATATGTCAGGTCAAGAAAGACTGATTTGACCGTTAAGTGAAATCAAGAAAATCTTTATATTATTTTTAACATTTTTAAGGAAATAGTATTTAAGTTCAACTTAAAATGTCAGGAGATACATTGTTGACATTACTGTTAAAAATACACTTCCAATAAAGTGAGTGTTGGCAAAACCGATTGTCATTTTTATGTTGAGGCAGCGGGGGTGTTGGCAGCCGCTGCTGAATGTAACTGATATAGTAACGAGTAATCTAACTTAGTTACTTTTAAAATCCAGTAATCTGTACAGTAACTAAGTTACTTTTTAGAGGTATAATCAGTAATCAGTAATCAGATTACTTCTTCGAAGTAACTGTGGCAACACTGTCTATATGTAGTGGGTTGGACCCAGCCCTTGTCTGATGGGTGATGTCACCACAAAGCATGTCCTACGTGATTTCCGCCTGGAACAGGATAAAATGGCGGACGGCCGGTCGAGTAGGAAGTGTGCGCATGGCTGTCTAGCGTGACGCTAGCAAGTAGCTCTTTTCCGGAATTATGTCATTTTCGTTTTGTTTTATTTTCACTTCGTTAATTTTCTTTGTGTGGATGCTCGGAGGTAAAGGCTGTGGTAGAGGCTGTGGAGCAGTCTTAACTCTGTGTGCCGTGTACCAGCTGCTCGCACATCTAGTGTTTGTCTTTAAGGACGATAATGGTTCTGGTAGGTAGCGATACCACTATGAGCAGGGTGTTTAGCATTGTTGCTGACGGAACTTGATTGGAGTTCTTTTATCCACAGTAACAAATTCCATATGTTAGCTGTGTTTCTGAGGTGGTGTGTTATTACTACACTGGAATAATCGTAATTATTCTCACCAAGTCTGGTGAGGTTCTCATCTGCTGCGCGACGACGGATGTTCCTAGAATACATAGACTTGTAAAGGTAGTGAATGTTTGGTTTTATGGTAGCTAGCTATCTACATTTACTATTGGAATGACTGTTGTATGTGTTACCTGGTTTTGACAGTTTGTATTGTTTTAACAGAACCATCAAGACGTTCATTTTCTTTACCACTGTTTTTCCCAGAACTAGAATTTGACATGTTTTGTTTTCCTAAAATGACACTGAGTTTATTATGTAGTATTTTCTGTATGTTCTTTTCATTTATTTCTTTTTTGTTATTTGCTTGGGCTGTAGCTGTAGTATTAATGTGTACAAAATCTCCCTTGATCGCTAGAGGGTGGTGTACTGCAGTGACAACACGGATTGTGGCTTGATTTGTGATGATTTGGGTGAGATGTGTGCTGTGATTTGAGGATTGGTTTGCACAAACACGTGCCAAGGGTGGTCGTTTCATCAACTCTGCACTCTTGTCTATCTGGCCCTGTTAGCTAGCTACAGCCTTTTAATTGTTTTTCTTTTTGCTGTTTCTTTATTTGTGTATCACATTTTGTGTGTCTTGCTACCTGAGACGGGTGTCCGTCTTATTTAATAAATTGAAGTCGTGTACCAACCCAAAGTCCTTTGGGACTCCAACAAACCACAGTGAGAGCTACTATCCAGGAATGGAGAAAGTATGGAACAGTGGTAAACCGTCCCAGTGGCGGGCCTCCCAAAATTACTCCAAGAGCACAACGACGACTCGTCGAGTAGGACAAAAACATCTAAAGAACTGCAGGCCTATCTTGTTTTCAGTTAAGGTCAGTGTTCATGATTCTACAATAAGAAAGAGACTGTGCATAAAATGCACAGTCCATGGGTGATTTTCACGGCGCAAACCACCGCTGACCAAAAAGAACACAAATGTTCATCTCACATTTGCTAAAAAACATCTTGATGATCCCCAAAACTTTTAGGCAAATATTCTGTGGACTGAGGAGACAAAGGGTGAACGTTTTGGAAAGTGTAGGTCCCTTAATATCTGTCGTTAAACTAACACACTATTCATAAAAAGAACATCATACCAACAGTCAAACACGGTGGAGGTGGTGTGATGGTCTGGGGCTGATTGCAGCTTCAGGACCTGTACAACTGGCCATAATTGATCGAACCATGAATTCTGCGCTCTAGCAGAAAATCTTTAAAGAGAATATCCGGCCATCGGTTTGTGACCTCAAGCTTAAACGATCATGGGTTATGCAGCAGGACGATGATACAACACACACAAGCAAGTCCACCTCTGAATGGCAAAAATCAATTTTTGGTGTGGCCTATTCAAAGTCCGGGCTTAAATCCAATTGAAATGCTGTGGCATGACCTAAAGGAGCTGTACATGCTCGAAGACCCTCCAATGTGGCTGAATTAAAACAATTCTGCAAAGAAGAGTGGGCCAAAAATCCTCCCCACTGATTTAAAAGACAACGCTTTATTGCAGGTGTTGCCACAAGGGTGGCACAACTAGTCAATAGGTTTAAGGGGCTATTGTTCACATAGGAGTATCATATAAACTTGGGTGGGCAATATAGTGGTAAAGGAAAATAAATCTGATTCACTATAGTATGTTGATTATTCCGTTCCCTGTTCACTGACAACAAATGAATAACTGGTATCTGTTAACAAACCAACTAACTTTTTAATAATGTGTAATAAAATAAAAATACTAATATACAAATACATAAAATATAAATATATATTGCAAATATTAAATCTGATTTTAGAGATAATATTTTAGAGATAACATTTTATTAAACAGCTACAGAAAGATAAAGCCAAACATTGACAGGTGACATCACATATCTGTGAAAACTCTTATTTTAATCCTTCTTTCTAAAATCAAGTTACACTCAAAATTCACCTAAATAATGTATCATAAAGTAGGCCTACATTTTAAAATGTCTAAGAAGTGTTTAATGCTGTAATGCTTATATTATCCCCTAATGCATCTGTGTTGTGTCAGTGCTTTAAGGCAAAGTAAAATGGGAACAGTACAAAACTCTTTAAATGAATTAAATATGTGACCAACCATCAATTACAAACTTGAATACAATCTTCCTTTCTTTGTTCTATGACAGGACTGTTGGTGGGAGACAGGACTACTTCAAAATGGCCCTCAGTCAAACCAATGTCAGGCTACAGATGACCCTCATATTTTTACATCAGTCAAATTTTATACATTTTATTAATTTGAAGTTAAATTAAGAAGTGTTTAATGCTGTAATGCCTATATTATCCCCTAATGTATCTGTGTTTTGTTTAAGGTCAAGTAAATGGGGAACAGCACAAAACTCATTAAATGAATTAAATATGTGACCAACAATCAATTACAAACTTGAATACAATCTTCCCGTCTTTGTTCTATGACAGGACTGTTTGATAGTCTGTTGGTGGGAGACAGGACCCCTTCAAACAGTCAAACCAGAGTCAGGCTTGAGAAGACTTTGACATCATTCAAATTTTATACATTTTATTAATTTAGGGTCTTTTTGATGCACATTTTGAAACTTCAAACTTTGACTCTCCATGCACTCCCATTCTAATGCTTTGAAGAACCGGGATAAATGAAATATGATGTTATTATAACTGAGACTGTATTCATCTGAACCAAGAAAGTCATATTCACCTAGTATGGCTTGAAGGTGAGTAAAATATGCTGTAATTTTGTTAGAGGTCTGAAATATACCTTTAAATTACCACCCTGTCCCCTATAAGAATGAGTAAAAGTAAAGATGATATAAAGAAAATAATCGAGACTGACATCTAGACCCTTAAGATATGAAGACACAGAGTTGAACATCACTGTGTCTGTTCTGAATCACTCCACACATGTCTGTGTGCTGTATATCACCACATAAAAGCACAACAAAGTGTGTTCCCTACCGAAACAGTTCCACCGATGAGGGACGAACATCTTACATGCTGTGGCGATGTGAATCTCAGCACTCAGAACCGCTTTAATGATCAGCTCCTCAATCTGTCCCATCAGCACTGAGAAACACGACCAACAGAATTCATTTCAACAATGATTAAAAAAATCACAAACAATGAACACTTCTAACTGTGATAGAAACTGATCACACATGTGTGAATGAGTAACTGAACAGACCTCAGAAGAGCTGGAATGTTGTGTTCGAAACTTATACACGACTCTAGTCGAACTGTTTTAATCTATTTCAGTCACTGACTATAGAAAATGTTTATAAAATATTTATTTTTGAATCAAATATTTTATTTGAATTTTTAAGTGTGCTTTGAGCTTGCCGTGATCTCATTTCACAACATGAGTGCAGTCACAGATGATCATTAGAACTATTAATCGTCTATCAGGCCTGTAACCCTATAAATGAGCAGTTATGAACGTCAAGCGTTTCCACATGATCGTCTATCATTTCATGAGCAAACATTAGATCTCTACTCACATGTTGTGTCTCTGCCCTCATGTTTCAGATATCTCAGCATTGCACTCATGCTCCATTTGTTCCCATAATCCTCCACTTCAGGGTCATCGGAGCTGAAAGAGAAGAGAAGCCCCGACTGTCAGCGCTGCCAAAACAACACTGAGCAACAAATGAGCAGAATGCTACAATGTTGACAGTGTTAGCAAACACATGGATTAGCCCCAGTCCCACATCACATTCCCTCATACAAAAACGACAGACGATTATTACACGACCATTACTCACCAAACATAGTCTCTGCTCTTCTTGTTGACGCTGTAGTTGGTCAGATGCATGAACTGGTTCTTGATGTTTGCTGTGGCATGGTCATACTTCACTGTGGCAAACCTACAACACACACCAGACAAACACACCAACATCAACTCAACGGTATGAAGGACGTTCAGTGTCCAACTCATGTACTGTACCAAATCAAGAAGTCACATAGATTTGTGGGGGGTGGTAACACGAGGCGTTTCAGGCAGAGCATTCGCTTTTAGATAGAATGCATCTTTCGTTCCGACACTTTCATTTATGCAATTTTAAGTGTCTAATTCATGCATGAGCAACTTATAACACACAACAGAAAAACACATGTTCGCGCCATATGACCCCTCTAACACTTGTTCTGAAGACCATAAATTCCCTTTAAATGTTTCCCTTTCAACATAAACTGTTTTCAAAACTCATTTAACTTTTTTAACTTGTCATATTTCTGAAAGCAGACTCAGTTTGGATGTTTTTAACATGAATGCTGAAGAGATTTGATGTGAATAATGATGATGTAATGATGTGAGATTTACCTGGCAAGACCCTCCTCATACAGATAAACAATCAGCGGGTCATATGAGGTCACCAGCACGTACAGACGCACATCAAACTTAAAATCTGACGGTGAATCACAAACACAGTTCAGTGTCACATACTGAAGATCACACACAGATGAACTGATGATGATGTTTCAGACTCACCGTCGATCAGCAGCGGATTACTGATGTACCGCGACACCAGAATATTCTCATCCAGCGGGATCTGACTCAACTGACACACAAAAACACATTATCAACAGGGCTACACACACTTAACACCTAGAACAAGTAACAGCGTGATGATTTCATGTGGACTTACACTGCTGATCAGGTAGATGCCCCGACCCCTGGAGGACGCCACAGGTTTGATGATCCACGGACCCTTGTCTTAACTGAAGGAGCCTGAGGTTTACATAAGGACACACACAACGTTATTAACCCTCAAACTGCCCTCTGATTGGTCAGAAGGAGAGGACTATTCACTCACTGCTGAACTCCTGATACTCGGCCGGAAGAAGGAAGGTCTGTGGTACGATGTGAAAGTTGTGAAAGCCGTGGGTTTGCTGCATCCTCTGGATGTTTTTGTAGAGATGATCTTTCCGGGTCAGCTCGTACGACCTGAAGAAAGATGTGAGTGTTGAGCGTATGTGTGGAGCATAAGGTTTAATATCTGACATACTGAGAGAAAAAATGAACTCTTGAAATAACACAACAGCAGAAACACACCAATGATTTGATCTGCTGCGTTCTTATAGAAACAGACGTCCAAACTAAATGAGCTCGAATCAAACCACCAGTGCATTGTGAGTGTGTGTCCATACTCAGTGTGTGTGTAGTGATAATCACAGAAAATTATGTGTGTGTTTTAATGTTTAATCTATCATGTTACAGTCAGGTGGAGCGTACAAGTGTGCTGTATGACACACAGTGTGTTATTGAGGTTTTCTAATCCAGTCACACTGACACACACACGCTAGCACGCAACCACACACCTGGGAAAGTGATTGACTTTCTGGAAGTCCTGTAGACTGTGCAGAAGGTGAGGCTTGAGGTGTGAGCCCGTCCACATCAGATTAAAATCAGTGCTGTTTGGATGCACCTTAAAACAACAACAACAAACTGATTGTACTGTAATGTAACATTAGTGTGTATTGTTTTGCATACTCAAGTTTACAGGCAGTAGTGTGTAGTGCAGTATATGATAGTGTTGTATTTACCTCATGAAATCCACGATTGACTAACATTCCACGCACAAGACGACTCTCCGTACGCACAATCTTAAAGGCCAGTTTATATTCCTCTACAGAGAATAAATATTTCAAGACACTT
Source organism: Triplophysa tibetana (assembly GCA_008369825.1). Taxonomy (NCBI): domain Eukaryota; kingdom Metazoa; phylum Chordata; class Actinopteri; order Cypriniformes; family Nemacheilidae; genus Triplophysa; species Triplophysa tibetana. Next base: position 20,414,364 of record CM017907.1, on the reverse strand, counting down.
TACTTTCTATCATTTATCAAAATAAATGATTTATTACTGGTCAGGAATTTGGATGCTGGTCAGAATTGAATGTAAAGGCAGCAATCGTGATACATGATTATAATCTAAACTCTGATGTTAATACATGTAATGTGTAGTGTGAATTGAAAGTGATTCTGTCACAAACACACATGATGAATGAAGTGTGTGTGTGTACCTCCGACAGAGCAAATGTTCACATCTTTGGTCACGATGGCTTCGGCACAGAACAGCAGTACCGGAATCCGTCTGCTGACGCCAATCCAGCCGATACACGGATGTGACCTATCACAACACCACAATGACATTTTACACACAGACACATGAGATCTAAACCATCCTGAACATGTTGACGAGTTTCTTTAGGTGTGTCTGAGGACAAATACACTTGCAGGTTTGACAAACACACTGCATTACTCAACTCACACAGAACAGACAGAAATAATAAATTGACATTTTGCGAGAAAAGCGCTGACGGATGCTTTAGCAACTTGACACACTGAGATGACGCGTGATGACATGATAACATGTTTGCTCTTTCACCACCATTAACGAGTCATTTCGTCATTTAAAAAAAAAAACGGTTCCACGCCAAAGAGGCGTTATTACGGCAATCAGTGTTTGTAGTGTTGTACAGCAGATGGCTCTGTTACACACCTTTGGGAAAAAGTACAGAATCCCAGAACCTAGAACGTATATTTCTTATCGGTTTTATTGATTGTTCTGAGTGTAATCTGGGCGGAATCTTTGACAAAAAAACGTTAATTATCTCAGCTGTTTAATTAATGTGATGCATTTTTGAAGAAGCCTACCCACATCTACAGAGTGATAAAAAAACGAACAAATGAAGATAGAATTGATTGAAATATGACAGATTAACATATTGTTTGTCCATATATTCTTTACAGAAAATTTACTGTGAGCCATTCAAATTTGGTGAAAATGTTAAAGAATTATGCCGTAGGCAGGCAACTTTTTTTTAAAAGTCTGGCGGGGAATGAGTTAAGGGTTGGATGATCACTTTGTTTTATTTATGAATCGACACAAAAGAAGCCTCTAGAAAAAGTAAAATAAATACCAGTCGGGTATTGTGTTGGGAAATTATGAATCCTTAGGAAACAAACAGCAAAAACTACTGTGTTACATCATGGTTAAGGCACTCAAGTGTGTCAAAACACATTTTATAAATATTGCATCTAAAAACATATTTGAACCGAGCTGAATTCTGCCAAGATCAGATAACACAGACAAACATTAACTACACAACTGTCTCAGAACAGACATGTTTATATTTAGTCATGATGAAGCCTGTGTAGATTGTGTGATGTGATGTCCTGTCACTGCTGATGACAGATGTTCTTCTCACTTACTCGAGCTCATCTTCTTCAGATGAAGACTCAGACTGACAGTCTTTCTGTGCTCTGACCGCTGGCATCTCTCACTGTGTGTGTGTCAGCTCAACGTGTTCATCTCGTGACGTCACCTGAGCTGTGAATCAATTTCAACATTACTGCCGCGAATCAACATTTGAGTTGCAGCTCAACCGTTAACAACGAGAGAGAAATGAGCATAAATAAAAGGAACCACAATGAAATATTATAAGAGAGAGTCAATGTTAGTTGTGCAGTGACTTTAGCAACTCAGCTAACCAGTCTCTGATATAAAGTAAAGGTTTAAATGTCAAATATTATATATATTTCACATATCGTTCAAGTTAGTGTGTTAACTAACAGTGAGTTTCATTTGTCACTTACCTGTTTGTGTTCAGTGGAGGCTTTTATGTGTAATTATTCAACGTTACCTCCATATCGCACACTGGGGCTAAACTGCTGACGCTTGTTACTATAACAACCAGCTGACGCCTATGAACTGTGCACGCGTGCTGAACTCATGACCTCCGTTACCAAGGCAACCAGCGAAAACCTAAAACTGCGCATGCGTGTAGAACTCGAGCACTGTTGTGGTTTGAGGGGATACACCTACGACCGGAAGTGATGCAAATATCGTCAATACATTGTAAAAAATGACATTAGCTATCACGGTGTGCGTATTATAAGTGCGCATGCCCAGTCAAGGTAGCTGTGCCCCTTATAGCCATAACCCTCAAATTCTGAGGGTTATGGCTATAAGGCGACACGGCTTTATGACCACTGAATAAAAACACATTAACTGTTAGATTTATTTTCCGCATAGATTAATCAGCCCACATAAATGAATGAATAAGTGTAGCCTTGTGGTTTTACTGCTCACTGAGCGGACAGCTTGTTAGATGTGGAAGCGGATTTATTTTAAACTAAATATTCTTTGTCTGACAAACTATGTTTTCTATACCTTATTTGGTATAACATGTGTCTTATTGTGCACTTTATAAAGACGTATCTTCCCTGAAATAAATGAGTTCAAAAGCTGGATGCCTTGTGTCTAGTTGTTGTGCTCCCAGATCTGCAGAATAATTCTCTCACAACATCCCTATTACTGATTTGATTTAAAGATTAATCCAAAACACAGAAAGAAACTTAGTGTTCGAAAGGAACCTGAAGTTTAACAATAACCTTTAAAGTAAAGTCTTCCGTTATTTATCATCTCCACAGTGAGACATTATTTAAGGACATGTGAAAATTAAATAAGATGTTGAAGATCCAGTCGGCCTCGAGGATATTGAAATCACATCATAGATGCCAGTCCACCCTTCTTCATCTGTCAAGAACCAGGCCTGATATACTGAGTCTCCGACCCAATCATTCGCAGTTCTTCCTATGCATTTTGCCCTATGGACCATGCAAGACCGCGCCCCCATCTGAGAGACACCGACCAAGTGTACTTGAGAAAGAAAGTTTCAAAACCGAAAGTAGAAACGTTGCCTTTCCAACTGTCGTCAAACAAACAAAATGGTAAGAACTTACCGATAAACTTCACTTCAGCTTGTGATATAATGTCTTATATCTGACCATGTTTGCACTTGTTGTCGTGTTAATCGATCTGAATGCTTATTTAAAAACGATTAGATGTTAAAGATGAAACGAGTTACTTTGCATTAGCCCCTATTGTATTGCTCCTGTCCTGTATGACATTTCGCTTATTGCTCCCTGAACTCTCTGTAAATCGCTTTGATCACCGCTTAGATCACATCTTAAATAAATACATGATACAAGAGTGTTTGTTGTTACACTTAATTATTAAAATCATTAAAAAAAACGATTTTTTTGTCTTATGGTAGTTTGGGCAAAACTATTAAAGCTGCAATGTGGGAAAAAATAAGGATCTATCGACAGAATATAGTCATATACATATCCATGTCTTCAGTGGTGTACAGTCAGCCAGTGTGCTATGAAGGGGAGTTGTGAGCGGTGGACTGAATCTCCACATTAATACTTTAATATTATAATATAAGAGGCGGACTCATGGTCACGTGACCAAAACAGTTATATTATGTGTTATTGTTTTGTCACTGTAATTCCTTGGCTTGTTCTACGGACTCCCTTTACAGAATCCTTACACAAACTTCAGCTTGTCCAAATAAGAGCTGCACGATTAATCGTTAAAAGATCATGATCTCGCTTCGAACACCAGAAGATCTCATTAATGAAAATCAACGATTCAAGTGTGTCTATTAATTTACACCTCAGACTAAAATCATAACGCTTCAATATGCTTTTGCTGACGTGGAAGTTAAAATTATTATTATAAGGTATGTTACGACGTCACAAACAGTCTTTTCAAAACACAAACTATCATTATTTCTGTGTCAAATGATCACAGAAGTTACGTTTCTGGGATTAAAGCAGAGAGTCGCCAACTCCGCCCAAATTAATCTCACACCAAATAACAGACCAACATATAAAGTAAATACAGCCTGACAACAAAACTGTTCTTATGAGTGTCTTTCAGGATTGTGATGCATTTTTCTGACTATGCTTCACATCTTATCTGGACATGTTTGTAAAGAAATAAACGATTTTAGTTTGTAGCGCGGACACATCCGAGTGAGCGCTTATATCCGTCATTATGGTAAAAACACGTCATCAGAGCGCATATTACTCTATTAACGCTAAAAGAGAAGCTGCGCTATAAGAGCTTTTCGTCGAGTTGCCCATCATTTCATGTTTTCAGGTTATTTTAAACTGTGTACTGGTGAGAATACAGCTTTGTTATGTTTATCAGTAGTGTCTTTCTGTAAAGACCCCTTCAAGCGATCAGTAGATATCAGGCAAATGTATAAAATATAAAAGTGTCACCTTATGAATTTGTTTTTCTGAGAAATATTTCATATACAACTTATTTCAGTCCATACTTCTTAGAAAGTATTGTTTTGTATTTAAAGTAAAAAAAATGAAGAAACACTTAGTTTACTTATGGAATTTGTGGTTAAACATTTCTCTCCATAGTTACTGTAGGTTAACCATGAAGTATGTAATAATTTTGAACAAAGTCCTACATATTACATACCTAAATCAACTATTCTTTGTCAGAACCTCTAGTAAATTCTGTATTACTTTTAGTCATCATTCAGAATCGTAAAAGAATTGCAATCTCTATTTGAAATAAAAGAATCTGGATCCTCAATTTATCCAGAATTTAATTGAGTGTTTTCTGTGTTTCTGTTTACAGATCTGAGGTCAGTTTCTCATGATGGAGAATAGAGAGAGCATTGATTCTGAAATAAAACATTCAGAGAGAGAGACTCAGAAAACACCCCCATCATCTCCAGAACCCAGTGATGTGTCTCAGAAGAATGTCTTCACGGATCTCAGTGATGAATCGGTATCATCTGAACCTCTGTGAGTATAAACATGTTGGTGTTTAACTGATGTTGTGAAACCAGGATTAGATTACAGTTTGGTTTTATTTGCAGACTTCATTTTACTACAGCATTGTTTGATGATTTTCTCATGGAACAAAAAAGGGGAAACTAAAAAATTATCTTTTTTATACAGCATAATGGTGGTAGAGATGAAACAATATGACCAAAATTATCACAGTTATCAGTAGTATCACTGTTCTGTCAGGACCACTGTCATCAAATATTTAAACAATATATAATAAAATAGGTGGAATGAAACTGTTCTGGGCAAACTCTCCGCCCATCCGTGCAGCCTTGCACATCAAGGTGCACATAAAGGCTTTCCTGTAGCTCAGTGGTAAGAGCATTGCCTTAACTACGCAAAGTTGTGGGTTCGATCCCAGGGGATTGCAAATACCTACAGTATGTAAAATGTATAGGATAAAGCAATGTAAGTTGCTTTGGATAAAAGCGTCTGCCAAAAGTTTAAATGTAAATGTATATTGCTCTTTTTGTTTTCATAAACATAAAATAAATAGCATTAACATTATTAATATCACAATGGGGTCATGAGGCAAATAGTTCAGATTGAACAGAAACTTAAGTTGGTAAATCAGACATTCATATAAACACAACACAAGTCATCTGTCTGCATGCATTGTGAGAAATCGAGGGAGATTCCAGAAGGCCGGTTATGTGACATATCCGGGTAAATTTAAGGGTTAGTTCATATTGTTGCAAATAAAGCTGATACAATGCAAAGTCAGTTTTCAGAAAACCAAATTAATGTTTTTGATGGGCTTTTACATGACCGTTGGTATGGGCTCAACCTTTTTACAGAACCTGTTGTTACATTTACATTTATTCATTTGGCAGACGCTTTTATCCAAAGCGACTTACAAGTAGGTTGCAGTGGGCAGCTATCACTGCAGGGCAAACAGGGGTAAAGTACCTTGCTCAAGGGCACTTCAGTCATTTCCTGGTGGTACTGAGGATGGAACCAGTGACCTTCTGGCTACGAGTCCAACTCTCTAACCACTAGACCACAACTGACCCCAAACTTCTGTTGGTAAACCAGGCCTTAACAATAGAAATGCTGCGGAATATGCTGCGTTTGACCTCCATTTGTGCCCGACTAATGCTCTCCTGCGCTATAACCAGATTATTTTTTCCATTGCCATCGTGAAAGCCAGTGGTGAAAATGTGCAAGCTTCCATTATGCCAACCTGAAATCTATCGGCAAGGTTGCGAATGCGAATTGCAACCAACCGCTCACTCCACCCCTCCTCCTCCCGTTCAAAACACTACCTGTGCTGACAGAACATGGCAATTTGTATGTGAGGGGACCCCCGGTGTATGTGTATAGAAATAGTTCATTCTAAGGTAGTAAAAACATAATGCTTGATTTTGAAAGCTCTTTATACACCTCTGAAGACATAGCTTTATATAATATATTGCATTTCTGTCAATAAATCCTCCAATAAAATACACACTGGACCTTTACCAAAAAGCCAGTATCACCACAGCGTTTCCGGTCTGTTGCATTAGCATGAGTATGAATATGAAGGAAGTCAATGGAGCAAAAGGTTTAGCGCGACCGTATCTTTACTCTGGTAGTCGTTCCCGAAAGTCGTTCATAATTTGCATAAAGTCGATGTAACACAATTCAAAGTAGTCGTGAACCGGCGAACATTCAACACACTTTAACCAAAATAAGCGAACTAAAACACGGAAGTAAAAGGCCGTAGCCACCTCACGGTTGACTGCCTGCCACTAGAACATAAATACAAACTTAAAACATGTCCGGGCCCGGTCCTCTCTCGTCTGTAGTCCTGTCGCTACAGCCACAAGATGTGTTTTATGCAAAAACAACACAGAATTAAAGTGACACAGACACATTTACTTTCACTCAATAGTGTAAACATATCAGGATTCGACTGCTGTCATCTCACATTAGTACCGAAGAGAAACTGAAGTGATCGAAACACACAGGAATCTGTCTATAGTCTTGATATCAAGTCATGTAGATATTTAATTGACATGATTCCTGGGTGCTTTGAGATGGGTCGGATAAACCTACATTATATTCCGAATCAAACTGTATATCTCGCGGCTGACCTCCCTCGCTAAATTCATTATCTGAAAGGAACAGATCCTGGGACAGACTGGTAAACATCCGTCTGCGTTGTTGCATCAATCATAACCGAAGTCCAAAATATGCAAAAGACGATGCAGATTCCTTAAATACCGTAAATCCTTTGTAGATTTCTAATACATATTTAATTAAGAGACATCATTAGCGTTATTTTAAGACATATGTCTACCCATAGTTCCTTTTAATATGGAAAGAGGTAATGAAACATAGCGCATTAAGAGATTGGCTCAAACATGCCATTGATGGGCTTATGCAAGTCCTCTTTTATTTTTTGAGTTCTTTTTATCCATTGTTCATCTCCGACATCGACCTGTGTGTGTTTTAGCAAGGCGGTCTATGTTGCAGGATGCTAAATATGAAAGATATTGCCAGGTGTCACTTCTCTACTTTATCGACTTATCCAATGTGATCCTTTGACGATGTTGTGGCCTACTATCCAGTGGCAATTTGTTTTGGCCCGATGCCAAACTTACTTGCCGACCCCTGTATTAGGCTTTATCAAAGTCCCCCTGTGGTGAAAATCAAGTTTTTAATGTTGTTTATATGTCTAAGTGGTGATTTTAATATGCTTTAAGATAAACCACGTGCAAATTCATCGTTGTAAACTATAACTGAGTATTATCTCCATAAAAGTGCAGTTTACCAAAGACAGTTTAAAATATGCAATTTGAAACTGACTCTTTTTATGAAATAACACCGTAACCAATCGCCTTAACAGAGTTGAGTCATAGATATCTAAAGATGGCGTAGCAATTTAAATGCTTAAGGAAGGATACGTTTTAAGTAGTGCTGCCAATTGATTAAAAAGTCTGAGTAATACAAAAAATTAGGTGATTAATTGCGAAAATGATACTCGGGATTATTACAACGACTGCATTGTAATTCATCTAAGGATGCCTTAGGGTGAGTAATCATGGAAAAAAAAAAGTTTTTTGCCTGAGATATCGCTTTAAGTATTTTGATGAATAAGAGCGTGATTATTTAATTTAACATTAGACAAAGAATGACAAAACAAATGTATGCTGTTTTATTTGCGTTAAATATTTGCCAGTGGTCCCAGGTCCGGTGAATGGAATACATGAATGGATCTGTTCCCTTTTCTCCTGTTTTGCTAGTTAGTAACAAAATTAATTCCAATGAAGTATACTCAATACTGCTTTATTTTATAAAAGAACCCACAGGATGTGATCAGGTTTATAAATAGTGTGTGGATGTGAATACTGGCTAGAGTTTAATGTAGCTCATTGGTAAGGTTGTGGGTTCGATTCCAGGGGATTGCACATACCTATGTATAAATGTTTAGGATAATGCAATGTAAGCCGCTTTGGATAAAAGCGTCTGCCAAATGTGTAAATGTAATGTCATTATCCCAGTAAATGTCGCTCTCCAACTTCTTATCGTGAGGAACAACGTTTTTTTACGATCTAGGTTAAATAGACTCATTCCCGTGCGGCCCATGTGTCTTTTACATTTAGATTTATGCATTTGGCAGACGCTTTTATCCAAAGCGACTTACATTGCAATATCCTATACATTTATACTTGGGTATATGCAATCCCCTGGGAACGAACCCACACCTTTGTTGGTAACACAATGCTCTTACCGCTGCGCTACAGCAGTTTATAAGCCTTTCCTATCGCCTGCTTCTCAGGAGTATCAGTAAGGATGGCTGTCTTCACACGCTTTCGTTTGGTTTGTGTTCTGGGGGGACATTTGGGAAGTGGTAGGACTTCACGAGGAGACACATATGCAGGTCGGCTGGGAACATGTGGCACATCTGAGTCAGCTGGCGAGGCACATCCATGTGGACCATGCGCAGTGGATGGATTAGCATCAGCGAGTGCATTATCTGCTGCGGTTGGTTCATCTGCGGTTGGTTCATCTGCAGGGGGTGGACCATCCGGATCATCTGCAGTGACAGGCAGCAGCTCAGGGTTTGGTCGGTCTGACACCATGGATGATGCAAACTCTTCATCAGGGAAAATTTCTGGGTTATATTGGAAAATCCCAGAGGACCTAAATCCAGAAGTGATGTTGCATGGTGTCATTGCTGACATGAAGGCCTCATTCACAAATCCTGCAATCTGGTAGATCGAGACTGTTTTGCCAGGGTTGCATCTCATCCACCCATCAAGAGCTTGATTGTTTTGGGTCTTGAACGGGCCAAACACGGTCACGTCGAGAGTCTGCATGCGATGGGATCGATGAAATTAAACATAATGGAAGCTTTTCAAGGGATGCCATTTGGTAATCTTATTGGACATTAGCACAAGATATTTGCACAAAGCATCAAAGTATTTGATCAAACATTGTATAGGTGACTGATAAACTGCTAAAGATGTTAGCTGATAATACCAACAGCTTTTTTTGTTGGTAAGTGAAAAATATTTTTTGGCAAAAAGTGGCCTATTTTTTTAATGATTTAACATTTAATTATTTACATTACATAGGGAAGGGGGTTTGATGATGATGCATGCAGGCTTCCTTCTATTTTGTCCTTGGCTGATCATATGCCTGTATATGCTAAAATTATTTCTAGATCAGCTAGTCATAGAGGAGCATCTCCAGAACCCAGTGTTGTGTCTATGAAGAGTGACACCTCCATACATCATCCGTCATCTGACTCTCTGTGAGTATAAACATGTCTGACTGATTATTCAACTGATGATCATTGATGTAAAGTGACATATGGAGCTAAAGTGAGACAGAATACACAATTTACATTTTATTTATACACAAATTTATTAACATTGACACATTGATTTCTGTCTGTTGTTTGTTTATTTCTCTGTAGATCAAACATTGGATGTGAACATGATGTGAGTGCAGACGTGCAGCAGGATTCTCTTCATGAATCAGTGGATGATGTTCTGCAGAGAGTCAAAGACAAACACAAAAGCATCATGAAGAACAAGTATGAGAGTTTATTTGAGGGAATCAAACAACAAGAGAATCAAACCCTCCTGAAGAGAATTTACACACAGCTGTACATCATAGAGGGAGAGAGAGAAGGAGTGAATGAAGAACATGAGGTTTTACACCTGGAGAGAAAGCCCAGAAGAACACAAGAGGTACAAGACACTCCGATCTACTGCAATGACATCTTTAAACCTCAATCACATCAAAGAGATAAAATCAAGAGTGTTCTTACTAAAGGCATCGCTGGAATTGGAAAAACCGTCTCTGTGCAGAAGGTCATTCTGGATTGGGCCGAGGGAACAGCCAATCAGGACGTAGATTTCATGTTCCTGCTTCCGTTTCGAGAGCTGAACTTGATTCGAGAGCATCGCTACAGTCTTCACCAACTTCTGCTGGACTTTCATCCTGAACTTCAAGATCTGGACTCAAAGATTTATGAGGAGTGTAAAGTGGTGTTCATCTTTGATGGTCTGGATGAAAGCAGAATGACTCTGATGTTTTCATACGACTGTGAGAAAGTTTTTGATGTGACTGACACTTCATCAGTGGCTGTGTTGATGTCAAACCTCATGAGAGGAGATCTGCTTCCCTCCGCTCTCATCTGGATCACCTCCAGACCAGCAGCAGTCCATCAGGTCCCCTCCAAATACATCTCGCGTGTGACAGAAATCCAGGGCTTCAATGACGTTCAGAAGGAGGAATATTTCAGGAAGAGAATCAGCGACGAGCATCAGGCCAGCAGAATCATGTCACACATTAGAAGAGCGAGAAGCCTCCACATCATGTGTCACATACCGGTCTTCTGTTGGATCTCATCCACGGTGCTTCAGAAGATCCTGACACACGATCACAGTGAAGAAATCCCCAAAACTCTGAGTGAAATGTACATCCACTTTCTATTGATTCAGATGAAGATGAAGAATGAGAAGTATGATCAAGAGAGAGATCCAGAGATCAACAGAGAAGTGATTGTGAAACTGGCTGAAGTGGCTTTTAAACAGCTGATGAAGGGCAATGTGATGTTCTATGAGGAGGATCTGAGAGAGTGTGGGATAGACATCACTGACGCCTCGCTGCATTCTGGCATCTGTACTGAGATCTTTAAAGAGGAATCAGTCTTTAATCTGAAGAAAATCTACAGCTTCATACATCTCAGCTTTCAGGAGTTTCTCGCTGCACTCCATGTGTTTTACTGCCATTTAATGAAGTACACTGAATCACTGAGGTTACTTCTGAATGAGAAATATTACTATTATAAGAGCAGGTCTGAGGAAATCATGCTGTATGAGCTACTAAGATCAGCAGTAGATAAAGCTGTTCAGAGTAAAACTGGTCATCTGGATCTTTTCTTGAGATTTTTGCTGGGCATCTCACTGGAGTCCAATCAGAGACTCTTACAGGATCTACTGACACACACACACAACAGCTCAGAGGACATCACAAAAATCACACAGCACATTAAAGAGAAAATCAAGAATAATAATAATGATCTCTCAGCTGGAAGAGCCATCAATCTGTTTCTGTGTCTGTCTGAATTGAATGATCAGACTCTGAACAGAGAGATTGAGAAGTTTGTGAGATCAGACAAACACTCAGATAAGAAACTCTCTGCTGCTCACTGTTCAGCGATAGCCTACATGCTTCAGATGTCAGAGGAGGTGATGGAGGAGTTTGATCTGAAGAAATACAACACATCACAGGAGGGCAGAAGAAGACTCATACCAGCTGTCATCAACTGCACAAGAGCTCTGTGAGTCTTCACTTCAGTTTCTGTTTCTCCACCTAAAGTCACATGTTCAAATGTGTAATATTGAGCTGTCATATCAATCATCTCTATTACTACTGCGTATAGAGATTTAAATTAAATTTTACATCTCATCATCACCTGAATAATCTTTAAATCATGAAACTTGTTGAGCAGAATTATATTGAATGTGTGTGACCCGGATGATTATTAAAGCGACAAAATGAAAATCCACAAAGTAAGAATGTTGTGTAACTTTGTGTGTCTGAAGGTCATTTCATCCTCTGTTTTAGATTAACTGACTGTAACCTAAATCCTGATAAAACTGCTGTCAAAGATGTTCTTTAAATACCCCGAGACAACTGAATATTGTGTTATTAAATTTACTTTTGTATCATTGTGTTTTGGTGTTGTTCAGATTGTCCGGGTGTAATGTGACTGCTGAGTGTTGTGAAAGTTTGTCTTCATGTCTACAATCATCGACGTCTCTGAGAGAGCTGGACCTGAGTAACAATGATCTGAAGGATTCAGGAGTGAAGCTGATCTCTGATGCTCTCAAGACTCACAACTGTCAACTACACACACTGAGGTCAGACACTTTCAGTAAAAATTGTTTAAAACAATAAATGATGGTGCCTGTCATACAGTAGATGTTCGTTACGAACTTTGGGACAAATGGAATGTCTGTTGTTAAAACCACTTTTGTATCATTTTGTTTTGGTTGTGTTTAGATTGTCCGGGTGTAATCTGACTGATCAATGTTGTGAAAGTCTGTCTTCATGTCTACAATCATCAAAGTCTCTGAGAGAGCTGGACCTGAGTAACAATGATCTGAAGGATTCAGGAGTGAAGCTGATCTCTGATGCTCTCAACACTCAAAACTGTCAACTACACACACTGAGGTCGGAGACTTTCACTAAAAATACTTTAACATAATAAATGATAGTCACTGTCATACAGAAGATGTTCTTAAAAGGAAATTATCACTTTCTTTATATAGTTTATTTTTAAATTGGTGTAACTGAAAAAACATTGTTTCTGGTTTTATTTCTGTTGACATTTGGTTATTAATGTGAGTTACAAAAAAAACGATACTAGACTAAATTAATATAACTTGAACAGCTAATTTTACAAAAAATATATAACGCTAGACGGAACAGTTTCGCAATTGAAAACAAACCCTCGCGAGAGAACATGTACGCTCCAGCAGCATTCAAAACAGATGACAAGAATACGAGAGCGCATTCTGCTCCACGTGCAATAACGTAGTCTGTGAGCACAGGACCGCGATTACCGCGCACACAATTCTCTCTGTTCTCGCAACTGCTAAACACTCACTCGCTCGTCAAGTTGACTTTTAAAACTTTGTGGCGGGATAGTGTACATATTTAAACAGATTCACACAGCAGCGTTTGAAAGACTATCATAGTCAAAATCATAACCTTTCGTGTGTATCTTTGTTAGCGCTCTGTAGAGAGTGTGATGCAATGATCATTTTATGTGCTTTTGGGTTTGGTTGTGCAAGTGCTCGGTAAGGAGCCATTCAAATACATATCCGATGAGCTTGGAAACAAAATGGCCAATCAGACGTCTTTCATAATCTGTTCAACAGTGCCTAAAATGTTAGGGGGAAACACCTAGATTGAAGTTGCATATTGGGGGTAGGCCCCCTGGTGACTAGATAGCTGGTTGGGTGAGGGGTGTTGTGTTGTTATATTTAAGAAAAATAACTAGTTATTACATGTCTGATCTATCGCAGGCACTTCATTACTATTATCTTTTTATTCGTTTGTTTACAAACTTGCACTATTTGTATACAGCCCAGCTGCAAATGCTTTGGCAATATGAATTTACATGTTGTCATGTCAATATAGCACACTTAAATAAATAAAAATGAGTGCTGTGAAGTTGCAGAAGAGCGCTCTTGCAGGGGTGGAACTGTTCTGCGTTCTTGTGGTTTTTTGTGCGTGTGAGTTTTGTGTCTGAATAAACGCCATACATGTTACATGTTACAAAAAGTCTAACAAAAGAAATACATGTATTTGAGAAAAACTATTAAAATTGGTTGTAGCGCATGAGACTATTTTCTTTTAGTTGGTCAAGAGTATAATTTTTGCAGTGTAGAATTTGTGTTATTAAAACTACTTTTGTTTCATTTTGTTTTGGTTGTGTTTAGATTGTCCGGGTGTAATGTGACCGATCAGTGTTGTGAAAGCTTGTCTTCATGTCTACAATCATCAAAGTCTCTGAGAGAGCTGGACCTGAGTAACAATGATCTGAAGGATTCAGGAGTGAAGCTGATCTCTGATGCTCTCAAGACTCACAAATGTCAACTACACACACTGAGGTCAGACATTTTGCTGTTATAATTTAACATGATGATGGAATCGTGATTTGGAATGTTTTTTATCTTTTAAATACAATAATGGTCAAATAAGCTCTATTAATATATTTATAATGATGTGCAAGGTTCTTTGAGGTAATAAAGCGAGTGAGTAGCTGGAATATAGGAATACTACATTAAAAGAACGGAGTTCTAGACCTTAGAAAGTAAAGCAGTAAAAGAGGTCTTAGAGTCCAGCCGCTCTCACAGAGGTGTTAGTGACCCAGAGAACGCCATCTGCTTTTACAGCTCATCTCAGTCTTTAATAGAGAAAGAAGCTGAAATTATTTGAGGCGCTTCTCACTGAAAATATCGTTCAGGGTATAATGGCCACAATCACACCAGGCTTTAAAACTCAAAGTTTTATTACTACTGTAAGATTATTTCTTACTGTCCCCTTGTCTAGGTGATTATTCTAAGTTGAAGAGTCTAGTCGATTGAACCTTCAGAGTTTTCGGGAGCCCGGAGACAAGAATTGAGACAGACACAAAGTGTAGTTCAATCAGAGTCCAAATTTTATTACACATATCCTCCAATATTTAAATGGATAAAACAGGAAGTAACATTCGGTCATGGAAAATCACCAGACCTCGGATTCATATTATTTTGTCAAGACAGCATATATTTTAGTTCCGTGTTCGCCATCATCTCGAACATTCAGGGACATGGTGACCTCTTTAGTTCCCTGTTTCTCCATCATCTAGAACATTCAGGGACCTGGTGACCGGATTCATGTCATCCAGTCCGGTTCAGATATGTCTCGTGGGCATTGCTCAATCATGAGACAGAACAGATGGTGTTAAACAAAGCATATAATCATTTCAGGTAATGTTCGGGTCATTTCAGGTTATGTACGGGACACGGCCGAAATCCATATTCTCACAATGGTCACTTTCAGACCAACGGTCTTACTAAACAGGCCTGTGTCCAAAATATAGAGTACATTAAAAATGTGTTAATATAAAAACTATGATAGTTGCAAATGCGTATTTTTGCACTTAGGATAACAATTTTTCCTTTTGAGATTTTAATTTGGCCCTCGGTGCACTTCAGGGGAACCTACGGAGTCAGCACTGTTGGCTCAATGGGCCTTCTATCTTCTTGCTTTGGGTGGCCCCCACCTCACGAAAGGTAGTTCTGTCCTCAGCTTAGTCAGTGCTTTCTCCACCCTGAGGTGCAGTAAGGTGAATCCCCTGTTAGGATTCTATGTTAATTGGAGCTTGCCTGCTCTCCTGAAGAACACAACTTCAATCTGGAAGCGTGTATCCACTGTGGCTGGTAGTCCGTCAGAATTCCTGTTCGTGTAACGGCAATCACAGTCGCTGGTCCGTGGTACTTCGGTTCTCCAACCTTTGTTGGCTTTAGACTTCTCACCAAGACGTTTTGTCCTGGAACAAAGTTATGAGTAGGCTGCTCTGAGGGAAGAGGAAGACACAAAGAAACATCAGCACATATAGAATTTAACTTTTCGACTAGGGAAGCCACGTAATCTTCCTGGATCACCTCAAGGTCACCTAAGGAAGAAAGACCAGACCGGCCTTTGACCCACGGGGTCGGGAAAGGTCTACCCATTAGTATCTCGAAAGGAGACAATTTTGTCGTGGAAGATGGAGTCATTCTTATTTCTGTCAAGACTGCGGGCAATAAATCAACCCACTTTCTTCCTGTTTCGAGTACCGCTTTTGTTAGTCGTGTTTTCAGTGTTCGATTGCATCTTTCCACGACTGCTGCACTCTGTGGGTGGTACGGAATGTTAAAATGCCAATCAATAGACAACGCTTTTGCTAAGAGCTGTGTTACCTTCGACGTGAAGCTAGTCGCGTTGTCCGATTCCAAGGTAGCAGGAATTCCGTACCTTGGCACAATCTCCTTCGTTAAGACCTTCACCACTGTTTTAGCATCTTCCCTTGCACATGGAAAAGCTTCAGGCCACTTTGAGAATCGATCAACAATTACCAAAAGATATTTCAGATTACCTATTGGCGGCATGTGCGTAAAATCAATTTGTAGATGTTGAAAAGGAGCTTCCGGATGTGTCAATGCATCGTGCTTAGTTGATTTGTGCGGATTTACCTGAGCACACGTGAAGCATGCATCCAAAACGAGCTTTGCTGTTTTATGAACATCGGCAATGCAATACAGTCGATTAATTGCTTGAACTACTTTTGCACAACTGGTGTGAGATAAACCATGGTAATGTCTAATTAGGATAATTAACCCTAATTTTGGTACCGCTATTCTACCCTGTTCGTCTCTGAGAATCCCTTCTGTGTCAGGAGCACAAACATTTTTACTCCAATGCTCTAAGTCTCCCTGTGTTGGTTGACTTTGCAGAATTTTAATGTCAATGTTAGGTATGTTCGGTATGTGTGCTGTCATTGCTACCTGTGTTTCATCTTTCTGCTGAAATGGTGATTTAATCTGAGCTTGGGCTGCTGCCTTTGCGGCCTCATCAGCCCTTCTGTTGCCTAATGCCTGCTCATCTTCTCCCGAGGAATGACCCTTGACCTTTACTATGGCCACTTCGAGCGGAAGCCGAATTGCTTCAGTCAACTGTCCTATCAGATTTGCATGTGCTATTGGCCTGCCATCAGAAGTTGTGAAATTTCTCACTTCCCACATTTTAGCATAATGGTGCAGGACACTCCAAGCATACTTTGAGTCGGTGTAGATAGTTACTCTCTTTCTTGTCATCATCTCACAGGCCCGTATTAATGCTATCAACTCTGCTGCTTGTGCTGAATTGTAGCTCAGGGCAATGAACAAGACCCATCGACATAAATATGTTCTATAAATATGTTCTCCCCCCTCCAGGGGCGTGTCCAACAGATCGACCCTAGAACAATAAGAGGTGGTCAGTTCAAAGATGCAGTGTAGCAGAGTAGCCTCGTAACCTGAGCGTCGTTGCGCTGTCATGTGTTGTGTTTGCATGTTGTATAAAATTGCACCAACCTGATGGGACGCATACAATGTTAAAGGGTGTGACAGCACAGTTTTCTCAGCCATCTGTACAATCAGAGCAGCCGCCGCCACAGCACGAAGACATGCTGGCATACCTGTGACAATGTTATCTAACTTTTTAGACAGATATGCTACTGGCCTATATGTGGAGCCGTGCTCTTGCAAAAGGACCCCTATAGCCGCACCCCCTGTCTCCCTAACATGCAAGTGAAAAGGCTTTGTGTAGTCCGGTAGGCCCAATGCTGGTGCTGTCGTGATGGCTGCTTTCAAAGCGTTGAAATGTTCATCTGCTACCGCAGTCCACTCCAATGGTGTGTTTGGCGGTGCTTTGTGATCGATCAGGCCCCTCAGGTGCCTATCATGAATCGCGCAATCAGGTATCCACTGTCTACAATAGTTAATCAGTCCCAGAAAGCTTTGTAGCTGCTGCACTGTTCGTGGGGACTTAACCTTTCTGATCAGCTGGACCCTGTCTGTAGATATTGCTCTGAGACCATGCATCAGCACATGTCCCAGATAGGTCACCTTAGTTTTGACCCATTGCAGTTTGTCTTTTGATGCTTTGAAACCTGTTTCCGCAAGAACATTGCAAACAATAACAGATGCTTTTTCACAGTCGTCCTCTGTCTCACCCGACACGAGGATGTCATCTGCAAATTGAAGAACACAAACCGATGAAGGCAAATCAGTCATTTTGGCCAAAGTTCTGTGTACTGCTGCAGAAAAGACAGCGGGTGAATCTGCATATCCCTGAGCAAGACGCTTACACGAATATTGTTGTCCTTTAAATGTAAAGGCTAGCAAAGGCTGAGTATCTGGGTGTACAGGCACAGAGAAAAAAGCTGCACACAAATCAATTACAGTGAAATACTTGTGTGAGTATGGCACTGAATTCATAACAGTCAAAACATCAGGCAAAATTGGTGCAAGTGGTATGATTAACTGATTGACTGCTCTTAAATCTTGAGTTAATCTCCAAGTTTTCCCATCAGCCTTCACAACAGGATTAATTGGTGTGTTATATGGTGAATGTGTTTGTTCGAGGACCCCCTGCTGGACAAAACTTTCAATCAAAGGCGTAATGCCTAGTTCCTTATCTTTAGACAAAGGGTATTGCTTAATGTAGACAGGTTTGTTTGTTTTCAATTTAGCCCTGTACGGTTCCATATCAATGAAACCTGTGTCATCCTTGAACTGAGACCATAACAAAGGGTTAATCATGGAGTCTACCCATGTAGGCATGCTGCCACCGGAGTCAGGTGCTTGTGAACTTTCTGGGCGTCCACCTGTTGGCAAAGGATCGACGGATGCCTGTAGACTAGACAGAAAAGAGAAAACAACCTTGTGATCAGTAAACTTAATATCCATGCCTAATTTGTGCATCATATCACGACCTAAAAGGTTTAATGGTGCACCTGGAATAATTGTGAACTTGTGATAAAATGGTTTAAGACCATCTGCGTCAACCTGTAATGGAGGTGTGACCGCACAAGCAATGTCAGTTCCTGAGATTCCCACAGAGTGAATTATTTGATTAGTTATAGGACCCTCATAACTATTGGATGTCATGGATGACGCATCTGCTCCTGTATCAAGCAGGAATGTTTGAAGCTGGCCATTAATTTTAAGAGAAAAATAAGGCAAGTCCTCCCCATTATTCGCAAATGCTAGCGTCATCATACTTAATTTAGAACTGACATCACTCTGTGGGCAACTCTATGCTTGCCAATGTGTGGGGTATGAGCTGCCAGTGTCATCATGTCTGCGCTGGTCACTACGCTGTGGCTCTCTCTGCTGTGTGTGTGTGTGTGTGTGTCACCAGAGGTCGGCTGAGGTGACTCAAACTTGTGCAACCGCCTGCACTCTCGTTTGTAATGGCCCCTCCTGCCGCAATGAAATCATATTATTTCTGACTTCCTCTTTTAGCTAAAGTATGGCTGCAGAGGATTTTCAGAATTCTGTTCATTGTTCCTCCTTTCTTGAAAGGCTGCAAACATAGAATTCTCAGTTTTTACAGAAAAACCAGGCATTCATTTTATTTAACAGAGTATTAACGAACAAAGGCTTTATTTCATTGTTTAATGGCAGTTTTGAATCTTCAGTCCACGCTTTTTTAAAACGAACAAAGAATTGTGCAGCGGATTCTCTCGCAGCCTGTTTTGTGCTTGCTGCGAAGGACAAGTCTTGCTGACTTCCTAAGCGCTCATCAAGAAAAGTTCTCAGCTGTGTAAAGAATGCTTCAATATTTGCGGAAGTTTCCCAAAATAACTTGTGTGGGGTTGCAGCCGTACCTGTGCCTGTCATTTTATCATGAGCTATTGACAATGCGGGACATTTTTCTATCAACATTTCTTCCGTCACATCTTTCTCCAGTGTTCTTATTAGCACACCGCACGAAAATCAGCACCTTTAAAATGTGAATATTTCGTGTGCGTTTGCAAAATCGACACATATTTCCCCGCTTCCTGTGGAGAAGGCAAGCTTTTACATATGGCTTCCATGTCAGACATTCGTATTGGCCTGACATTTATCGTGTTATCAGCTCGGACCCAAACCATTGAATTTTGAGGTTTCTCCGTTGTGTCAGGTTTATTATCAATCAATCGTTTCACCGGTGTTTTAGGTGGTTTAATATCGACTGTTTTTTCCTGATCTTTAGTGTTAAGTTGTGCAACAATTTTGGGTTTTTCTATCGGCAGGGGCGCAGAGGGAAAAGTCTGGCTTTGGCAAGGGACAGAATATGCGGGCGGCTTTTCTGACGGCCACCGATTTTGGTTTGCAACAAACGCAACAATTTTAGGTTTTTCGGGACCCTGGTCCCAGACCTTTTTCATGTCTTTCCATACGGCATATGCCTTATTCATGTATGGATAATCCCACATAGGGTCTCCCCAACCCTCTTTTATTAAACTTTTTGCCAAAGCCATATTTTCATCAGAAAATGAACCATCCCTTGGATAGGGAGTATCCATTTGGGTTTTCATTCCCTCTGACCATCCTGCTAGATTGTCAACATATGGATCTGTATAAAATCCTTGATTATTTCTGTACATAAATGCGAGTGGCGTTTCGCCCGGTAATGGCCTTGAAACAGAATGACCCATTTTACACAGACAAAAATGGCAGTGATAAAAACAATACAGACAAAACAGAAATAGCAGCCAAAAAAAAAACTCTCGTGTTCGATCGACTGACAGTCTCAACAATATTGCATGTATTGTATTGTGATCCGGGGTGATAATAAATTCACCGTCTTTTTCCTGATAACAATATTCCAATAGACCATGCAGTAATATTGATATCAATCATATATTTCCCCAATTTAATACAACCTTTTAATAAATTGATCTTTTTCAGAATAAACATCAAACAGTTTTTCCTGAGTAACCAAGCCTTTTTCCTCTGAGTAGCAAAGCTTACACCGCGATCCCAAATTACAGTGTGATCAGGACTGCTTTAACCGTTCATATTCGTGCGTTAATAATTATTTAAAACTACTGTTGTCAGCCCCGCTTTCACAACAATGAGAAAATGAATTCTCACTAACATGAATTGAAAAAACCCTATTTCGTCAGTACGAAATATTAACTCACAAGAAGCCTACAGGGTAAGCGTTTTTTATTTCTCTAAGTCAGGAAAAAACTATAGAAGAAACAAAAACCACTCACCCTCCTTAATGTAGGTCTGTGACCGATCGCCCGGTGTGCTCGCCTCAGGTATGCTTTGGCCTCTTTGGTTCTAGGAGAGATGGTCTTCCCCCCTTCGTAGACGAGCCCCCAATCTGTAAGATTATTTCTTACTGTCCCCTTGTCTAGGTGATTATTCTAAGTTGAAGAGTCTAGTCGATTGAACCTTCAGAGTTTTCGGGATCCCGGAGACAAGAATTGAGACAGACACAAAGTGTAGTTCAATCAGAGTCCAAATTTTATTACACATATCCTCCAATATTTATATGGATAAAACAGGAAGTAACATTCGGTCATGGAAAATCACCAGACCTCGGATTCATATTATTTTGTCAAGACAGCATATATTTTAGTTCCGTGTTCGCCATCATCTCGAACATTCAGGGACATGGTGACCTCTTTAGTTCCCTGTTTCTCCATCATCTAGAACATTCAGGGACCTGGTGACCGGATTCATGTCATCCAGTCCGGTTCAGATATGTCTCGTGGGCATTGCTCAATCATGAGACAGAACAGATGGTGTTAAACAAAGCATATAATCATTTCAGGTAATGTTCGGGTCATTTCAGGTTATGTACGGGACACGGCCGAAATCCATATTCTCACAACTACACACAGGGCCGGCCATAGCATTTTGGGGGCTGATAACAAAATGAGTCCCCCCATCATCTAATGTACACAACAAACTAACCTTACACAGATTATATCACACTGACAATCTGACAATGTCAAATTAACAACACAATATTATCCCTTTAAAGCTTACCTGTAGCTCAGTGGTTACAGCATGGTTCTAGCAACGCAGAGATCATGGGTTCGATCCCAGAGATTGCACATACACAGAATGTATAGTATAATGCAAATAATTAAAGTCGCTTTGGAAAAAAGCATCTGCAAAATGCATAAATGTAAATTCTGATTTGTCAATACACATGACATAACTTATCAATACACGAACATAAACGTTTTCAATCAGTTTATTCAAAAGAAAGACGTTACAATCAGAACATCAAAAGTAATATCATGCACTACAGTCAGTTTTACTGTATTTGTGATATAAGTAAATAAATATTTTAAATAAATATGATAAGAACACTGGAGGATGTGGTGGAGGCAACAGATAAGCTGGAAGCAAGGCCAATGTAGGCTGAGACAGGGCCAAGAGTGTCATGTGAGGAGGAGGCGGCTGCTGCACAAAATAGATGGAAAAACAGAATTAAATTTGATCGCTCATTATAATAATTTACTATTTTTGTGTTCATTTTAATCTTTTTTATAATATGTTTTACTAATAAACCTTTGTACATGTAGTTTTATTAATATAAAAAGGCTATTTTAGTTGTATTTCAGTTAAGTGAGATCTATAAGAAAGTTATTTAACTGACCTGCATTTTCACCAGCTTTAAGTTAATTCTTTGATAAAATACTTCAAAAGTGCCCCTGAGGTGCAAATCGCACGCACACGCACGCACGCACGCAGAGAGACAAACACACGACGCACACACATTGTTCAAATGATTCTGTCCCCTTCCACACTAACCCTCACAGAACACATTTAGCATATTTTATTTAAAAATAAAACTCCATTTAACATGTTTACTGAGCGGATAGTCCTTGTACAGAACCTTTAAGTACACACAGCTTATTTACAACAATGTTTTATATACAGTGTCTTGTTAAAATTGATTAAATTTCTAATTGAACACTTACCCTTTTCTTGATCCCTTCTTTTCTCATCTTCTTACCTCTTCTTCCTCGTCTCTGCACCAGACTGATAGTGCCGCCTTTTCATTTTTAATCTTTGCACAGTTTAAAGCTAACGCACATGACGATTGACACAACGAGCAAGTAAATTAAATTTTCCCTAGTGGCCCCTAGTGGCCACGGAGGCCCCATGCAACTGCCTATATCGCTTATTAGGTAGGGCCGGCACTGACTACACAAACATTTATAATACTATAATAGTGGTGTCTTGGTGTATAAGAAGAGGCATCCCATCATTTTCTCAACCTTTTTCTATATATCAATGGAGTATTGATTAATTTGTCGCAGAACATTTAGAAACATCTGAAGAGAGGAGATCTTGTAAGTGAACAGGATGAGTCATACTCACTTCTAAATCTCGAGCTAGCAGCTATCTAAATATTCTTTGATCTTATTCATGAGAGTGAGATCATAAAATTGTGAGATAGGATAAATAGGGAGAGATAAAGTGATGCCTAAATATGGATTTACTACGGGGATCAAGGGGAAAGACTTCTGGATTCCTGTTTCGCTGCATCATTAAGAGACATTAAATCTGATTTATTTCAATTAATTGTGTACCAAAAATGTTCAAAAGATTAAAGCATTCAGGAACAGACACCGAAATATTGGAAACGGAGCAAAATATTGTCATCATAAAGACAGATTTTACGTGAGGTATTTACACAAATAACGGGTTGTATAGTTGATGACGGCTGTAGCCAATGACTCCACTGACAGAATGTAGCGCAAAGTCCATAGAGGACAACTGACGTGTATCACTACAAAGAGCCAAACATGACGACACTGAAGAGCCAGAAATAATGTGAGCTATAGAGTGTCATAACCATTCTGATAAATCTTCTCAATGAGCGTTGAGACTATATCCCAGATGACAGAAATGATTTCAGGAGGATTCCGTCACTGTCAGAAGCTTTGTATTTCGACATAGAGTCAAGGGACAATTTTGCGTCACCTGATAGTGTTCATAATTTTTAGGAAGATGAAAAAGTGGTTCTCAACTCTGGCCCGCGAGATCCACTTTCCTGCCGAGTTTAGCACCAACTCTGATATCAAACACCTGAAGAGGATAATCAGTGACTTCAGGAACAGACGCGTTAAACTTAATGTTCGGCTGCGCAGATTGTTTTGTATATCGCATCGTACCGCGGAATCTGCACTGGAATCTCTTTTGCAGTACTTAAATGTCATACGATGATAAATTTGCGCAGCGCCGCATCAAGTTGAACGCATCTATTTTAAAGACGCTGATTAGCTTGTTCAGGTTTTTTATATCAGAGTTGGGGATAAACTCTGCAGGAAAGTGGATCTCGCGGGCCAGAGTTGAGAACCACTGTGCTAAAGGACTGAGAGATGGAAGTGTTCAGATCAACTTTTAAAGCTCTGATTTAGATCTTTGGATTGGGTGAATAAAAAACATCTCTCTTTACAACATGTATGTTTGCTCTAGATTCCATCTGTTTGATCCGTGATGGTTATCATTTACTTGACCTTTCAACAATGAAGTAATGAGATTGCCTCGTGTGATGAATGAATTCGGCTCTGTGTTGATCGATCCAACTATGGATCGATGCTCCATCGGACTAGAAACAGATTCAATATGTATTATTCTACCATACAAGAGTGACGCTTTAAACCACTGTCTCGTGATGTTATCATGAACCTTGACATGGAGACACAATGCAGCACCCAACATAAGATTCAACAATATCAAAAATAAGTTCAAAACTTGTAAATAATAAGAATAAAAGTGAATAATAACATGATCAAATAAATGAAAGAATATATATGATAAATGAAATCTAATAAATGCATAAAACTTAGTAAATAAATAATAGAATTAATGATCAATGAAATAGAATAAGAACCAAATGTATGTTTCTGCTCAAAACTGTGGGTGTAAAAGTGTGATCCTTAAGTTCAGATTTAAGTGAAGGTCATTTTTCTCTCTTTGATTGACAGTCGGTGTTTTTAAGGTCCTGTTCTACAGCCTGAACTTTTCTCTTCAGCTCATTTCGGCGGCCGCTACTAGATTTCTGAGGAAAAGAACAAAAAACACACATTTCCCTCTAAAAAGCATTTTATTACCTCCCATAAGGAAGGAGGATTATTTATCAAGTGAATAAACTGGACTAGAGAAGTACGCAGTTGTGATCAAATAAGCGCGATCGACAGCTTATAAAAGTCATAGCTCACCTCTCCTCAGTAAACCACACCTTTGAGCCTCATTCATGGGTCTACGATCAGATATGTTACACCACAGAAATAAACAGAAGAAGAAGAAGCCGACAGGAGAACAATAGTGACGCTTTACTTCACAAACACCACCAATAAATGATAGTGACTGTCATACAGTAGATGTTCTTTACAAACTGACATTTGTGACTTTTGTATCATTTTGTTTTTGTTGTGTTTAGATTGTCGAGGTGTAATGTGACTGAAGAGTCTTGTGAAAGTTTGTCTTCATGTCTACAATCCTCGACGTCTCTGAGAGAGCTGGACCTGAGTAACAATGATCTGAAGGATTCAGGAGTGAAGCTGATCTCTGATGCTCTCAAGACTCACAACTGTCAACTACACACACTGAGGTGTTTCTCTCTACACACTGATCTCACAAAAGCATTATTCTAAGAGAAGTGAAGAGTGTGTTGACATGTTGATGTTTGTGTTTGTAGTTTATCAGGTTGTATGGTGACAGATGAAGGTTGTTGTTATTTGGCTTCAGCTCTGAGTTCAAACCCGTCACACCTGAGAGAGCTGGATCTGAGCTACAATCACCCACAACACTCAGCACTTCAGCTGCTCTCTGATAGACTCAATGATCCAAACTACACACTCAACAAACTCAAGTATGAAACACAACACACACATGATCACACACACCAGCTCAATGTCACCTCATGTTTCTGTGTTTTATGTGTGTTTGTTTAGTGTGAGTCATGGAGGAGAGAGAAGAATTACAACAGGACTACAGAGGTGTAAGTCGACACAAACGCACACACACCTGAGACACACACACATAGGCATAATGATTGTTATACTGTACAAACTGTATATTTTATCCCTTTCACCTAAAGATCATAGAATTCTGTGACACGGTGACACAAGTCCCCATGAGTGGGTGTGTATTCAGATTTAGGTCCCCAACGGGATATAAAAACAAGCCCACACATACACAAACACTACAGACACACACACCTGAGACACATGCAGACAAACACACACACACACAGATTGATTTAGTGATTGTTTTCTTTGTTGTGTTATAAATGTCTCTTCTTGTGTTCAGATGTCTGTGATCTCACACTGGATCCAAACACAGCAAACAATAAACTCATACTGTCTGAAGAGAACAGAAAGATCACATGTGTGCTTATGCGTCAGTCGTATCCTGAACATCCAGACAGATTTGTTGATGATCATCAGGTTTTGTGTGAAGAGAGTCTGACTGGACGCTGTTATTGGGAGGCTGAATGGAGCGGATTTACTGTTTTTATATCAGTGTCATATAAAAGCATCAACAGGAACTCAGAGAGTCATGACAGTTTGTTTGGATCGAATGATAAATCCTGGAGTCTCAAGTACTCTGATAACAGATTCGCTGCATATCACAATGACAATAAAACAGACATTGATGTCTCTTCAGTAGTGAGTAAGAGAGTAGGAGTGTATGTGGACTGTCCGGCCGGCACTCTGTCCTTCTACAGCGTCTCTGACACACACACACTTACACACTTACACACATTCAACACAACATTCACTGAGCCTCTCTGTGCTGGATTTAAAGTGGGTCTTCACTCCTCAGTGTCTCTGTGTGACATAAACAGCCTCTCTACAGAGCCGCCTGTTAAAAAGAAGACAGATACACACATAACCAGGTGAGTTAATGCAGATTAATAAATAGTCAAAACTTTCTGTTATGGTTGCTTTCATGTGTACATTATGCTTTTTTTCTCTCTCTGACACACAATAACTGCCAGTAATGAGTAAATATAAAGATCATAAGTTTTTCCTAACACCCATTAAACTGTATGTAAATATTTGATACGACTCTGCATGTTGCAATGGTCAATTTATCGATTTCTCGCGCGCTATATAAACTCGGTAGTCGGTAGTTTTTGGTGATGCAATATATCGCCATTGAGTTCATGAAAGACAAAAAATGATTAAATGAAAGACATTAACATTATATCCGATCGCGCTGTCTCTGTTAAGCTCAGCCCTGTGTCTGTGTGTCAAATCTCACGCATGCGCAGTCCCACACACTGAGTGGATAGCAGCAGGTGAAAAGACTCGAGGAATTATGTTGTGTTTTCCTGATGAATAAAGCCGGTTCGGAATATTGTAGTAGGCCTAATCAGCTTGGTGTCAAAGCCGAAAACCTCCCACTCTGATATGAAAACAAAGGAAATATCTTTAAATAAGGTATTACGAAAACAGCAACACAACTGAAAAGAAAGCTGCATCGCATTTGGAGAGAGAGAGGTCACACAGTCATTTCAGTTAAATACAGTATGACATTTCACACAAAAAGTCATTCCAGATGAAGAGATTTTTTTTTTTTAAACGGCCCCATTTATGATTATGACATACAATCGTAATGCTCTCTCCAGAGTTCACATATCAAGAGTTCTGCTTACCCTCATCTTCATCATAGACTTGTAACGTAAATCAACCAATTACAATTTAAGACAGTCAGTGTCTGGTTATTTATTTTAAATATTTACACTTCGGTTATTATTTATATTCCAATTTCAATGTCCCAGTATTATATAAAAAGGTCTTTTGATCTTTTAAAGGGTGTTCTTGCATTATTATATTATCATTACTTATTTATAAAATGACGATAACTTCGATTATCGCATTGATTTCTGATGCAATTAATTTGGCAAACAAAAAGTTTAGCGCGACAGGCCTACGTCAGACTCTTAGTCACTATTTGATTCCATCAGAGGCAAAAGTTCTTGTGCGAATGGAGAAAAATTATCTTTTTAGTTTTCATTGGTTGGTTGTTTCTGTGTCACCGATATAAAAATCTCATGAACAAGAGCAGATTAACCTTTGAAATGTGTCCATGATATCATGCATTGGTGCAGTTAAAGTCGTACAGTTTCTGCTCTTTTAACTATTTTTTCTTTATGTGTTCTACAGATTCTCCAAAGCTAATGATCAGAATATTCACCCACTGCTGAACTGTCAGTCTTGCATCAGTATAGTCGATTCTGATCAGTGGGTTCAGACAGAGCCATCGATCTATACAGATGAAAACATGTCAAAGTTCAGGGTCAGCACTGAGCCAGGCCGCTACGAGTGTATCAGGACCAGAATGCGATGGGTCTGTGACTGTGACGTCACCCTTCAGTATCATGTCGTAGACGCTCGATCCCTCAACGCACAGCTGAAGAATCTGCAGTGTGACCGAGTCGGTCCAGTGATTGATGTGACGGTGATCTCAGGAGAACTGGAAGAAGTTCATCTGCCCCACTGTGTCTGTTTAGGAAATGATGATCCCTCTCTCAAAGATGCTGTGAAAGCCCTCAGCATAAAAGATGAAGGAACATATGAAGAGCCCGTGCAGTTGACACGATTTCATGCTAAAATTGTCCACCCATCATTCTCTCTAAAAACATTAATTATACGTTTGATAGGGCGATGGAACGCACACTGTGATCTTCTTATGTACATGTCTTGTAAAGATCCTCTCATTCTACATGTCTACTTTTTTCCATTTGATGATCTTTTAAAAAGTGCTGTGGAGAAAGAAGAAACATCAAGCTATCCAGTCAAGCATCCCAGACCTGACAAGCCATTTCGGATGAAAACACTACACTTCCTTAATGTTCCTGGTGCCTCTGTCCATCCCAGAGAAGGGATAACACTCAGAAGAGCCATCATCCCAAATTTCTTCAAGGTCAAGATGCGTCTGGAGAATGATCTTGAAATGACTCTCATCAGAGACGAGGAACAAAACACTGTCTGGACTGCAGTAATTGAGAAAGATGAACTTGATCAGATCAATCCAAACAAAGATGAGCTGCGACTGCCTCTGAAGAGAGATGAGGATAAAGCAGCATTTTTTGATCAACACTTTTCAGATCTCATTCAGAGAGTTACAAATGTTAAAATCATTGCAGATCAACTGCTTCAGCTGAAAATGATTCACCAGGAACTATATTCCGAAATCATACACAAATCAACCAGTGTGGACAGCATGAGAACGCTCTGTTCAGACATTCGCCACAGAAACATTGTCACTGTGAAAGCAAAATTAATCACAATTCTTCAAAATGAGAAGCTTTATGACTTCAGATCATCTATCTGATTCTACAAGACTTTTCTACTGATTATACAGAGAAAAAACACTTATCATATAAAATCCCAGAAAATATATGATTTGGATCTGGCTCTTGTTCTTTAAACTACAAGCACTCATCTCTGGGAAACCCAACTGTATTTGGTCAACTCCTCAGTCACACCGAGTGGATATCTCTTCTGCTGGTCCCCATGGCCATCTCTTCCCGCTTAAAGTCGGTTAAAAAATGAGGATCAACGTTATGTTTCCATGGAGCTTCTTGAACTGGATGATTTTATCTACAATATACCAGCCTCTTGCATCGGTACCTCAATATAGTGCCTAAGACCTTCTTCTGTTCATCTACTGAATGACTGTAATCTGACTTTTTCTACTAGACATATTCCACGACAGCGTTTTCTAGATTCATAACAATGATAATGAGTATTTATAATTTTGGATCTGTATATGCTGCACTGTGTAAAAGGCGGATAACATCACCACCTACTGCATAATTGAGGAAACATGGATTGTCGTAAAATCTCGTCTTTGGCCAGAAAGCATGGTGTGTTAATTGACAAAATTACTCTAATTGGCGAGTAAAGAGTTAACTAAGACATTAATATAAATAAAACTAAATTTTTCAGGAGACTTACTCCATTCCTCCAGGTATTGCCTATGCTTGAGGTGGGGGTCTAGGTGAGCTTTATAATAAGAAATAGAAATTGTCTTCTAAAGCTGTATCTTCTAAGGCCCGTTTCACATTTCGATTCTTTTCCGCGTGCAAATAAGTTTTTTTAAATGGAGACGCACGAAATAGAGGGCGTCAGGAGCGTCGGCGCCGCATCGAGATGAAAAGATTCCAACTTTATGACAAGAACCAACCAGTCAATATAGACAAGCTCAATGATAATGGAGACACATATGATCACAACATAAATAAATCTAGTAGGAGTTATTGCAAGGTATTTTCAGTGCATATAATCCATAGATCCTTTGTTTAAATCTCCTCGTCTTAACGGCTATCATGGTCCAGAACCCGGTTGCATAAAGCACCTTAAATGTAATTTTCCCTTAAGTGTGCCCTTAAATATACCTTAAGTTTTACTTTGGTTATTCTCCTATTGTCTTTGGTAAAGAGAAATCACCTCAAGGAAAACTTAAGGCGCTTTATGCAACTGGTCACAGGTGCTTTGGATAAAGGAGAACACAGTGCAGCTCACGTTTTCTGCACGGTTTTAGACGCGAAATGTGAATCAGATCTTATGCTGCTTTTGAATCTATGGTGTTACTTGTTAATTGACCAACACCTACTATAATAACTACTTTTTACCCTCCACCCAAATGTCATACACATTTTTTAATTGAACTTTCTAAATGTATCGTGTTCCATTTCTCCAAATGTAATAACGGCGGGTAATTTTAACATCCATGTTGATAGAGCAACTGCCACTGATACAGAAGACTTTTTTGCTTTGAACTAAAATAGTTTATTGTTTTTCCAATTCATTCAAAAGGTCACATTTGATCTTATCTACTGCACTGGAATATCACCTTTTAATTGAAGTGCTTGTGACCTGTCTACATCTGATCATAAACTGGTGTCTGTCAGTGTCAATTAAAAAGCTGTACAAAGTCATGCTATCCCTGATCAAAAATAAGTTTATTCAAGTGTGCAATAAGTATACTTATATTAACTTTTAAATAAGAAACTGTTCTTTCAGTCTACTTGTTGTACTTCTTAGAAATATTTTTTATTTACTTTATGTACTTAAATGTACTCATAGGCAGGGGTGGTAAAAGTACTCAAAAGTTATACTCGAGTAAAAGTATATATCCCTAAATAAAAAATGACTCCAGTAAAAGTAGAAAGTCCTCCATTAAAACATCACTTGAGTAAAAGTACGAAAGTATCCGATTTAAAACGTACTTAAGTACCGAAAGTAAAAAGTAAATATTACAATTAACTGTATTGCAATAATTAAGCAGATCAATTGTTTTGGGAGTGATATGAAATGTTTTTATTGAACAAATGATAAGATTAGATACTGCAATTAAGAATTTGTTAGATTTGCAATCATAAAGACAATGAAGCACCTAACGCAGTATAGGGGTTGAACTTGCAATAGACGTGTTCCATAACATTAGCTACATCAAAAAGAAGATGTGCAAGATACAAGATAAGTCCGTTAGCTATCAATATGCGTTACCGTTAGCTAACTTGACTAACGTTAGCTAGCCGTTTACAACGCACGTTTCAATGTGAAATCACTTGGCTAAAAATAGTAACAACATTAACGTCAACTCACCTGAATGTGTTTTGTCAGATTTGAAGGTGAAGTTTTGAATGCTGAAATTTGATTCACCCGTGGCAGGCAAAGAAGACATTTCAGCCGATAGGAATCTCCCTTGAGTTCAATGAATTCAAACATATCCTTAAGATATGGCCATGGGTGATCCCTGTCGGCAATTTCGGGATCATTGCTGGCAGCGCGCACTTCACCGGTTTCTGCTGCTGTCACCATCTTCCACTTCGCAATGGCGAACTGACTGCTTAGCGTATGCTGGCAATATCAAAAAGCTTGCGCGCATTCTTTTTTTTTTTCAAAAGATAACCCAGTTTTTCATTGGTTTGGAAAGCCAGTGTAATAAATACTTGGAGAGGGCATGGGGAAATGTATCGGAGTAAAAAGTAAACTTTGTCTTTAATATTGTAGTGGAGTAAGAGTGAAAGTAGATGCAAATAAAAAATACTCAAGTAAAGTACAGATCCCCGAAAAAAATACTTAAGTAAAGTAACAAAGTATTTTTACTTCGTTACTTACCACCACTGCTCATAGGTATACTTGAGAGTTTTGCTTAATCTTTTGACTTCTAGGTAAACTTGGCTTGTATTTGTCTCTATTATTTTGCTTGAGTAGCCTACTAAATAATTTTCTCAAGGTAAATGGTGCTCTTCCTATTATTGTGTTTTTTCACTTGACAAAACCTTGGTTCATAACTTGTCCTGCACTTTTTGACGTAGACCCATAAATGAGGTGTAAATTGATCGGCTTATACAGGAGTGTCATGCCCTAGCAATCAATTGAAGAACCCTAGAAACCACCTTACAACACATTTGCACTGGCCCAGAATACCTTAGCAACACCATAGCAACCACCTAAAAAGATAGGAGTGCCAAGTTTTGCCACATCAAGTAAAGTTTATTTTACACACTTTATAATCTTTACATTTCTTCTAACACATTTTAGTCTTATAATAAATGTACATCTTCTAGTTTACACAGTAACAAGAATGACTTGGCTTGGAATAAAATAAATTCAAATGTATGGAACTTAAATGCTTGCTTAAAAAAATGAAGTGCATTTAACTTATTTTGATTTGACATTTTTTCATTACAAAGTTTAACTAAGCAGTAACAACTCTGAATTATAGAACGCGATAAAACTCTACATATTACTTTAACAGTACTCACAAGGGTGAGTTACATGTGTGTTTTGGCACTACTCGTGCACAGTTACACAGTTCAACCTATAGGTGGAGTCCATCAGAATACTGACGGAGTGTAAGAAAGTGAAGAAGCTTATTGCTCCCTGTACTCTCTGTAAGCCAATTTGGATAAAAGCGTCTGCAAAATGACTCAATGTTTTTGTGATAATGGTACAGTCCGATTATGAGGGTTTTGTTCTTTTTAAGGACACCTACACTCTTTGTTGGAGTCCCTGACTGGGAAGATGGAAATCTATGTAATCGTAGAGATCCAAACTAGAAGCTCGTTGAATGAGCATTATCCCGTTTGCAAGAGAACATGCAAGTTTTGGCCCTTTTTTGGCGTAACTAAACCTTTGAGATTGTTCAAAACCTTGTTGATTATATTTTTTTGTTTTCCACCTTGGAATATGTCAACCCCAATGCCTTTGCAGGTAAGTAAACATAAAAAAATTAAATAAATAGAAAAATACTTATAAGTTTAGCTAAACCAACAAATTGGCCCAAACTATACAGCAACGTCTGCTCTCTTACTGAACGAGCTCCGACTCTTTCCAGCAGTAGCTGCATCAGACAACTCTCCACCTTCCCAACAATGGTACAAGGAGCCATTTAAATATCTCTAGCCGCTCCTATGGGCTAAACCATCATGTCCGGTAAAAAGTTTAAAATACTTCTTATTGACATACATACAAATGAATCATTGTAACAAAATTGTCATTTAACATTTGCAGAAGTCAACCCAAAAATAATCCACATGAAAATAGTATTATTAATTCCCCATGTAAGCAAAGTATGTCAGACTCCCCTCCACAACTATACAGTTTGTTGGCGCCAGCAAATGGTGGGAAGGTGACAAAGAAAAATGGCGTCTGCCCATGTCTCGGCTTACATGGTTTTGAATGGAGAGATGACCCAGTACGTAAGTTTATCTGTTTGAGTATGTAAATGGTTGAAATATGAACCCTAAGAAATAAACAGTCAAATGGAATCTTGTCATGCTTATTTCTTATCCACATGTATGGATAACAAACTAATAACATTTACTAAGAAAATCTAAAGCAGGGGCCCGTTTCAGAAAGCAGGGTAAGTGCAAACTCAGAGTAAGTCAACCCCAGAAAACGGAATACTCAGGGTTTTTGGTTTCAGAAAGCGAGGTATGTCAAACCCGCGACCGCGGGGTTAGTCAAGCCCATTTTAGAAATCGAGGTATCTTATACTCCGAGTGAGTAACCAGAGTAACATACTTCGTGAACCTAACCTGGCCGGGAGCAAGTTTAATACCACAAACCCAGGGTTTGTTACAATCTCCGCCCCCTTTTCGAAGCGCGAGCGGTGTTGAAATTGCAAACGCCTTTTGTTTATTGATTCATCTTGCTAATCGCGCTCAATTTAGTCACACAGACCTTAAAATGTCATGTCCGTTTATTCAGGAACCCATAGATGAGGAAGCTGCATTAATTCGCAGAGAGTTATATTTATGTCGGGAGAGAGTGATGCCCCTCTTTGGACGTTTTATCTGAACTTTTTAGGCCAGTTTAAGTCGTATATTTAGCATTTCCCAAACAGGCATCCTACTAGCAAGAGCATTTTATTTCTTTAAACTTTCCTGAAAGATGTTCTTGTATTTCATATTCAGCTTCTGCCGAGATCTTTTTATTGCAGATGGATTGCACCTACATGAGAGCGAGAGAGAGAGAGAGAAAGCGAGAGGGAGAGAGAGCGAGAGAGAGAAAGCGAGAGCGCGCGAGAGAGAGAGAGAGAGAGCGAGAGAGCGGGACCGTTAAATATAATTCCCATTTTCATAGTTTCAACAAAATAAATATAAAAATGATTGACATATAAACTTGCGCATTAACAAGTGAATTTTTTATTTCTAAATATGTGCTCATATTCACCGTACGCTTGTAACAGTACCTTCAATTCGATTGGTGACAAATGAACACGTGCTTTTGTCACGTGCCGTTGCCATGGTGAATCGTGCTATCTTCACTCAATTGATGATGGCTTTTCATCGCCATGCTGCACGCGCATAACCTATGGTGAACTTACTCAGAGTGGATTGAACTAACTCAAATCAGCTGGTCTGAAACTGAAAACTCAGAGTAGCGATTCTCTGAGTAAATCAACTCAGAGTTCAGATTTTAAATCGGTGTTGGTTGAACTTCCGTATTGAAACGGGCCCCAGGATTTCAAACATTAAGCATCAAACAATAACACATAGATGGCATTACAAACATTTCTGCATTAACTGATGTCACTTATGCGCATATCATAGATGTATTTAATGTGTATGTTGTAGCGCGTGTAAGTCCAGCTTAAGACGGAGTCTATATAAACATAAGAGTCTCTCGTCACAGCATCTCTGTGACTGTATTCTTTAATTTGATAATTTACTATAGATTTAAATACTTTTGCCAAAAGCGGTAGTTTAGAAATAGGGCGATAATTATTCACATCACAAGCATCTCCTCCTTTTCATAATGACATAGCAATAGCTGATTTCCATGATGTTGGGATAACATTAGTAGATTAGTAGATATTAAAAATTTATTCAATAGGATGAGAAATAATATCTGCAGGCTTTGGGACTCCAACAAACCACAGTGAGAGCTATTATCCACAAATGGAGAAAGTATGGAACAGTGGTAAACCGTCCCAGGAGTGGCGGGCCTACCAAAATTACTCCAAGAGCACAACGATGACTTGTCCAGGAGGACAAAAAAGATTTAAAGAACTGCAGGCCTCTCTTGTTTTCAGTTAAGATCAGTGTTCATGATTCTACAAGAGACTGTGCAAAAATGGCATCCATGGGTGATTTTCACGGCGCAAACCACTGCTGAGCAAAAAGAACACAAAGGTTCATCTCACATTTGCTAAAAAACATCTTGATGATCCCCAAAACTTTTGGCAAATATTCTGTGGACTGATGAGACAAAGGGTGAACGTTTTGGAAAGTGTAGGTCCCGTAACATCTGGCATAAAACTAACACAGCGTCCATAAAAATAACATCATACCAACAGTCAAACATGGTGGAGGTGGTGTGATGGTCTGGGGCTGATTGCAGCTTCAGGACCTGTACAACTGGCCATAATTGATCGAACCATGAATTCTGCGCTCTAGCAGAAAATCTTTAAAGAGAATATCCGGCCATCGGTTTGTGACCTCAAGCTTAAATGATCATGGGTTATGCATCAGGACAATGATCCAACACACACCAGCAATTCCACCTCTGAATGGCAAACATCAATTTTTGGTGTGGCCGAGTCAAAGTCCGGACTTTAATCCAATTGAAATGCTGTGGTATGACCTAAAGTCGCTGTACATGCTCGAAGACCCTCCAATGTGGCTGAATTACAACAATTCTGCAAAGAAGAGTGGGCCAAAATTCCTCCCCACTGATTTAAAAGACAACGCTTTATTGCAGGTGTTGCAGAAGGGTGGCACAACTAGTCAATAGGTTTAAGGGGCTATTGTTCACATAGGAGTATCATATAAACTTGGGTGGGCAATATAGGGGTAAAGGAAAATAAATCTGATTCACTATAGTATGTTGATTATTCCGTTCACTGTTCACTGACAACAAATGAATAACTGATATCTGTTAACAAACCAACTAACTTTTTAATAATGTGTAATAAAATAAAAATACTAATATACAAATACATAAAATATAAATATATATTGCAAATATTAAATCTGATTTTAGAGATAATATTTGCTGGCTTTCCCATACACTCTACTACACACAATATGTATTTCTTTGCATTGCATTTAAAAAAAAAAAACATTTTATTAAACAGCTACAGAAAGATAAAGCCAAACATTGACAGGTGACATCACATATCTGTGAACTCTCTCATTTTAATCCTTCTTTCTAAAATCAAGTTACACTCAAAATTCACCTAAATAATGTATAATAAAGTAGGCCTACATTTTAAAATGTATAAGAAGTGTTTAATGGTGTAATGCTTATATTATCCCCTAATGCATCTGTGTTGTGTCAGTGCTTTAAGGCAAAGTAAAATGGAAACAGTACAAAACTCTTTAAATTAATTAAATATGTGACCAACCATCAATTACAAACTTGAATACAATCTTCCTTTCTTTGTTCTATGACAGGACTGTTGGTGGGAGACAGGACTACTTCAAAATGGCCCTCAGTCAAACCAGAGTCAGGCTACAGATGACCCTCATATTTTTACATCAGGCAAATTTTATACATTTTATTAACTTAGGGTCTTTTTGATGCACATTTTGAAGCCTCAAACTCTGACTCCCCATGCACTCCCATTCTAATGCTTGGATGAGCCGGGATGAATGAAATATAAATGGTATTATAACTGCGACTGTATTCATTTGAACCAAGAAAGTAATATTCACCTAGTATGTCTTGAAGGTGAGTAAAACATGCTGTAATTTTGTTAGAGGTCTGAAATATCTCTTTAAATTACCACCCTGTCCCCTATAAGAATGAGTAAAAGTAAAGATGATATAAAGAAAATAATCGAGACTGACATCTAGACCCTTAAGATATGAAGACACTGAGTTGAACATCACTGTGTCTGTTCTGAATCACTCCACACATGTCTGTGTGCTGTATATCACCACATAAAACCACAACAATTTCTGTAAGTGTGTGTCCTACCGAAACAGTTCCACCGATGAGGGATGAACATCTTACAAGCTGTGGCGATGTGAATCTCTGCACTCAGAACCGCTTTAATGATCAGCTCCTCAATCTGTCCCATCAGCACTGACAAACATGACCAGCAGAATTCATTTCAACAATGATTAAAAAAAACACAAACAATGAACACTTCTTACTGTGATAGAAACTGATCACACATGTGTGAATGAGTAACTGAACAGACCTCAGAAGAGCTGGAATGTTGTGTTTGAAACTTATACACGACTCTAGTTGTACTGTTTCAGTGCTTTTAATCTATTTCAGTCACTGACTATAGAAAATGTTTATAAAATATTTATTTTAGAATCAAATATTTGGATTTTTTAAGTGTGCTTTGAGCTTGCCGTGATCTCATTTCACAACATGAGTGCAGTCACAGATGATCATTAGAACTATTAATCGTCTATCAGGCCTGTAACCCTATAAATGAGCAGTTATGAACATCAAGCGTTTCCACGTGATCGTCTATCATTTCATGAGCAAACGTTGGATCTGTACTCACATGTGGTGTCTCTGCCCTCCTGTTTCAGATATCTCAGCATTGCACTCATGCTCCATTTGTTCCCATAATCCTCCACTTCAGGGTCATCGCAGCTGAAAGAGAAGAGAAGCCCCGACTGAGGACGTGCTCACTCGTGTCAGATTTCTTGGGGCTAAACGCGTTCTTGAAAAATAGATCAAACTAAAAAAACAACATTGGTCAGTGTACTTCCAGCAATGAGACAATGGAAATCTTTGTTTGAGGTGCAGATGCGCTCGTCCATGTGTACTGAAAACATATCTGCTGCCATCTAGTGTTCACATGATTAAAACATCACTCTCACACACACCATCATCACTTCAGTTTAGAACAAGATCAAGGATCAAACATACAGTAATGCAAAACAATTCAGACGCTTTAAAAGCAAACATGAATCTCTTCTGTGTTTGCTTAGAGAAGATTCACAGGGTCATGACGTGAGGGAAAATAAAACCACAGTTCAAAGTTTAGCATCACAGACTCACTTATTCACAGATTATAGTATCTCTACATTTCAGAATAGTAAATCATCAAAACTTATAACATTGAAATTATGATGTGATTAAAAAATCTAAAATAAATGTAATTATCCTACAATTTGTCCTATCCAGCAGCTTATTGCGAGGACTCGATCTGAGATTTAATTTCTTATCTGATGATTATTCTTCATTATTCAGTCGTCCGTTTACAAATCATTATAATTAGATTTAAGGTTTTCAATGAAAGAAATGAAAATGTTTGCACAGTTTAGTTTTCATCTACAAAACTGATTTCTAATATATATACACCTTCAGATCAAAATGTTTGTAATATCATGAGAAAATCTAAACTTTTAACCGGTACTGTAGCTTCGCATGTAAAATCACACAGAATAAAACACTGTATTATGTCCTGTCACACGTCCTGTCACATGATGCTGATAAAGGGGTGATATAACACGGATAAAACGAATATTATCTGATGTTTTAAATTTAATGTTACATTTAATGTAACATACCGTGCATGTTTGTATCTCCTCTTTGCCCCGCCTCTCTGAAACATGATTAATTTTTTACAAAGCCCATCGCTCAAAATATGAGGTGTGCTATGATTGGCCAGTTAACCAGTGTGTAGTGATTGGTCGAATAATGCAAGCCTGTGATGGAAATGTAACGCCTCTTACTATATTTGGAACATCGGGTTCCAAAGCAATTGTACTGACAGGTAACCCCACCTTACTTGCGTAAACATTTGGGCGATCTTAATCAACTCATACCATGAAGTCACGTAGATTTGTGGGGGTGAGGTTACAAGAATGCGTTTCAGGCAGGTCTGGGTGACCATTCGCCTTTAGATAGAATGCATCTTTCGTTACGACACTTTCATTTGTGCAATTTTAAGTGTCTAATTCATGCATGGGCAACTTATAACACACCACAGAAAAACACGTGTTTGCGACATATGACCCCTCTAACACTTGTTCTGAAGACCATAAATTCCCTTTAAATGTTTCCCTTTCAACATAAACTTTTTTCAAAACTCATTTCACTCTTTTAACTAGTCATATTTCTAAAAGCAGGCTCAGTTTGGATGTTTTTAACATGAATGCTGAAGAGATTTGATTTTAATGATGATGATGAAATGATGTGAGAGTTACCTGGCAAGTCCCTCCTCATACAGATAAACAATCAGCGGGTCATATGAGGTCACCAGCACGTACAGACGCACATCAAACTTAAAATCTGACGGAGAATCACAAACACAGTTCAGTGTCACATACTGAAGTTCACACACAGATGAACTGATGATGATGTTTCAGACTCACCGTCGATCAGCAGCGGATTACTGATGTACCGCGACACATGATGTTTTATAAACAAAGTTCGGGAGGAGCCGGAGCATATAATCAAACCCGGCTGGTTCACAATCAGTAATCATGGCTTCCACTCTACCTGCTAAGCGAGCCAGCCCATAAATAAGCAAGACCTCTTACCTGCGACATCTCTTCTGTTTCTAACATGTCTGAGACCCACGAATCCGCTGTTAACGCCAGCCCAATCCAGCAAGATACTCCGGCCTCTTCGAGCGCTCGGCAGCGTTCCATCCTAAGCCCGGAAGCTACATCCCAACCGGCAGAACAAGAACGAGGCCGCCAGCAAAGCCGAACGACTCGTCAAGCCTCCAAACGCAACCGCTCTTCTGTACAGAGCCAGGTTAGGCCCCCGTCCTCCTCACCGGCGTCATCATACGCCTCGGCGCACTCAGTAATCCCAGCCATCGGGAAGTGGACAGTGGCAGGACTGCGACTCGCACTGTCCAATCGGGATGTGAACCTGAGCAGCCGGCTGAGCAAAGCCGAGCTGTACGACATCTACGTCACGCTGCAGTCAGAACACCCACCAGCCAGATCTTCCCCGCAACAGGAAGTTGCTAATGAGCCGGTTCAGGCTTTCAGGCCTCCTTCAGCCCGGGCAGGGCCTTCCGCCGCATCAAAGCGTCTTATATTTGATCTCTCATCCCCTCACGGAGCTCCCTTCCCAAGCATTAATAGTCTCATCCCGCTCGAAGAATTTTCGCTACACTACCACGACATTGAGCAAGCCATCACCCTGATTAAAAAAGCCGGTCGCGGAGCTTGAATGGCTAAAGTAGACATTAAATCCGCGTTCAAAGTAATGCCGATTCACCCAGACTTTTGGCATCTATTCTGCATTTGTTGGCGCGAAAAATATTATTTTTCCGTCCGCCTCACCTTCGGATGCAGAAGCAGCCCAAAAATTTTTTGACATGTTATCAGAAGCGATTTGCTGGATCCTATCCAACAATTATGACATCCCTTTCCTCATCCACCTTTTAGACGATTTTCTAATCATCTCGCCTCCCGACTCCGTCCCAGCCGCGCATCTCTCTAAAGTTCTATACGTCTTCGAGAAACTCGGTGTCCCTCTAGCGCCAGAAAAATCGGCGGGACCCAGCACTTCAATCGAATTTCTAGGCGTCAAGTTAGACTCGCTCAAATTCCAAGCCTCCCTACCCAAGGAAAAAATTGACAGGACCATTCTGATTGCCCAATCATTAATAGATACCCCGCAATGCACAAAACGCGAGCTTCTTTCAATACTCGGTCACTTGAATTTCGCGATGCGCATCATTCCGCAAGGTCGCTCGTTCGTAGCGCATCTCCTCTCACTCGCTTCTTCCGCCCACGCTCTAGAGGACTTAATCCAGATAAACAGCGCATGCAGCGACGAGCTAAGTTTATGGATAAAATTCCTTAAATCATGGAACGGCATATCTTTTTTCTACAACGATATGTTGTCTCTTCCCGTCGACATCCGCCTTTTTACCGATGCAGCCCCATCTGTAGGTTTCGGGGGATTTTACCAAGGACGGTGGTTCGCATCTACCTGGCCGCCCCTACTCGCAACATTACCGCAGCATCTCGCGTCGTCAGCCCTCTTCGAGCTATATCCATTGGTAGTAGCAGCTCAGTTATGGGGGAAAGAATGGTCCGCCTCCAGTATAATGGTCCATTGCGATAACGAAGCAACGGTACAGTGCATAAATAAAGGACGTTCCCACTCAACCGCCTTCATGCCCCTTCTCAGACGCCTGACATGTATTTCGGCACGCGATCAATTCATTCTAACAGCCAAGCATATCCCCGGCTCCAGAAATCAGATTGCTGACGCACTGTCCCGCTTTTCATTTCAGAAATTCAGGCAGCTAGCGCCGGATGCGGACCTCTATCCAACGCCTGTACCTCCATATTCAGAATTGATCTTCATCTAAATCACCCTTTAAAAGCCATGCTGGACGTTTCACTCGACGCCATCATTCAAGCTGTCTCCCCAAGGACCATACAGCATTATCTCACAGCCTGGAGAAACTTCAAAGTATTTCACCACACCTATAACCTCCCCTTCCCAGATTTCTCTCTCCTCTCCATCACATCATTTATCTCCTTCCTAAGTACCATTAAAAATCTTCAAGCAAGCTCAATTAAAGGATACTTGAGCGGAATCCAATTTTTCCATAAATTAATTTTCGATGCTCCTTCCCCAGTCATAGCCAGCTCCCAAGCTTCCATGCTTATAAAAGGCATACGGAGAAACCGACCCGCCCTCCCAGATGCTAGACAACCCATCACTATAGAAATTTTGAGCAAATGTATTACAACCCTTCGCAGAGGATACCACTCCAAACATACAGCTCGCACGCTAGATGCCATGTTCATTCTGGCTTTCTTTGGATTTCTCCGATGTTCGGAAATCTCCACCACAGCAAATTACGATCCCGCAATCCATCCCTTTTCAGATCTATCAGTGCTCGATTCGGAAACAATCTCCTTTTTCATCAAGCAAAGCAAGACAGATCAAGCCAGAAGAGGACATTTTATCTACATCTTCAATCTTCAAACTCCACTCCAGCCATACCAAACCCTCGTAGCCTACCTCCGTTTTAGAAGATCTCAGGTCAAATCACCATCCAAACCGCTCTTCGTAGACGATTCAAACCTACCCGTCACACGCTTCTGGTTCCAAAAACACCTGAAGACAGTTTTGCTCCACTCCGGCATTCCAGCAGACCATTTCTCTAGTCATTCCTTCCGCATTGGCGCAGCAACTACAGCATCACAAAAGGGGCTTTCACAACTTCAGATTCAAGCGCTCGGACACTGGTCATCTGAAGCATTCAAGACTTACATCAGGTCTGACCGTGCCCTCATCAGAGAAGCCCACCGGACACTCATCACCAGACTCATCTAAGTATCAACTAAAAAAAAAAATCCCCAGCCACCCTCAGTTCGGCCAGAGCCCTGTTTCCCCCCAACGATCCAACGCAGCAAAAGCGTTTCATCAGAAGCCTCAGGGGCCAATGCTTTCTATACTCTCACGCAGCAAACTCATGCTCTGCCGCAGCAGACAACAATTCTACAGAAGCCAGTATCGCCGCAGCGACCGTCCCCGCAGGGCCCCGTGCTTCGTCCCCGTGCTCTGCCGCAGCAGTCACAACCATAATCCAATCCCTCCCCATGTCACCTTCCCGAAGCCAGTATCGCCGCAGCGACCGCCCCCGCAGGGGCCCGTGCTTCCTCCCGTGCTCTGCCGCAGCAGTCACAACCTTTATACAATCCCTCCCAGTCTCCTTCCCGAAGCCAGTATCGCCGCAGCGACCGCCCCCGCAGGGGCCCGTGCTTCCTCCTCGTCCACTGCCGCAGCAGACACAACCTTAATCCAATTCCTCCCAGCCACCTTCCCAAAGCCAGTATCGCCGCAGCGACTGCCCCCGCAGAGGCCCGTGCTTCTTCCTCGTGCTCTGCCGCAGCAGTCACAACCACTATCCAATCCCTCCCAGCCACCTTCCCGAAGCCAATATCGCCGCAGCGACCGCCCCCGCAGAGGCCCGTGCCTCTTCCTCGTGCTCTGCCGCAGCAGTCACAACCACTATCCAATCCCTCCAAGTCACCTTCCCGAAGCCAGTATCGCCGCAGCGACCGCCCCCGCAGGGGCCCGTGCTTCCTCCAGTGCTCTGCCGCAGCAGTCACAACCATTATCCAAATCCTCCCAGCCACCTTCCCAAAGCCAGTATCGCCGCAGCGACCGCCCCCGCAGGGGCCCGTGCTTCTTCCTCATGCTCTGCCGCAGCAGTCACAACCTCTATCCAATTCCTCCCAGCCACCTTCCCGAAGCCAATATCGCCGCAGCGACCGCCCCCGCAGAGGCCCGTGCTTCTTCCTCGTGCTCTGCCGCAGCAGTCACAACCACTATCCAATCCCTCCAAGTCACCTTCCCGAAGCCAGTATCGCCGCAGCGACCGCCCCCGCAGGGGCCCGTGCTTCCTCCAGTGCTCTGCCGCAGCAGTCACAACCATTATCCAAATCCTCCCACTCACCTTCCTTCCCGAAGCCAGTATCGCCGCAGCGACCGCCCCCGCAGGGGCCCGTGCTTCTTCCTAGTGCTCTGCCGCAGCAATTCCAACCTTCCTCAGCCCTTCCCACCCAAGTTCCCCACCCACAGGGGGCTCGCCCTGCCTACACACCCTCTCATACAAAAGAATCAGTTACCATTTCCAACCCAGCTATTTCAACTCATCAGGCCAGCTATCATCCACGTCACAGCAGGAACTTGCCCCATCAAGAGTGTCATCCCTTGCACCGCAGTTCCATCCGCTCTCGCCGGAGCTCACA
Source organism: Triplophysa tibetana (assembly GCA_008369825.1). Lineage (NCBI taxonomy): Eukaryota > Metazoa > Chordata > Actinopteri > Cypriniformes > Nemacheilidae > Triplophysa > Triplophysa tibetana. The sequence goes on along the minus strand of CM017907.1, from coordinate 20,370,793 downwards.
TCAACTACCCACTCGCACACCACGCAGCCTCTAGCCTCGCCTTTGGGGGGTGTGCGCTGTCCGGCTGCTGTCTAGTTCTACGCCTTTGGGGGGTTGGCTCTGGGTTCGGGCCGTTTCCGAGCTCTGGACACTCACCCTAGCGGGGGGAGTGTTCCGGGTTCAGAAGGAACCGGCGAGCTCGGAGCCCGCTCCCCGGACAGCACGCCAGACACGCATACCTTTTACACTTCTGCTAACCGTTTATTATCTGCATAGGTGAACTCGTGAAATGATGTTTTATAAACAAAGTTCGGGAGGAGCCGGAGCATATAATCAAACCCGGCTGGTTCACAATCAGTAATCATGGCTTCCACTCTACCTGCTAAGCGAGCCAGCCCATAAATAAGCAAGACCTCTTACCTGCGACATCTCTTCTGTTTCTAACACCCACCCCACCTCCCCAGCTTCTCCCCCGAACTCACCTGTCAGCAGAATCCGGGGGGTTGGCTCTGGGTTCGGGCCGTTTCCGAGCTCTGGACACTCACCCTAGCGGGGGGAGTGTTCCGGGTTCAGAAGGAACCGGCGAGCTCGGAGCCCGCTCCCCGGACAGCACGCCAGACACGCATACCTTTTACACTTCTGCTAACCGTTTATTATCTGCATAGGTGAACTCGTGAACAGAATATTCTCATCCAGCGGGATCTGACTCAACTGACACACAAACACACATTATCAACACGCATACACAAACTAAACACCTAGAACAAGTAACACTGTGATGATTTCATGTGGACTAACACTGCTGATCAGGTAGATGCCCCGACCCCTGGAGGACGCCACAGGTTTGATGATCCACGGACCCTTGTCTTTACTGAAGGAGCCTGAGGTTTACATGAGGACACACAGAATGTTATTAACCCTCAAACTGCCCTCTGATTGGTCAGAAGGAGAGAGCTATCCACTCACTGTTGAACTCCTGATACTCTGACGGAAGAAGGAAGGTCTGTGGTACGATGTGAAAGTTGTGAAAGCCGTGGGATGGCTGCATCCTCTGGATGTTTTTGTAGAGACGATCTTTCCGGGTCAGCTCATACGACCTGAAGAAAGATGTGAGTGTTGAGCGTATGTGTGGAGCATAAGGTTTAATATCTGACATACCGAGAGAAAAAATTCACTCTTGAAATAACACAACAGCAGAAACACACCAATGATTTGATCTACTGCTTTCTTATTGAGACAGAAGTCCAAACTAAATGAGCTCGAATCAAACCACCAGTGCATTGTGTGTGTGTGTGTCCTTACTCAGAGTGTGTGTGTAGTGACAATCACAGAAAATTATGTGTGTGTTTTAATGTTTAATCTGTCATGTTACCGTCAGGTGGAGCGTCCAAGTGTGCTGTATGACACACAGTGTGTTATTGAGGTTTTCTAATCCAGTCACACTGACACACAAACGCTAGCACACAACCACACACCTGGGAAAGTGATTGACTTTCTGGAAGTCCTGTAGACTGTGCAGAAGGTGAGGCTTGAGGTGTGAGCCCGTCCACATCAGATTAAAATCAGTGCTGTTTGGATGCACCTTAAAACAACAACAACAAAGAACTGACTGTAATGTAACATTAGTGTGTTTTGTTTTGCATACTCAAGTTTACAGTCAGTAGTGTGTAGTGTGTATTGTGCAGTGCAGTATATGGTGGTGTTGTGGTTACCTCATGAAATCCATGATTGACTAACATTCCACGCACAAGACGACTGTCCGTACGCACAATCTTAAAGGCCAGTTTATATTCCTCTACAGAGAATAAATATTTCAAGACACTTTGCTTTCTATCATTTATCAAATAAATGATTTATTACTGGTCAGGAATTTGGATGCTGGTCAGAATTGAATGTAAAGGCAGCAATCGTGATACATGATTATAATCTAAACTCTGATGTTAATACACGTAATGTGTAGTGTGAATTGAAAGTGATTCTGTCACAAACACACATGATGAATGAAGTGTGTGTGTGTACCTCCGACAGAGCAGATGTTCACATCTTTGGTCACGATGGCTTCGGCATATAACAGCAGTACCGGAATCAGTCTGCTGACGCCACTCCAGCCGATACACGGATGTGACCTATCACAACACCACAATGACATTTTACACACAGATACACGAGATCTAAACCATCCTGAACATGTTGACAAGTTTCTTTAGGTGTGTCTGAGGACAAATACACTTGCAGGTTTGACAAACACACTGCTTTACTCAACTCACACAGAACATACAGAAATAATAAATTGACATTTTGCGAGAAAAGCGCTGACGGATGCTTTAGCAACTTGACACACTAGATGACGTGTGATGACATGATAACATGTTAACTCTTTCACCGCCATTGACGAGTTATCTCGTCATTTAAAAGAAAACTGTTCCCCACAAAAGACAAGTTATTACGGCAATCAGTGTTTGTACTGTTGTACAGCAGATGTCGCTGTTACACACCTTTGGGAAAAAGTACAGAATCCCAGAACCTAGAACGTATATGTTTTAATGGTTTTTAATGATTGTTCTGAGTTTAATCTGGGCGGAATCTTTGACAAAAAAACTTTTTTTTTTATTATCTCAGCTGTTTAATCAAAGTGATGCATTTTTGAAGAAGCCTACCCACATCTACGGAGTGATAAAAAAAGAACAAAGGAAGATAGAATTGATTGAAATATGACAGATTAACATATTGTTTGTCCATATATTCTTTACAGAAAATTTACTGTGAGCCATTAAAATTTGGTGAAAATGTTAAAAAACGCTGGTGTAGGCTGGCAGCTTTTTTTAAAGTCTGGCGGGGAATGAGTTAAGGGTTGGATGATCACTTTGTTTTATTTATGAATCGACACAAAAGAAGCCTCTAGAAAAAGTACAATAAATACCAGTCGGGTATTGTGTTGGGAAATTATGAATCCTTAGGAAACAAACAGCAAAAACTACTGTGTTGCATCATGGTTTAGGCACTCAAGTGTGTTAAAAAACACATTTTATAAATATTGCATCTAAAAACATATTTGAACCGAGCTGAATTCTGCCAAGATCAGATAACACAGACAAACAGTAACTGTACAACTGTTTCAGAACAGACATGTTTATATTTAGTCAAGATGAAGCTTGTGTAGATTGTGTGATGTGATGTCCTGTCACTGCTGATGACAGATGTTCTTCTCACTTACTCGAGCTCATCTTCTTCAGATGAAGACTCAGACTGACAGTCTTTCTGTGCTCTGACCGCTGGCATCTCTCACTGTGTGTGTGTCAGCTCAACGTGTTCATCTCGTGACGTCACCTGAGCTGTGAATCAATTTCAACATTACTGCCGCGAATCAACATTTGGGTTGCAGCTCAACCGTTAACAACTAGAGAGAAATGAGCACAAATAAAAGAAAAGGGAAACGGCAGGAATAGAACATTAAAAAATATTATTGCGAGAGGAGAGAGAGTTAACTACCGTTAGTTGTGCAGAGACTTTAGCAACTCAGCTAACCAGTCTCTGATATAAAAGTAAAGGTTTAAATGTCACATATATCACATATCGTTCAAGTCCGTGTGTTAACTAAATGTGAGTTTCATTTGTCACTTACCTGTTTGTGTTCAGTGGAGGCTTTTATGTGTAATTATTAAACATTAACTTCATTGCGCACACTGCGGCTAAACTGCTGACGCTTGTTACTATAACAACCAGCTGACGCCTATCAACTGTGCATGAGTGCTGAACTCATGACGTCCGTTACCAAGCCAACCAGCGGAAATCCTCAAAACTGCGCATGCGTGTCGAACTCAAAGCAGTTGTGGCAAAAAGGGGAGACAGGCATGACCGGAGTGATGCATTATCTCCCAATAAAATTAAAATAAATTACATTAGCTACCACCTAAACCTACCCGAACACTCTACTGACAATAGTAAAAAAAACAATTAACTGTTGTCAACGTGACAAAAACGATATGTTATTGTGGTGCGCATAGGGAGGTAGCTGTATCCTTTCTAGCCACAACTTTCAAATATGGCGATAAGTCAACGAGTCCGCCATATTAGGCAGGGCAACACTATTTGAATACATACAAGTGAACGGGGGAGCTGTCGTTATTCTAAATAAAAACAGGCTAACCTTTACATTTCTCATCCGATGTCTTTAGTTTATGCTTAAAATAAAATGTCTTCCGTTATTTATAATCTCCAAAGTGAGACATTAAGTTATTCTAGGACATGTGAAAACTTTCACAGGCAATAATTTGCTATAATTAATTTAAAAGCGCAATCGATTTTTTATAATCTTATAATCTTTTATAATCTATAGGTGTGTACTCATTTATGCCATTTATATTGGAAATGTTTAACGCCTAATTAAAAAGATGTTGAAGATACAGACGGCCTCGAGGATCGTGTTCCCTATCAAAAGCTACACTCGATGCTGCGTTTCAAACGCTATGGGAGAACAGTCTTTGTTCGACCGGTTGTGCTCATGTGTGTCAAACAAGGCAAAAAACGATTTTGTCTTTAAATAACCTCGGCAGGTGACGTGGCTAATTACACCCGCACCTGCAGGTTATAAATACGCGTCAATGTAGACGCACATCAGGTTCCAACTTTGTCTAAATGGACGTTTGTGCACGCCTAGTCGCCTACAGTGCTGCAATTGAGGCGTAACTCAAAGCAGTATAGTGAAACTTATTGTTATATATCTGTCCAAGCACTACCGTTACTTCGCTTTATAAATTATAAAGTGTGTCATGTCTTGTCCAGAGCGGAAATGTTTGTCTCCATGTCAGAGGTACCTTGACGACATGGACAGGCATCAATTATGTTTTGAGTGCTTGGGGATGCGAAGTATGCAATACTACTCTATAGGTACTCAAGAATAATATGAGATTGGCAGAAACCCGTATGTTACGCTTGCTTTAATCTCTTTCCCACGTTCGTAAAGCAACAAACTTGAACATTCGGATTGTACTTTTGTGGAACAAAAGTCTTTCTTTTCGCACCGAAACAGGAAAGAGCGTCTCTGCGAGATGGCTGCCGCGGTGACGATACAATGAGATTTACAAGTACGCCCAGCTCACTAGCGTTTAGATTTGGGCGCTCTTAAGTCAAATCATGTTACGAAGTGACGTACATTCGTTGGGGTGTGGTTACACGAGGTGTTTCAGGCAGGTTTGGGTTTGCATTCGCTTTAGATGGAATGCATCTTTTGTTCCGACACTTTAATTTTTGTAATTGACGTGTCTAATACATGCATGGGCAACTTATAACACACCAAACATATAGAAAAACACAGAAAAACATGTGTTTGCGCCATATGACCCCTTTAATGGAAGATTTGTCTGTAAGTATTAAAGGGGTCAAATGACACAGCTAAAACTAATTTTAACGTTTGATTTAGATGTAATGCAATGTGTATACATGTTTTAAGGTTAAAAAACGCTGTATTATCCACATACCATGCATGTTTGTATCTCCTCTTTGCCCCGCCTCTCTGAAACGCGCTGATTTTTACAAAGCTCATCGCTCTAAAAAGCGAGGTGTGCTATGATTGGCCAGTTAACCTGTGTGTAGTGATTGGTCGAATACTGTGTGACGGAAATGTATCGCTTCTTACCATATTCGTAACGTCATGTTCTAAAGCGATGGTACTGACAGGTGATAAAACGTCATCGGTACTTCCCTTTATCAATTCGAGCCCGAATCTGACATGGAAAGTGAAGATATACATCATCTTTGCCAGCGTGACTTGAGCAGGATGTAAATGATTGGTAAGGTTTTATAAAAAATATATTATGTGACATAGTTAAAAACTATAGCTAACTGTTTTTACCTTTTTGTATACAACGTTATAAAGACTATAAGCAAACAAGCATATAAATCATACCAATATTCCGTCACATAAATTCTCGTTATATGTTTGACGTAAATTTGTCAAAAATATTGCCAATAATTGTTTACCTTTAACCAAAATTAATGTAAAATAATTTACATTCACTGCTTCACTTCTTGAAAAGATCTCCTACAAGACATGCTTTTTTCAAATATTTTTTTTGGCACTTTTTAGCACTTTTTAGCACTTTAGTCACTATCCCACTATCCACTACTCGTATATACTATCCACTACTTTGTTGTTTGAAATACTGTATGTAATACAATAAAATAGCTAATGCTTCTCTCTCGATTTTTAACTGATTGACATACGAACTATGTTTCAGTGAGCCGTGCAATTTAAACATAAGTTCTGATTCTGGCATTTATAATAAAAAAAGAGACGACCGTGAGCTTGATCCGCTCTGCATGGCACTGCATACAGACGTCACGGGTGGGTTTAGGGGCTACTACTTTTGTGGACCTTGGATAACGCATTCTTGAATTTCCTGTGAATGTTATATTCAATTAACTTGTAAATGAAATGTATTCAGGAATGAAACAGTTCAGCATTAAAATCCGAACAATAGGTAGCCTATTCAATATTCATGAATAATTATTATTTTCTGTTCTGTTTTCCAGAGCGCATCGTAAATAAATAACATTTTCTGCGCTACAGGTTTAGCTTCTTGTACCGGTGATGTTAAAGTCTAAAGAGTTTTCTGTGTTCAACACAACGCGCTTTTATGCTACTAGTTTTTATTTATATGATAGGCCACAGATCAAAACCAAACAAACATGGAGATAGAAATGACATAGAAAACGACATCAATGGATTTATATGTGCTGTAGCCTACGGTGGTTAGAAATTATGCTTGAGATGATGCATAAAACAAAAAACTTTTTGTAATTTTCCATGTTAATAACGTTCCAAGTTATCTTATTTACACTTAATCCAGAAATGCATGCCCGGCTATGTTGCTGCCCAGGAAAAGCAAAAGCGAGCGATAATAATTCAATTAGGTTTGGGTAATAACATCATGAATAATTCAAATAAAACGAATGTGTGTTGTCATGTTGACACTGGCTGTCGTAACAGCGCGTAATCCTTCGTATGACTATTAATGCGGCGATGCGCGCGTTCTTTTTATTGTAAATATTCATTATCACACATACACCTAGCAGTTACGACATCCCAGGTCACCAACTTCGCAACTTCTATTAGAACTGGAGCCCTAAACATCGGAGACAAGGAAGAACGTCTATCTGTATACGCTTATGCCATCTAGTGGTTATTTGTGGTAACGATTAGACTACACATGAAACATTAACATTAAAAACATGAACACAAAGGACAGAACCAGGGCTGTTAGAATCAGCGATATCAGACAACACAGGAAACACAATTAATGCGAATGAAAATTTTAATGTCATGCTAAGTATGATTGAAACCACGCAAGCACGCACACATGAGGAATTTTGATTACAGTCATAGTCAATATAGTTTTTTAAGTTTTCTTTGTTTTCTTCCACTTTTTTATTTAGGTGGTTACTGTTGTATATTTAATACTTTATCGTGTAAAGTATAGTGTGTTTGTTTACTTGTGATACTGAATTTGATACAGCATGTTTATACTTACATTTTTGTGTTAGTTTGATTGATATATGATTGTCAGTTGACCGTTATATTCTTCTTTTGCTGTTGGTTGTGATGATACGATATCAGTTTCTTAATTGATTGCACAAAGATGCATTTATTTGTAAATATTTTCACTTCTTATGTCTAATGTTTATTTTCGTTGTCTCTGTTGTCGTCATGTTTGTCCTTTATGACTTCTGAATAAATCCTTAGTGAGTGAAAAGAGCATGTACGTGTGTTACTGAGCAAGGTAAAGGTTCAGTACTATGAGTGGGTTCTGTCATTTTCTCTGGAAACACAACTCAACACCTTGCCACTCAGTCAGAACCTTTAACGGAGAGGCCTTACATCCAGTTGTGGGTATTGGAATTGAGAATAGGGAAAAAGGTTAGGGTAGCCTTTCAGTAATGTGAGACTCAAACATGTAAATGTGTATTATTATGTGATAACGAATTGGTGATGAGTCTTTTATAAAGAATGGAAAACCTTAAAGGTTGTACAATTACTTATAACAAATAAAAAAATAAAAATGTTGTGATATGTCCGTTACCAAGCCCGGTGTTGGCTATATGGAATTTATAAAAAGTTTATGTGAATATTCTATTCCAAAAATTAAATAGATTTAGATTTATTAATGCACTTTTTATAATTTAGCAGTGTTGCAAAGCAGCTGTCTAGTGAAAACAAATTAGAACAGACAGTAAAGACAAAATAAAAGGTCTAGAAATAGGATAAACATGACAATTTCCTATAGCCAAGACTGTTATTATGTCTAGCTGTAGCATATACTGCTTACACGTATCTACGCGTTAACGCGTATTATTGCATGTTAATGCGTTATACGTGTTAGCGCGTTATTTTCTCACGTTTTGTCCATCTTTGCTTCCATAGTTCCATAGCCTTCCATAGCAAGCCCAAATGAGTGAGACAATCGTGCCAAAACTGTAAGTGCAGCTACACGCGAGACGGAACCGTACACATTGGGTTATTGCAAGAAACAAATGTGTAGGCTCGACGTTTGCGAACGGATTTATTTTACATACACAAAGACGATGAATTTTCAGTTCATAACACTATTGTTTTTGCACGCACATCTATTGTTTACATATTGGCAATGCTTTTAGGCGTATTTCAACGCAAAATTGTAAAACGTGTCAAAAGTGTAAGCGTGGAAAAAACGGAGGTCAGAAGAATAGAGATCATAATTATATGATGTAATATGAAGTTGCCGTCTAACAACATGAATTACGCTTACAAAAAATAATACAATGCTGCAAAACTTGTTTTCTTTCGCTTGCAGCTTGATTTACACCTTTACAAAACTTTTTTCCGAATGCAAATTTATTTTATGCTTGCAATGCCACGTACACTTTTCCAGATATTATCCTGCGAATGCAAATCTTGTAGGCATGATTTTACCTTCATATAACCGTCACCGGAGTAACCGCACCCTTCTGAGGTAAGTTGTGATGTGTCGTTCGCTAAGAGCCGATTCTTTGTGGCGAACGAGAAGAGCCGACTCTCATCGGGGAGAGCAAAATCTTTAGCCGCAGGTAGAGGCGGGACCTTATTCGGATGGCCACACCATGCGGCCCAACACTTGGGAGGACAGATTAGTATGTGAAGGAAAGGGGATAACGCTCCGATGATATCGAGTGCAGGGGAACAGGCCAGGTACACAGAGCGACAGAGAGAGGCGGGGGAGCCAGATTTAAGTGTAAGGGTGTTGTAAGAAATCAGCGAAAAACGAAAAAGAAAATATCAGCCCATCCAAGGCATGTTATATTTCTATGCCAGCCTTCACTAAAGAAGTGTCTTAAAGGGATAGTTCACTCAAAAATGAAAATTCGTTTATAATTTACTCAAAAGAAATTTTGAAAAAGAAATATATTTGTAAGAATGTTAGCAATTTTCAGATCTGTGACATGATTCACTTCCAAAGTAGATTTTGTATATTTTTTGTTCTGTTGAACACAAAGTTTGTCCAAAGTGGAACACAAACAGTTCTGGGGACCTCTAACTACCATTGAATTGTTCCTACTATGGCAGTCAATGATGTCACAGTAGGCTAATGAAAATTGCTAACATTCTTACAAATATCTATCTAATTTATACGGGTATGAGATGACATGAGGGTGAGCAAATGATGACAACATTTTCATTTTTGGTTAAACTTTTACCTATATGTTAAGACTTTTGCATTTATTTGATTTGTTTGCTGTGGTTCTGTGTTCAATTGTTCCATTAAAATTTTATCAACAATGTTAAATATTAGGAATTGTGTAATTTTTGTGACAAAAGATGCCTATAAATAAGAATTTTATGAAAAATATTATACAAAATGCTTAGTACTGAAAGCGTTCACAATTGATAATTGGGCTAAAATATAAGGTGACAGGCATACTAAGTAAAGAGCCATTTGGGAGCGGTAAGAGCCGACTCTTCTAAGGGATCGTTGAAAAGAGCCGGACTTCAATATACAGGAAGAAGGAAATCATAAAAAATCAAAAGTAAAAACAACCATGACAATTCGCTATTTTATAGCCTCAAACCATCAGAAACTAACGATATACATGTATGATGGTCTACCGCAATTTGAACGTGCATGATTATTATACCGTGAACAATTGCATATCTACGGTTTTACATAAAAGATGAAAAAATCACCTGTGCAACTTTTTCCTCAGGAGGGGCACACTCTGAACTTGCGTTCACTGTAGGCCTACACTGATAATGGCAGAGACAGACCCTGCTACATCTGTTCTCCATCCCCCGCCGAAAAAGAAGTTAAAGCCTGCAGTATCGGAATACTTTGAACATAGGAAAGACGAACAGGGGATCCTCGAGGATGGATATCATATTTCCAAAAAATGTGGCGACAAAGTGGCTACAAACGGAGGAAATACATCCAACATGTTTCCTCAAATTCGCGAGCACAAGGTAAAGGTTTGTTACGATTTATAACTTAAGTGTATCATTTCCATTACGCAGTGGACATACTGAGCGGTGAACATTGAATGTACAGTATAACGCGGATGTCAAATATGGCCAATTGACACACAATGTCTGTTTAGGAAAGGATTACCACAGCACCTTCTGTTGTACAGTATCACAAGAATTTACCATAAAATAAAGTCTAAGGTATTTATGTAGTTTTTTGAGTGGTAAAATAATTTACAACAAGGTGCAGTTAACCACGTCATTGCCGTTTCCATGGTAACTGATTGGCGCCATTTCGTGTTTGAACGTGCCTGTCACAGTCTGGCCAGCAACTGCAAAAAGACCCCCAGCACCATTTATTTAATATATTTATTAAGATAACGCAATACTAGGGTTGCAACCATAGGCGCCGATTTCCTTTTTCGGCAGTGGGTGCTCTGAGGCACCGAAACGCACATGGGTGTCAACAAAGATACATTTTTTCATAAGCAAATTTTAACTAAAATATTTTTCAAACTCGCAACGAACAATTCATCATGTCTGTGACTTACAGCGGAGCATATGGACAAGAAAGTATAAAACATTTTAACAACTTCTGTACATTTTGTATTGTAGGCTTTTATTTTTTTATTCAGTGTACCATTAGCAAATGATAACATTAACAACAAACATAGTTTGTTGAGCGTTAATTCATATTGCCACAAATCTTCAGTCAAAACCGGAGCTTAATAACAAGAAAATAACAAAATATCTACAGCTTCCTTAAGAAATATATTATTCACATTGCACAATGTTGTAACCTCCAATACGCATTTTTAATTCAGCTCTCTTTGAGCACATGATAACATTTAAATATGCTTAAACTTAATTATTTCCAGTGCTTTCGACCAGCTAGAAAAGCTTTTACGAACGCCGCATTCTAGCTCGTGTGTGGTAGATGGGAATGGGGCGCGCATATATTTTGCTTTACAGCAGAGTTCACAAAATACCTTGTTTTTGGAAGGATTGTATCCTATTCAGAGATATGTTTTTTTTTCCAGTTTTCTTGATATGTTCAAGAGTTCTGCTTCTCCATACCGCCTTTATTTCTGCTGCTGCTGTCATTACTTGATGATGTCGAAGTTTTTCTTTAAATTACGAACCTGTCTATTTGTACACGAAATATAAAGATGAGTTGACCATACCGCAACGATAATGAACGAAGAACCACGCCTAATGCTGTTTGCAAGGTCAACTACTCTATCTGAATTACGACTCACAAGATCGATCAATCAGAGAGGCACCCGAATTTTAAAAGCTTGTTTGATTGGTTAAAATTGATTGACAAACATATCCCAATTTCCGTGGGTGCTCGAGCCCCGGAGCACCCACAGGATCGGCACCTATGTCTGCAACTAACGATGTTTTGATAATCAATTAGTTGGACGATTATTATTTCGATTCACCGACTAATCGGACAAACTGTAATGTCATCTTTTGAGACCTACGGCACTTCCCACGCAAAAGATGGGATTTATAAAAACAAACTTGAAGGAAAAATTTGAGCACCTGCACGCAAACTCTGACCCATGCGTACGGACATCTTGGAGACAGAGCAGTTTGGAGACACCGATGATGAGTTAGTGAACTCAAGTTAGACTGCAAGTAAGTGATAATAACGATTATAACATGAATGCCTTACACACATTACTTTGAGTTTAAAGATCCACTTTATCACGAAGATTAAATCTGCTAAATGTTTGCGCTTATAGTGAGTAATAATTGTTTAATACATCTTCATGGAAATCCAACTTGATTGAATAAAAATTCAATCTAAATATTTTTATCAGGGCTGTTTCACCATCACAGTAGGAGATGATCTGACTGCATGGATTACAGGAAATACGATAACTGCAGAACACAGTGTAAATAAATAACTAAATACATTTTCCTTCAATAGTGCATGATCATCGAACGTCAAGGTCTGAAAATACACCCATTAAGCTCTCGCACAATCGTTTCTCTTTATGTCCTCTTTATCAGTCCTAATTATGTTCATAACAAAACCGGAATGAAGAAACATTCGTCTTTTACAATTATGTCTTCAAATCTGATCTCAGATGAAGGACACCGCTAATGAATGATGTAATTTTAATGCGGACTATGTGGTGTTAAAGATCAAACAATGCTGTTAACACTTAAATTCTGCATAGACCTTCTTTGGCTTTAATATAATTATAATAATAACAATTATTAATTTTAAGTGAATCTCATGTGTGGCCGTTTGAGATTTTGTTACGGAGATAAAGAATGGGACCCGGTGTTGTCAGCGAGCGCAGCATTGACTAGGCACGCTCGGAGGTAAGGCGCACTGTCATGGTAACAGAGTCTAGTTCTTTTCCAAGATAAGAGGTGCACTGCGTGGGGGAGAGCTCTTGTCCCAGTTGACCCGTAGGCCCAATCGGTCGAGTTGCCGGAGCACAAGCTCTCTGTGCATACACAACAGATCTTGCGAGTGAGTCAAGATGAGCCAGTCGTCAAGATAGTTGAGAGCGAGAGCAACCTCCGCGACATTTGTAAAGGCACGGGCAGACAGGGCCAGACCGAAGAGCAGGACCTTGTACTGGTATGATCGACCCTCGAAGGAAAACCGAAGAAATGGTCAATGCCGCAGGAGAATCGAGACATGAAAGTACACGTCTTTCAAGTCGATAGCCATGAACCAATCCTAAACAAAGCTGTCCGCATTCAGCCGGGGTTTTCCCGGTTTTTGCCACTAGAGGCCCCCTTTGGACTGTATTGTGTTTTTTGTTTTCTCCCTTGTCCATTATCATTTGCACCTATGCCTCGTTTCGATTGTGTGTATTATAACCCTCCGTTTTCCTCTGTTCCTCGCTCTGTATTTGAACGTCAGCACCCAGCCTTAACAGAATGTCCGAGCAGTATTACCTCAGTTGGACTCTCGGCTTAGTTAAGCTTATCTTGTTTGGGACGTATTTTTGAGGTCTTCTTGCTGGAATTACTTTCTATGTGGATAACTCTTTTTTCCCCCTTGTGATTATCCTGTCGTTGTGGATTTATACTTTTGCATTTTTGATATATATATTTGCCTGGAGAACTTTTCTGGCAATCATTGAAAATGACATCTCCTTACTACTGTCTCTCGTTCATCTTCTGGGTTCTATCAATTCTCACACCGGAGACCTGAGTTCGAATCCGGGTCCTGACACAAGCCTTTGAAGGGTCTTGTTCAGAGTGCGTAGGTCCAGCCTGTGCGATGGGCACATCAAGAAAGCACACTTTCTTGGCGTCTCGCATCTGTGCAAGGTTGAGCCAAAGGTCTCTCTTGGACCACCAGAGTGGACATAGTTGGACCCAGCGCGCGCTGTCACCATAGTCGCCCGGGGGGGGATCAGTGGCGGTGCGCAGTTCCTGCATAACTGCTGGGTCGTGCTTTCCTTTGTCAACTGCTTCAATGCCTTGGGCTGGTGGGTCTGCACCATGGCCATCTTCCCTTTTATACCCGTATTTACGGTCTAGGGGCTGGTATGCTGTCCTACTCACCAAGTTCATTGGCCTTTTAAAAGTACATTCGGAGATGATAGGTTCTCAAGCCAAACCCCCATTCTGCTTGTCTAGAAACAACGTCGACACAATGTCGAGAGACAGACAGAAAGGGAACTAAACAGTTCTAAAGCACCATTGACATCCATTGTAGATTTTTTCCACTATTATAGTAGTCAATGGGGCCCCAGAAACATTCTTCCAAATATCTTTTTTGTGTACAACTAAATTTGTGCAGGTTTGGAACAATCTAAGTGTGAGTAAATGATGAAAGAATGCAATTATTTGGGTGAACTGTCCTTTTAAGTGGCATGAATGAATCTTATTGTAAATTGTGAATCTTATTGTGTCCCTGCTGCAGATGAGTGAAGTCAGTCTTGATATGAAGGCCGACACAAATTCAGCTATAAATGCTCCTGTACTCACTGGAAACAATATAACAGGAACCGTGAACATCATCTACAGCTCAAACACTGCAGGTACAATAAAACACAAACGCAAAGAGAACATGATCAATTTCACAGTGTTTCATTCATCTTTTCTCTCTTCACAGAGCATCAAAACTCCACAGAGACGGCAAAGAACCGCACACAAGAACAAGGTGAATTAACACTAAACATAAGACTCTAACAGCACTGTCAATTCTGTCCTGACTCACAGAAAACATGACTCGGTCAGTTACAGTTAAGTGTAGGGTGAATGAAACAGCCAACTTAGAGACTCTAACTTTAAACAATCCAGTTGAGTGTAAAAAAGGGATTTGTTGAGTCAGAACAGCGCATGACATACTACACATCAGTTTGAGTTTTGTTTAAACATATTCAACTAATGCTTTGTTGGAAGTCACTAGCCTGTTAAAAACTCCATCATGAGATGTGTTACACACAGATGATTGGCTCATTTCAAATGATACTGAAGAACTTGAGTGTGTTTCTGTAGACTGTGTACCAGTAAGATATAAATAAAACAGACACTAGACTGACTTCTGAAGTCTCTTTTTAGCAACTTGTCTGTTTCTATCTGAGTCTTAAATGATCATATTATTTTCTCATCTCATAATGAGATATACGTACGTGAGACAGCTCAAGACAGCTACACAATGCTGGATTTACTTAAAGATATGCTGCATCATTTGTTTGACATTCTTTTTAACCACATTGTACATGAAATGTTCAGCTGTGTTACCTAAAAGTCTTTAGTTAGCAATGCTGAATTTTTTAGCAAGAGATTCGGCTTAGGTGTATTATTAAGTGTATACAATTTAGATAACCGGTTCCAATTTATTTAAAGGGATTGTTCACCCAAAAAAGGAAATCTGTCATCATTTACTCACCCTGAGATTGATCCAAACCAAACTTGTATAAATGTATTTATTCTATAAAACACAGAGGAGGATATTTGGAAGAATATCAGTAAGCAAATAGATGTCACCATAGTATTTATTTTCTCTACTATGGTAGTCAATTAATAGTATTTTGAAGACTGTTACTGACACTCTTTCAAATATATTTCTTTGTTCCTCCTCTTCGCGTCGGGTGCATCTTGGATCCCACCTATGATCTACTGTATATAAAACATCATAGTTTTGTGTTTAAACCTCATTAAAGAGGTTTAAACACAAAACTAAAGGAAGCAAGATTCTGAAGACTCGAGACGGGACAGATATATAAACATATCAGATATATATATATGCCTCATATTTTCTCAATTTTCATTTTGCTTAAATACATTGCGTGCCCTATTTAATTAATCCTACCCAATGTCATGATGTGTGGAACTGTTTCATGTGAGATTTGTTTAATTTGGTCCGTAATTCTCCATTAGATGAATTTAAATGTGTGAATCATGATGAACATGCTGATGTTAGTAACATTTGTGTTGAATAAAATCTCTTTTATTCTCTTCAATTATAATTAGCACGGCAAGAGTTTTTGAGAAGTCATAAGATCAACATGAAGAAGAATTCAAAAAGTGTTTTTGAGCGTATGAAGGGAAAAAAAGTCGATCTGAATGAGATTTACACAGATCTGTTCATCACAGAGGGAAATATGAAAGAAGTCAACTGTGAACGTGAGATTCTGAATATTGATGATGCCTTCAAAAACACAACCAAGACATCACAGGTCAAACACATCAAATGCAATGAGATTTTTCAGTCACTGAAAACCAATAAGGAGAAGATGATTATTCTGACCAAAGGCGTCGCTGGAATTGGTAAAACAGTCTCTGTGCAGAAGCTCATTCTGGATTGGGCCGAGGGGACGGATCTGGCCAATCAGGACATAGACGCCATGTTTGTGTTTCCATTCAGAGAGATAAACCAGATTAAAAACAAACACCTCAGTTTTCAACAGTTTCTGCAGGAATTTTATCCTGACATGAAAAAACTGGAGAAAACAAGTGTAATGAAGTTAACAGAAGGTAATGTGGCATTTATCTTTGATGGACTCGATGAGAGTCGATTGAAATTGGATTTTAATTGCAGAAAGCTGAGGAGCGTCAAGAAAAGATCATTTGTAGATACAATTATTATAAATCTTATCAGAGGACATCTGCTTCCATCATCTCTCATCTGGATCACATCAAGACCAGCAGCAGCCAATCAGATTCCTCCGGAGTTTGTAGGTTTGTTCACTGAGGTGAGAGGATTCACAGACCAGCAGAAAGAAGAATACTTCAGAAAGAGAATCAAAGATGAGAGTCAAGCTGATGAAATGATCAAACACATCAAGAGATCTCGTAGTCTCTACATCATGTGTCACATCCCCGTCTTCTGTTGGATCACATCTTCAGTACTTCATGATATTCTCATCCAGAACAATGAAGGAAACATTGACACAACACTCACTGAGATGTACATTCACTTTCTGCTGATTCAGATGAACATGAAGAACCAGAAGTATGATGAGAAAAATGAAGAAGACTACACAAAGCTCTTAAAATCCAACAAAAACATCGTTCTGAAGTTGTCCAAGCTGGCGTTTGAACAGCTGAAGAAAGAGAACATCATCTTCTATGAGAAAGACCTAAAGCGATGTGGTATTGATGCGAGTAAAGATTCAGAGTACACAGGAATGGTCGCTGAATTCTTTAAAACGGAATATGGTCTTCACAAGAGAAAAGTCTTCTGCTTTATTCATCTGAGCGTTCAAGAGTTTCTGGCCGCGCTGCACGTCTTCATCTGCTACATGACCAACAACGTGAAGGACCTTGAGTTTTTTATCACACCTGAACTTGACACAAAGATTTCTTTTACTGACATTCTGAAGAAGGCCATTGATAAAGCCATGTGGAGTAAGAAAGGACATCTGGATCTGTTTTTACGCTTTCTGATGGGCATTTCACTGGAGTCTAGTCAGAAGCTTCTCGAAGGTCTGCTCACACGCACTGAAGACACAAGAGACAGCATCACAGAAGCAACTCAATACATTAAACTATTACAAAAGGACAAGAGGATCTCTGATGAAGCTAAAGTGAACCTGTTTTACTGTTTACTGGAGCTGAAGGATCAGTCATTATATGAGAGAATCCAGAAATACTTGCATCCAGATGATTCAGATTCAGTCATAAAGCTCTCAGATTCAATGTGTACACTGATGATCTATGTGCTGCTCATGTCAGAGGATGTGCTGGATGAGTTCAACATGAAGAGATATGATACACGGGATAAGAAGAGACTCGTTCCAGCTGTGAGATGTTGTAGACGAGCGCTGTGAGTACATACAGCGTTTTATAGCCTCACAAAATAACAATATTCACTCTGTGAAAGTACAGGCTGTGAATGAACACTGGAATCTTTTTGACAGATTGTCTGGCTGTAATCTGACTGCTGAGTCCTGCGAAGTTGTGGCTTCAGCTTTTCAGTCCTCAAAGTGTCCTCTGAGAGAGCTGGACCTGAATAATAATGATCTGAAGGATTCAGGAGTGAAGCTGATCTCTGATGCTCTCAAGACTCACAACTGTCAACTAGAGATACTGAGGTCAGACACTTTCACTGAAAATACTTAAAAATAATAAATGATTGTGAATGCCATACAGAAGATATTCTTTATTCACTTAAAATGAAATGACTGTGTTGTTAATTTAAAGAGCATTTTTAATTTGGTGTAAAAGAAAAGTATTGTGTGTGTTTAACAAGTGTTGGTTGATTTAAAGCATTTTTGAGACATTTCCGGCAAAGTCAACATCAGGCACTTGTCACAGTTTGTGAGACAGTAGTTCATCGATGACGTGTTGGTGTCTCATAATTATTCAGGAACTGCTTGTTCATGAGATCAGATGGATAAATCAAGAAAAAGCAGAACATTTACCAGGAGTCACAGTATGTTATTTGTGGTGGAAGAGCTTCTCATTTGTGGTGCAGATCGGCAACAGGAGTTTTTTTTCCGGTGGCCAGAGCCATGTGGGCAAGTCAAGCTCTGTTTTGGAATGTGTTGTTCGTGCAAAAAAAGTATGAATCACTTTTTCTCGGTCCCTCCCACTCCCCACACTTCTTGTCACAGCGTTCACACCCACTTCAATTGCATTTTTCAAAACGACAGTGATGTAGACTGTAGCTGAAAAAGGGAATGTCACGATCCTTTAAAAGCAAATTTCACAAAAAAGACACAATTTTGTTTAAGGTGTAATTTTGACTACAGGTGTTTTTCATGTCACGTGATCACATCACATTTGGTTGATAATGTGAATTATGCAGATTTCCCACTGGATCATTTTAGCCCCGATTTTCACTTGCCGACAGGTTTTGCAAATTTGCAAACAGATTGCTCAACCGGAGATAAATCAGTGCTCATTTGTGTGATTTGAGTTATTTCCTACATCTCTTGGTGCGTGTGTTTGGTTATGAAATGACCAGACAAGACGGAGCTGTCGGCAATTCTTCCTCTTGTAAAGTTATGCGATGCGTCATCCCTGGTCATTGATCCATCATGCAGTGTGCCTATAGCAGCAACAAAATCCCCCTTCAGATAGTCATGCATTGTGAGAAGAAAAGTGATGCAACGACTTAAAACATCAGCATTACAGCAACTCATGACTAGTCTTAATTATAAATATGTGACCCAGTTTGTGAAAACTCAGCTATTTTTGTGACTTAATGATTTCAACATAAAACCGTTCTACATGATGTAAAGAATATTCTGTGAGAATATCTTGATATCTTTAATATTGATTGAGTAAGACCTTGTCAGAGATTGAAATGATTGATAGAAATCAAAAGTTGATGCTTGTTATCTTGGAATTAGATTTTGAGCTTCTTCTTCTACATTGCCGGATCTATGACGTAGAGCAGCGGATTGTCCCGCTGTTCTCTTGGGTGCGGCACCCTCATCGAGGAGGGGGATGGACACGATCGCAGGGCAGATTGTCATTCAGAAGTTGCAGTCACGGGTGGCTGTCTTCCTACGGGCACCAGCCACCATTTCGTCTGCTACCCGGGCCGTGACATCGGTGGCTACGGCCCGAAGTCTGCCTGTATTAGCAGCGTTAGTTAAATGGGGAACTCTGCGAACGTAAACCCGCCAGCCAAGTGCTCACGGGCCGATCGCACCCCGATTTGCTCTTCTGAACGTTCCCCAACCGGCGGTGGCATACCGTCCGAATCCTCAGGCACGCACTCGGAAACTATGCATAACGTAGATGAGATGTCGCTCGCAGCATCGGAGGGAGACTGGCATCCGACTCTGACGAATCCGAGCTCCACCCCCAGCGGTCGAGCTCAGGAGAAAGCAGAGGTGATGTCAACTGTGCTAACCCTGGTTCCTGAGGTCGGAGCGCGGTGCAAACCCACCCCGGGTGCCATTTTTTTCCCGGAGGTGCATGAGGAGCTGTGTAAAACTTTGAGCGCTACACTCACGGCCGCTCCAGTGAAACCAGCTCCGGCTCCCTTACTTCCCTCGTTGGTGGGGCAGTCAAAGGCTACGTCGAGATCCCCCGGGTGGAACGTGCGCCTGCGGTGCACCTGTGTCTCTCAACGAGAAAGACCCACTGAGGTGCTCGATCAGGATTGTGTTGTCCTTCTTACGAGACTGGAGACTAACATTTCCCCTCTACACTGAATGTGTATGTAGTCGCTGTCGCCACTCATCACGACTCAGTTGATGGAAAGTTTCTATGATGACACGACCTGGTCACCAGGTTCCAAAAAGATGAGTATGGTATAAAATACATTACTGTTTTATACACCATCTTTTAAGTAATGAAGAGAGAAACATTTAGATATAAAACATGCCAGGATTATGAAGAATGTAAATATAAGCAGACTACAACTAAACACACATGCTTTTGAGGTTATAGGTGAGGCCGAATACCATGGGGACAAGCATACAATGTGGAGATATACCCTTTTAGACCATTCTTTTGTGGTTAAGGAGAAAGAAAGACAATTTCAAGAGGAATGAAACTATGTGTTACATTGTTACTTATGTGAATCCATAAAGTCAAGGGCAAACGTAACACTGAAGCCCAAGTTTAAAAACTGACAAATAAATGTATGGTGTTATGCCAAATGAGGAAGTTTCTGTATTATGGTTAAGAAACAAGTCAGAGACTGTATGTGACTGGGTGTTAAAAGTGATCAATGGAGGAGCGGAGAGATCAACCATTGTCCGGCCCCCACAGTCCTCAGAATTCAACTCTGTAAATGAGCGAGTGTTAAGAAGTTGCTAGAACATAGAGAAAATTACGTGCGCGTGCTCATCAGGGCCCCGTTGTTGTGGACTGCTTTTTTGCATGCGCAGCAGAAATGCGCTCTTGCGGGTGGATTTTCCGTCGTGGAACTCTTCTGCAAGCTCACGGTTTTTCATGCGTGTGAGATTTGGGTCTGCATAAACACCATAAATGTTGCAAAAAGTCTAACACAAGGAACAAATGTGATTTGAGAAAAACTAATAAAATTGGTTCTGACAAATTAGACTATTTTATTAAGTATCATTTTTTCAGTGTAGAATTTGTGTTATTAAACTACTTTTGTATCATTTTGTTTTGGTTGTGTTCAGATTGTCCGGGTGTAATGTGACTGATGAGTGTTGTGAAAGTTTGTCTTCATGTCTACAATCATCAAAGTCTCTGAGAGAGCTGGACCTGAGTAACAATGATCTGAAGGATTCAGGAGTGAAGCTGATCTCTGATGCTCTCAAGACTCACAACTGTCAACTACAAACACTGAGGTCAGATACTTTGCTGATATAATTGAACATGAAGATGGAAACATGATTTGGAATGTTTTTATCTTTTTACACAATAGAGGTCAAATAAGCTCAATTAATACATTTGTAATAATGTGCCAGGTTCTTAGAGGTCATAAAGCATCTGGCCCACACCACGTCCCAATCAGGTCTAGCTAAACCGTCCCTTGCCTTCCCCAGGAGTAAAAAGCTGGAATATAGGAATACTACATTAAAGAACTGAACTTTAGACCTTAGAAACTAAAGCAGTGAAAGAGGTCTTAGAGTCCAGCCGCTCTCACAGAGGTGTTAGTGACCCAGAGAACGCCATCTGCTTTTACAGCTCATCTCAGTCTTTAATAGAGAAAGAAACTGAAACTATTTGAGGTGCTTGAGACTGAAAATATCTTTAGGGTATTATGAGCACAGTCACACCAGGCATCCCATCATTCTCTCAACATTTTCCACACATCAAGGAAGTATTCATTTGGTTTTCTCAGAACATTTAGAAACATCTGAAAAGAGGAGATATTGTAAGTGAACAGGATTGGTCATTCTCACTTCTAAATCTCCAGCAAGGTTTTAAGTCTTATTTTTGAAAGCTAGATTATATAATTTAAAATCATTGCCCATCAAGTTTCCTATGCTGCATTGTCTTGAGTTGAATTCAGTTCTGTCTAATTCCATATAATTCTAGAAATAGCCATGTTGAGCTCTATGAGAAGAACGTTCAAGTCGTGCAAGTGGTAATATAAAAAAATTGAAAATTGATCCTCGGAAGCACATTGATTTTATATGGGCGAGAAACAAGAGGGAGCAGCTTGTGTATTGATCTTATCAGGAGATTTAGATCATGAAATTTGGAGATAAGATGAATAGGGAGAGATATAGTGATGAACAAATATGTCATGTGTTTAACTAAAGGGATCAAAGGAGACTTTTGGATTTGAGTATTTAGTTGTGTACAAAATTTTTTTCAAAAGGTTGAAGCATTCAGAATCAAACACAGAAATAATGGAAAAAGAGCAAAATATTGTCATCTTTAAGAGAGATTTTACGTGAGGTATTTACACAAATAATGGGTTGTATAGTTGATGACGGCTTCAGCCAATGACTCTATTGACAGAATGAAAAGCAAAGATCATAGAGGACAACCTTGACAGGGATCACCAGGGGCACTGGCGGAATTTTGGGCCCCATGACAAAAAATCTAATTTGGCCCCCTGTCCCAACTGTCTCATCAAAAGCTTTACATAACTCTAATTAAAAGCTTGCAACTGTCCTGCGTCTTGTAGTTCAATACTAGTACTAGCACAATATTTACTGGTGTTGATTTATACATGCATGCAAGTCTATTATGCAGTTCACTATTTGACGAAAGCTTAAAAGCAACCATAAAAAAATGTGCTGAAGACTATCTTTTACAGTCTCAATGTATTTTTATTGTAAAGTTTGACAAAATTGAAATTTCTCTCAACAAAATTATTAAAATTATTAATGAAAGATTTAAAAACAATGAACAAACTTAAATATATATTAACTTTTCAATCAAAATAAATTAACATCATCCTCTCAAAACAATGAAAACAGCAGATTTTTTTTACTTAGCTGCACATATATTAATATTAATATCTTGCTAAAAGTTACCCTGCACTGATTAAATGGTGATTAAATGTAGGCTAACACATTAAATGTAGTCTGTTGCTAGCTAGCTTATCTCACTATGGACATGAAGCCAACAGGTTAATACCCCTCACAGACTATAGGTAACCACCTTTCTTGGTGAAAAACTGGGTTACAGTTTGACATCCTTTCCTTTGTTTTACCTCTCTCTCTTTTCTCTCGTTCCCTTTTCGAAAACCAGATTTTGATTTATGTTATTAGGCAATATTGTGGTCACTGTAGTTCTGGCGCACCTACTGACTGCAACTAAACACTGTCACTGAGAGCGGTAAGGCAGGACCAAACAATTTTATGCAAATACAGGGGGGATGGTTGGTCAATATGGACATTTACTTTTTGGTCAATGTGGATTTTTTACTTTTACTGCCAAAAACAAAGAGATCATTCATTTTATTATTATATTAATATATATACTGAATGATGATGGTTTAATAATTTTATATTAGTATTTACCTATTTTTGGGGCTCCAGTCAGTCACAGGCCCTTGGAATTGTCCTAACTTTTCTCCCCTATATGGCGCCCGTGGGTATCATGACCAAGAGCAAAACATGATGACACTGAAGAGCCAGAAAGAATGTGAGCTATAGAGTGTTTGAACCATTCTGATAAATCTTCTTAATGAGTGAAGAGACTATGTCCCAGATGACTAAATGATTTCAGGGGGATTCCCTCATTGTCTGGAGCTTTGTTCTTTGGCACAGAGTCCAGGACCAGTTTCACTCCACTAAGGGACTCTCACAGTGCAACACTGAGACATACACATACACACATACAGTGTTATTGTGAATAAGTTTCGTTAATATTGTTTGCTACATGGAAATAACCACAGACACATGTTTTCATCAAACATCATTTATTGGAAATACAATAACATAGATTTTATACACTTACCAGTTTTGATAGGCAGAGCCAAACCTGTTTAATGTTCAACCTGGACTTTTATACAAACACCGGCAGCCATCTTAGGTGTGACATCAGCAGGGTCACAACCATTATACCTACCAATATTAAATTGTTTGTTTTAAAGTTTATATGTTGAATGGTAAGATGTAGTTGAGGTATGTATGTTATTTACTTTAGTAACATGCATGTTTGTATAATTTTTGGTTAACAACTATGTGTATTATTAATTTTGGGTTTTACCTCCAACATGGTATGATCCGGAGGTGGACCCTAGAATAGAAAATGGCTCTCAAATCAACATGAGGGAAGGTTGGACCCTGATTAGAATAAACAGTAAGGTCCGTTGGTTTAGAATTTTGAAATAAGATTGGATATGTGCAAACAGATGCTGTTCAGACCTTTGTGGTTTAGCTGAATGGGACTGTATATTGTACATTTTATTTATTCTGTTAGTTTGAAACTTTGCTGATGATGCATTTTGGCTGGCTTTTTCATATTTAATTTAAGAAAATAATACTCTCTTTATCATACGTACAATTTCTTCTGCGTCACTTACTAACTCATTGCTCGAGTCATCCTGTGAACAGGGCCAATTTAGCATCTCCTGATAGTGTTCATCAATTTTAGGAAGATGAAACTGCTGAAGGACAGATAGATGGAAGTGTTCAGAAGAACGTTTTAAGCTCTGATTTATATCTTTGGGTTGGGTGAAGAAAACACTGTCTCTCTTTCATCGGTTTGATCCGTGATGGTTATCATTTACTTGACCTTTCAACAATGAAATAATGAGATTGCCTCGTGTGATGAATGAATTCATCTCTGCGTTGATCGATCCAACTATGGATATGTTTCACAGATCTTATAGATGCAAAGATTAGAGTCCAGTTTCTCTAGATCTGATTAAATCTGTACTGAAATATCAACTCTGTTGTGAGTAAATACATTAAATCAACCAGAAGATAGATGCAGAAGGGAAGAACAGCAGGCAGGACACCAAGTGATGTTGAATAAAATGAAAATAATTCAGTGAATAATCTAATCTGACCATAAATAGATTCAATATGTATTATTATACCATACAAGAATGACGCTTTAAAACATTGTCTCGTGATGTTATCATGAACCTTGAGATGGAGACACAATACAGCACCCAACATAAGATTCAACAATATTAAAAATAAGGACAAAATGTTACAAATAATGAGATAGAAAGAAAATAATAACATGATCAAATAAATGAATAAATATATATGATAAAAGTGTGATCCTTTAGTTCAGATTTAAGTGCAGGTCATTTTTCTCTTTTTGATTGACAGTCGGTGTTTTTAGATTAGGTTAGATTAGATTAGATTCAACTTTATTGTCATTACACATATACAAGTACAGTGTAACGAAATGTAGTTTAGGTCTAACCAGAAGTGCAATTAGCAAGTGCAGATATACAGTGTGAATAAATACAGAATACAATTTTAGGGAAATACTATACAAATGTTGTATGAAAATATGACAGTCGGTATGTACTATGAACAATATATACAGAAGGCTATATACTGTGAACATTAATGTACAGGTGGTTATGAACAGATAACAATATAGACAATACAATAGTGCAAGTGACTTGAGTGTGCATTAATGACAGACATTAGCTATTAAAGTTACAGTGCAGTAGATGAGTCAATGCGGTTATTAAAGGTACAGTGCAGTACATGAGTTAATGTAGTTGTTGAAGTTATAGTGCAATACATGAGTAGATGCAGATAATACAGTTACAGTGTATTAGATGAGTTTAAGGTCCTGTTCCACAGCCTGAACTTGACTCTTCAGCTCATTTCTGCAACCGCTCCTAGATTTCTGAGGAAAAGAACAAAAAACACACATTTCCCTCTAATAAAGCATTGTGTTACCTCCCATAAGGACGGAGGATTATTTATCAAGTGAATAAACTCGATTAGAGAAGTACGCAGTTGTGATCAAAATTCTTGATTGTGGAGATAAGATGAATTAAATCTCCAACGGATTTATATAGAAACGAAACACCGTTGTGTGTTGTTCAGAGTAACACTTCAATTTTGCCTCGTCTAGAATGATTTTAATTGGTGAAATAGAGTGAAAACAGTCATTTTTTACAATATGACAATAAAATCTAATAATAGCTCTTGTTCATTGAACTGTAGAACATCAATCATTTTTGCAAAATGTGCTGATATTAGGAATCCTTGATAGTAGATGTCATTCTACATTGCTTTTTACGTCATTAAAAGACTAAATAAAAAGGCGATGTTACTTAGTGTAAAACGGCTATCAATGAAGAACGTCTGCAACATGACTCACGATACTACTGTTTAAAAAATAGAGCGACATCACCAGTAGCTCTGAGTTCTGACCCATCAAAGTTCATCACAATGATAAATCTATGGGATTTTTCTCCCACCTGAGGAACTTTGTACGCTCGATTGATGGCTTATGAAAGCACACCACTCCTCTGTAAACCACACATTTGAGCCTCATTCATGGGTCTACGAGCGGATGAGTTACACCACAGAAATAAACAGAAGAAGAAGAAGCCGGCAGGAGAACAATAGTGACGCTTTACTTCACAAACACCACCAATAGTGACTGTCATACAGTAGATGTTCTTTACAAACTGACATTTGTGACTTTTGTGTCATTTTGTTTTGGTTGTGTTTAGATTGACCGGGTGTAATCTGACTGATCGATGTTGCGAAAGTGTGTCTTCATGTCTACAATCATCAAAGTCTCTGAGAGAGCTGGACCTGAGTAACAATGATCTGAAGGATTCAGGAGTGAAGCTGATCTCAGATGCTCTCAAGACTCACAACTGTCAACTACACACACTGAGGTGTTTCTCTCTAGAGACTGAACTCACAAAAGCATTATTCTGAGAGAAGTAAAGAGTGTGTTGACATGTTGTTGTGTGTGTTTGTAGTTTATCAGGTTGTATGGTGACAGTTGAAGGTTGTTGTTATTTGGCTTCAGCTCTGAGTTCAAACCCGTCACACCTGAGAGAGCTGGATCTGAGCTACAATCACCCACAACACACAGCACTTCAGCTACGCTCTAATAGACTCAATGATCCAAACTACACACTCAACAAACTCAAGTATGACACACAACATACACATGATTCGCACACACCAGCAGAATGTCACCTCATGTTTCTGTGTTTTATATGTGTGTGTTTGTGTAGTGTGAGTCATGGAGGAAAGAGAAGAATTACATCAGGACTGCACAAGTGTAGGTCTACACACACACATTTGCGAGGACATACAGTACATTGACGCAATGTAATCTTTAGCCGTCACCCTAACCATCAAAACTAAGTGCCTGACCCTAATCCTGACCCTAACCTTAACCTTAACCTAAACCTCATTATAATCTAAACCCTAAAACCAAGTCTTCTCAAACAGCCCTTTAAAGAGGTCTCAGGAAATAAGGAACGGCCAAAATGTCCTCACTACACTGGTCTTCAACTCAATCTGCTACTCAAGGATACAAATACAATCACACAAACACAGGTTTGTATTGCTATACTAGTGGGACTACTTCCATTGATTTAATATCATGCTTATGATATATTCTACCCCTAAACCTTGTATTCACAGAAGCACTATTTAACTGAATTATGAGCTTTTTTATTTAAGTGAGGAGCAGTAAAATGTCCTCACAAGTGGGTTCACAAGTACTTTACTGTCTAACTGAGCACATTTGGCCCTCGCAAATATAGATAAACCAATATACCCCCACACACACACACACACACACACACACTGATTGATTTAGTGATTGTTGTGTTGTTGTGTTATAAATGTGTCTTCTTGTGTTCAGAGGTCTGTGATCTCACACTGGATCAAAACACAGCAAACAGTGAACTAATACTGTCTGAAGAGAACACAAAGATCACATGTGTGGAAGAGCGTCAGTCGTATCCTGATCATCCAGACAGATTTGATCGTCTTCATCAGGTTTTGTGTAGAGAGAGTCTGACTGGACGCTGTTACTGGGAGACTGAATGGAGTGGATCAGGTGTTTATATATCAGTGTCATATAAAAGCATCAACAGGAAAGGATGGAGTAGTGACAGTATGTTTGGATCCAATCTAAAATCATGGAGTCTGGAGGGCTCTGATAACAGATTCACTGCATGGCACAATAATGAGTATACAAACATTGGTGTCTCTTCAGGTGTGTGTAAGAGAGTAGGAGTGTATGTGGACAGGTCGGCCGGCACTCTGTCCTTCTATAGCATCTCTGACACACAAACACTCACACACTTACACACATTCTACACAACATTCACTGAGACTCTCTATGCTGGATTTAGTGCGTTAGAGAACTCCTCAGTGACTCTGTGTGACATAAACAGCCTCTATAGAGCCTATAGAGAAGAGAGATACACACATAACCAGATGAGTTACTGCACATAAATACTGTCAAATCTTTCTCTTATGTGTACTGAGACTGCGACTGCTTCTGAAGAGTGATGAGGATAAAGCAGCATTTTTTGATCACCATTATCTGGATCTCATTCAGAGGGTCACCAATGTCAAGACCATTGCAGATCAACTGCTTCAGCGGAAAATAATTCACCAACAATATTCACGAATCATACAAAAAACATTAACCGGCGAGGAAAGCATGAGGAATCTCTGTTCACTTATTAGCTGAAGCAACAGTATCACTAAGAAAACCACATTAATCACAATTCTTCAAAATGAGAAGCTTTACGACAGATCATCCGTCTGATTCTACAAGATTTCTCTACCTATTGTATAGGAAATCTGTGTCATTTAAAAAGATGCACAAAGTCATGCTATCCCTGATCAAAAATAAGTTTATTCAAGTGTGCTATAAGTATACTTATTTTAAACTTTTAAATAAGAAACCGATCTTTCAGTCTACTTATGTACTTCTTAGAAATATTTTTATGTACTTAAATGAGCTCTTAAGTATACTTGATTTTACGGAGTAAAAAGTTTAAGTATATTTGGCCTAGAGTTTTGCTTAATCTTGTGACTTCTAGGTAAATGTGGCTTGTATTTGTCTCTATTATTTGCTTGAGTTGCCTATTAAATACTTTTCTCAAGGTTAATGGTGCTCTTCTTATTATTGTGTTTTTTTTCTTGACAAAACCTTGGTTCATAACTTGTCCTGCACTTTTTGTCGTAGACCCATAAATGAGGTGTAAAATTGAGCGGCTTATGCAGGAGTGTCATGCCCTACCAATCAATTAGAGCACCCTAAAACCACCTTACAACACATTTGCAATGACCCAGAATACCTTAGCAACACCTTAGCAACCACCTGAAAACATAGGAGTGCCAAGTTTTGCCACAGCAAGTAAAGTTTATTTTACACACTTCATAATCTTCACATTTCTTCTAGTTTTTCTAGAAGAAAACACATTTTAGTCTTATAATAAATGTACATCTTCTAGTTTACACAGTAACAAGTATGACTTGGCTTGAAATAAAATAAATTAAAATGTGTGGAACTTAAAGGCTTGCTTAAAAAAATGAAGTGCATTTAACTTATTTTGATTTGACATTTTTTCATTACTTGGTTTAACTAAGCAATATCGACTCTAAATTATAGAACGCGATTCAACTCAACATATTACTTTAACTTACAAGGGTGAGTTACTTGTGTGTTTTGGCACAACTCGTGCACAGTTACACAGTTTAACCTATAGGTGGAGTCCATCAGAATACTGACAGTGAAGAAGCTTATTGCTCCCTGAACTCTCTGTAAGCCACTTTGAATAAAAGCGTCTGCAAAATGACTAAATGTAAATGTATTTGTGATAATGGTACAGTCCGATTATGAGGGCTTTGTCTTTTTAAGGACACCTACACTCTTTGTTGGAGTCCCTGACTGGGAAGATGGAAATCTATGTAATCGTAGAGATGCAAACTGGAAGCTTGTTGAGTGAGCATGTTTCCAATTTGCCAGAGAGCATGCATGTTTTGGCCCTTTTTTGGTGTAGCTTAACCTTTGTGATTGTTTAAAACCTTGTGGATTATATTTTTTTGTTTTTCACCTTGGAATATATTTTTTGCTACTATTTTTCTGTATGTATAGACCCAAACGATCATCGTTTTCATGAATGATTATCGCTGTCGCATGCGAGTAGAGACCTCTGGTAAAAGCGACAAAGCTGTATGCTGGTAAACCAGTTTGGTTTGTTTTCTGTTGATAAAGTGAAGTGTTATGTGGTCAGGTGGGTTAGGTGCCTTGCTCAAGAGCATCTCAGTTGTAGTAATGAGAGTAAGAAGAACTGAGTCACAAATCTGCAGCTTACAAGTCGAACCCTCCAACCATTAGGCCACAACTGCCCACAGGAAAAACAACAATAGCAGAGTTTACTCCACAACCATGAGGAACAATATCAGTGTCATCACTTTCAGAGAGATTTTTCTCCAAATGATCAACGATAAAACATACTGCTAGATAGGACTTTTACTTTACTTGCCGCTTCCTGTGGATATTGTTTTGTCCCGGATTTACACCTGCACCTTGTAAATAAACACTTTTTTCTGCCTGTACTCAGTTTTCACGCCTCCATCCTTTGTACATCCTTTGAACCGTGTAGTAGCTGCTTAGAACTTGAAGAACAGCGCTGTTACCGTATAAAAATCATGTTTTATACAGCTTTATCTACGGAGTTGATGGGATTGTTCTTTTATGCTGGTTTTACAGGTGGTGTGTTTACGTCTCGGTTCCAGAAGAAACCTCCATTCCCTGAATGAGAACTTGAGAACCTGTCATCTCTGATTGTACTGTTAAAAGGTCAATGAACTTGGTGAATGGCGTGGCATGCCAGTCTCCGGTTTATATATCTTGGAATACCGGCCACTCCACCCGGCTCGTAAACCATAGAGATGCTTAGTGATGGATGGGATGCTTGAACTTTGCCCGATGGGGGAAGTGGGGAAGCAGAATAGCGCACCGAGTCACCTGATGAAGGGGAGAAGGTGATTCGCAGTCTTCTAAACTGCTGGTACCATGCAAGACACAGGCTGACTCCGGCTCTACACGAGGCGCCCTGGGCCAGTACCCACGAGGAGGTTACACCTCAGTGTATGAGGTGTAATGAGAACAGCACCCTGTGTATAAACTTATCCCGTTGGATGATACGGACGGTTTGTTGACTAGCAATCCCTTTCGGAAGTGCCGATTATGTTACTAATCTCCAGAAGTTTAAGCATTGTATGACTGACGTTCGCTGAACGGCACGGTACCGTGTTAGACAGCGATATGCCAATGAGTGCAGTGGCGCCGCGGAATGACGGTGGATAAATCTAAATGTATTAAAAGATTGTACTCGCCCAGGTTCTTACGTGACAGCGAGTTCGGCTGTTCAAGCATTTGTAAACTCAGTTTATGATCATATACATTCTCATATATTGTGAAGTATCGGAATTGAGTCATTAAATTTGAGTTTGAGAGTCAACGTTGCTGCATGGGACAACAGAGTGAATTGTTTCCCCTAAGATTATTGTACAGCCATTGAAACGTTAATGTGTTGTCATTGAGCGTGTCTTTATTGGATTGGGTAGAATTACGGCGATCCTGTGAGCCGTACTAGCCCATGTTTAATGGTGCCGGCGTCTTAACGCTCGTTCCCCGTTAGCAGTGAGCCAACGTTAGCAACGAGCTAGCGTTTGCAATGAGCCGGCGTTTAGCAGCGAGCTAGCGTCCCGGGAGCAATTGCATGTGGGAACGAGCGAGGTGACGAGTGCGACGTTAACAAGCGGGGATACGGAATCGCTTCCCGAATCTGCGGGAAGATGTATTGGAAAATGTTGCCTTACGGATCGGTCCTGCTGCGTGACTGCATCGTTTTTTAAACCCGTATGATCCATTGAATACCTTACGTCCTTCCTGTGATGTGTAATCCTTTAGAGATGGCTTCAGGTAAGAATCTTTGTCTACTTATGTGCTGGTTCGCTTGAGCTGATAGGGTAGAGTCTATGATTGCTGATTGCGAACCAGCCGGTCTTAATTATCTGCTCTGGCTTCTCCCGAACTTTGTTAATCTATAGTCATCAATTAACATCATAGGTTGTAGAAAAACAGCTGTAGAATATTATGCTAATTATCACAATCTATTAACATACACTATAGTATTCTATAGGATTGGCTATAGTAAATTTACTGTGGTAAAGTAAAAAAAATGGAACAGGAAATTCATTCTGCAGTTTCCTATAATTAGGTATGATGACATTGTAACCACTCGTGGCCAACATTCTGACTCAAAAATGTGTTCCAAACCGCGTGGTACTAAAATGTGTATGTCATTCAATATCTTCTCCTGGCCGCCTGGTGGTAGTATGTTTTTCCTGAATACGACGATAACTACATCGAGTGCAAGCCCCTGAAGCGTTGGACACTTCGGGATTTCAGCCCTAATGTGATTTCAGGTCACCGCGGCTTTCAGAAAATTTGCGTTGCGTTCAACCGGTCGGTGGGCTTCATCTAAGCTTTGGACACTAATGAAAGGTAGGTGGACCTAAATACATAGGTTTTATCTTGTTACTTACGAAATTCCATCGAAATCCATCGAGGAGAAAGTATTTAACTAAATCGCGGAAATTGTGTTGTCACATTTGTGGAGGGTAGATTAGCGAATGTACTGCAGGCGCCGTTCTAAAAAAAAAAAACATCGTCTGTATTCAACTCATTCTGACGCTGTTTTTCTTGAAATTATTACTGATGCTTTGTAGTTTAATACGTACATCATGTGTGTTTTATGAATATGAATTAACAATGGATTTTGATGTGTATTGTTGTTTTCTCTTGTATTCTCAAAATAAATGTTTATGAATATGAATGAACGCTTATTAATTTTATTTGTTTTGAGTGATGTACCATGGGTCTGAAGCCCATTCCAGCTAAAACAGTATATTTTCATGATTTCATTTGTAAGAACTAACAAAATTCTACCTTCTATTCAAATTTCATGCAAATATCTGATAAAATAAGGAAGTTACAAGCAAAAATGTTTGAATAATAAGCATTTTCGGTCACACGACTTCTATTGTAGTTAATGTTAACTATTTTACTATATTCCTCGGTATTATAAATATCATAACTTTCGCAATCCTCAACTGATTTTCACAATTCAGGTGTCATTGGAATTTTCAGCTCTGTCTAGTCATGTGATCCATTTTGAGCTTAGGGGTGTTTGGAAATTTTGTCATCATACCTAATATAATACATCCTGTACTTCTGCATTTTTTCATGTGAGATTGTCATAAAAAATCAAAGTAGTTTTAAGGAAGCTAGCTATTTTTTGATAGCATTTGTAGTGTAGCTAGCACATTTTTCAGATGTGTAGCTTAATTGCAACTTAAGTACTTTCATTCCTGAGTAGCCTCTAGCTTATCTAACTACAATTTTAAAGTAGCTTCCCTAACACTGGGAAACAGTAAATCACAAAAGAATTACTACCTGGGTTTTCACAAACTGAGTCATAAATAAATTGAGACAGACAGACAATTAGAAAGACAGATAGATAGACAAAGAAAGAAAGAAAATCATTTTATTTTAAAAATGTATTTATAGACCCATGAGCGATTGTTGCTGTCGCGTACGAGTACTCTGGTAAAAGCGACAAAGCTGTATGCTGAAAAAAACCAGTTTTGTTTGTTTTCTGTTGATAAAGTAAAGTGTTATGTGGTCAGGTGGGTTAGGTGCCTTGCTCAAGAGCATCTCAGTTGTAGTAATGAGAGTACGAAGAACCGAGTCGCAAATCTGCAGCTTACAAGTCAAACCCTCCAACCATTAGGCCACAACTGCCCACAGGAAAAACAACAATAGCAGAGTTTACTCCACAACCATGAGGAACAATATCAGTGTCATCACTTTCAGAGAGATTTTTCTACAAATGATCAACGATAAAACATACTGCTAGATAGGACTTTTACTTTACTTGCCACTTCCTGTGGATATTGTTTTGTCCCGGATTTACACCTGCACCTTGTAAATAAACACTTTTTTCTGCCTGTACTCAGTTTTCACGCCTCCATCCTTTGTACATCCTTTGAACCGTGTAGTAGCTGCTTAGAACTTGAAGAACAGCGCTGTTACCGTATAAAAATCATGTTTTATACAGCTTTATCTACGGAGTTGATGGGATTGTTCTTTTATGCTGGTTTTACAGGTGGTGTGTTTACGTCTCGGTTCCAGAAGAAACCTCCATTCTCTGAATGAGAACTTGAGAACCTTTCATCTCTGATTGTACTGTTAAAAGGTCAATGAACTTGGTGAATGGCGTGGCATGCCAGTCTCCGGTTTATCTATACTGGGCTTGGAATACCGGCCACTCCACCCGGCTCGTAAACCATAGAGATGCTTAGTGATGGATGGGATGCTTGTACTTTGCCCGATGGGGGAAGTGGGGAAGCAGAATAGCGCACTGAGTCACCTGATGAAGGGGAGAAGGTGATTCGCAGTCTTACGCCCAGCCGGCAGCCGGTCTAAACTGCTGGTACCATGCAAGACACAGGCTGACACCGGCTCTACACGAGGCGCCCTGGGCCAGTACCCACGAGGAGGTTACATCTCAGGTGGGGTGAGCTCTCATGTCCACAATCCAGTGTGCCAAACTCTCTACTTCTGCTGTCCTCCAAAACAGACAAAGAGCTGCTCAAAACATCTGAAGCTCTGTGTGTGGTCCAAGTAGAGGCGCAAACTGAAATGGTACCTTTTTATTAATTATCAAGGCCTTTCCCGTTAAGAGACATACATAAATATTCAAAGTATGACATCGCCATCCTATTAAGTATTAATCATATGTGATGAAACCAACAAATAAACAATAAAATGATAATGGTTTTGTATAACATTATTTTAAACTTCTCTATTTATTTAAAACATGTTTCAAAAACACATATTCAGGTCACATCACAAAAAATACTGTTGTATACTTTAGATTTTAACTAAAGTAGGTTGTAGAAAAAAAGCTGTAGAATATTATGCTAATTATCACAATCTATTAACATGCACTATAGTATTCTATAGGATTGGCTATAGTAAATGTACTGTGGTAAAGTAAAAAAAATGGAACGGGAAATTCATTCTGCAGTTTCCTATAATACATCCTGTACTTCTGCATTTTTTCATGTGAGATTGTCATAAAAAATCAAAGCAGTTTTAAGGAAGCTAGCTATTTTTTGATAGCATTTGTAGTGTAGCTAGCACATTTTTCAGATGTGTAGCTTAATTGCAACTTAAGTACTTTCATTCCTGAGTAGCCTCTAGCTTATCTAACTACAATTTTAAAGTAGCTTCCCTAACACTGGGAAACAGTAAATCACAAAAGAATTACTACCTGGGTTTTCACAAACTGAGTCATAAATAAATTGAGACTGACAGACAATTAGAAAGACAGAGAGATAGACAGAGAAAGAAAGAAAATCATTTTATTTTAAAAATATATTTATAGACCCATGATCGATTGTTGCTGTCGCGTACGAGTACTCAGGTAAAAGCGACAAAGCTGTATGCTGAAAAAATCCAGTTTTGTTTGTTTTCTGTTGATAAAGTGAAGTGTTATGTGGTCAGGTGGGTTAGGTGCCTTGCTCAAGAGCATCTCAGTTGTAGTAATGAGAGTACGAAGAATGGAGTCGCAAACCTGCAGATTAAAAGTCCAACCCTCTTACCATAAGGCCACAACTGCAACACAGTTCAGAGCTTCGATGGAGTTGAATCAAAGAGGGGTATTTAATAAAGAATCAAGGAAAACAACACCTCACATCCAAACGAAACAATAGCAGACAAAGAACAGAGGAGAACATGGCATTTAAAAACAAGAGGAACGTA
The DNA here is from genome assembly GCA_008369825.1 of Triplophysa tibetana. NCBI lineage: Eukaryota > Metazoa > Chordata > Actinopteri > Cypriniformes > Nemacheilidae > Triplophysa > Triplophysa tibetana. The sequence goes on along the minus strand of CM017907.1, from coordinate 20,335,209 downwards.
ACCAGACATAGGTTTATATCTTCTTTTTACTGCTGCCTTACAGTGTCATGGTTATGTGTGGGTCTGTCATGTTTTTTATTATAAAGTGTTAGTTGTAGTCATTTTCCGTGGTCTTTGTAGTCTTGTTTTTTGTTTTTATTGTTTCATTGTCATCAGGTGTGCCTTGTTAGTCTTTAGTCCCAGTTTCATGATTTTGGAAAAATCCTTTCATACAGTGTCAACCCGTTCCCGGATAATTCAATGGCAAAACCATTGGTCTTTTTTTCTCCAGGCATGACGTCAAAAGAGTAGTGACAACACAAAAACATGACTCGATAAAAATAAAAAATGAATTGTAGAAAAACATCTCTTGAGAGCACAAAAATTGATTTATTATTACATTTTAAAACTGCACCTAAACTATGGAACAGTCTTCAAATCTCTATCTGAACTCTAAAATGTTTTCAATGTTTTTCTTCTCACATAGGTCTACGCTAGAGGTTGCTTAAGAGGTTGTTTCAATATTATATTGATTCAAGACAATTCCATTCACCCTTTGTCTGGGCTTGTCATATTAACTGATGTTATATATCATTGTGTGAGTCTGAATGTAAAGAGACATGAACAGGAAGTAATCTTAACTTTACTGTTGGTTTCTGGAACGCATTTTTTGTTACAGTGCATTCATGCTGTTAGACAAGTTTCAGTAGATCAGAAAAACTCAACACCCTTTCCAAAGCATTCACAAACGTCAGATCTTCCCTTTAACAGAGGTGCAGAAGAGCTATCATCATTATTCAGGGTGAGTTTTAAAATAAATAAGATCATACAAGGACTTGAATAATATACATGATTCATTATTCCGTGTTCATTCTGAATGAACTCTATTACTCCAATTTACTTCTAAAGTGCTTTTCACAATTTTGCATTACTGCAAAGCAATTTTACAGCAAGAACATGTTAACACAAATACTAGTGACGACACAAAAACATGAATTGAGAAAAATAAAGATGAGTCCTCAGAGTTAATGAATTCTAGAAAAAGATCTCTTGAGAGCACTTACATTAATAGTTGATTTATTATCACATTTTAAAACTGCACCTAAACTATGGAGCAGTCTTCTAATCTTTATCTGAACTCTTAAATGTTTTAAATGTATTACTTTTAATATTTTTCAGCACATGAACTGTGTTTTAATTGTGCTTCATAAATGTGTAAAAGTCTCAATATGTAATTAGAAGAGAACAAGAATCTAAGTTTGACTTCAAACAATTATTTCACTTTGATTTCAGTATTTGATCTGACCTTATTCAGTCAATGTTTAAGAAATTTTACAGAATGTTCTTTACATTATGTAGGAAATTGTCAGGCTTTGCCTGTCGTTTTATGTTATTTTTTAGTTGGTGTTTTATTTTTCTGCTGTATTTTTGTCCTTGCAGATTCTGCTCGTCTGGTACCCTGTTAGCCTCCGTGTTTTGGCTAATTACACTCACCTGTTCCTGATTGCGCTTTCTCTCTATTTGAGCTTGGCTGTGCCAGCTCTCATTGTGGCGATGCAATTATTTGTTACTGTGTTCCTCTCGCTATGCTTGTTGTTAACCTTTCCCTATTATTCGTAGGAACGTGACAACCCGTGAGCCTATTTTGATTATTTTTCTCTCCTTACGGTTCTTTTTGGTTCCCGTTTACCTTTCCCGGATTTGTGGAGTTTGGTTTTCTCAGCCAGCTGTGTACCTGAGTATTTGGTCAGGAGTACGTCTTGGTTACGTATGTAACCTCCGTTCCCTTTCTGTCGGTCTCTCGACGTTGCGTCGAGAATGACAGATGGGGTTCGCCCTTGAGAACCAATCAACTCTGACTACTATAGAAAAGGCCAATGAAATTTGGCGAATGAAATTTGCATGCCGGGCTCCGCCCCCGGATATCCGGTATAAAAGGAAGCCGGCGTGCAGCATTCATTTACCTTTTGTTCTTCAGAGCCTTCGCTCATGATTACAACTCAGGATTCAAAATCCTCTACAACTACACTGCTGGTGCTACGACATGTTACAGCGGATCGTCCCTACCTGCAGAGACCTTCCCCTGGGCGTCTCGGCGGTTCCGGAGGTGTTAGAGATTTTCTAAAAAGTCCTTTTCAGGACTGACTGAGCATTCTCCAGCGCGGCATGTCCCGCTGTTCTCTTGGGTGCGGCACCCTCATCGAGGAGGGGGATGGACACGATCACTGCATTAGGTGTCTGGGCGTCCAGCACACTGAAGCAGCGTTCGTTGACACATCTGCCCGCACTGCGGGGAGATTGTCATTCAGAAGTTGCGGTCACAGGTGGCTGTCTTCCTACGGGAACCAGCCACCATTTCGTTTGCTACCTGGGCTGTGAAATCTGTGGCTACGGCCCCGATGACCACCCACGTTAGCAGCGTTAGTGATATGGGGAACTCTGCGAACGTAACCCGCCAGCCAAGTGCTCACGGGCCGATCGCACCCCGATTCGCTCTTCTAAACGTTCCCCAACCGGCGGTGGCATACTGTCCGGATCCTCACGCACACACTCGGAAACGATGTGTGACGTAGATGAGATGTCGCTCGCAGCATCGGAGGGAGACTGGCATCCGACTCTGACGAATCCGAGCTCCACCCCCGGGTCGAGTTCAGGAGGAAGCAGAAGTGATGTCATCCGTGCTAACCCGGGGATGCGTGGTTCCTAAGGTCGGAGCGCGGTGCAAACCGCGCCCACCCCGGGTGCCATGTTTTTTCCCGGAAGTGCATGAGGAGCTGTGTAAAACTTGGAACGCTCCACGGACCGTTCCAGTGAAACCAGCTCCGGCTCCCTTACTTCCCTCGATGGTGGGGCAGCCAAGGACTACGTCGAGATCCCCCGGGTGGAACGTCCGCCCGCGGTGCACCTGTGCCGTGGACGGCTACCACCTGGGGGGAATCGGCCACACCTACCGTCCAAAGCACGTAAGACTTCGGCATCACTGTTGTCGAAAGCTTGCGATGCCGCGGGCCAGGCTGCCTCCAATCTCTATGCTATGGCCATCCTTCAGGTCCGCCAGGCCTAGGTGTTGAGAGAGCTCCACGAGGGTAAGGCCAACCCGGGTATAATGCAGGATCTCCGTGCCACCGCTAGCAGCGCTCTACAGGCGACCAAGGCGGTGGCACGGGCCCTGGGTCGGATGATGTCCACGGTAGTGGTCCAGGAGAGACACCCCCGGTTATACCTTGTGCAGAAGAGTGACACCAAGGAAGTCCGCTTTCTTGATGCACCCATCTCGCAGGGTGGGTTGTTGGTAACACCGTCGAGGACTGTGCTCAGCAGTTTTTGATGGTGAAGCAGACAGTGGCAATTAGCCACATTTTTTCACGCCGCGACTCGGCCGCCTAGAGGCCTCCGAGATCCCGCATGACGTCTGCTTCCCTTCAACCCAGGACCCCTTCGACATCAGCTCCGGTTCCTGTGCCCCCACTGGTGGCACCCCGGTAGCAGAGGTCGAGGGGGAAACCTCCACCCCGTCAGCAACCTTCTCGCGAGAAGGGACACTGACGGGAAGACCCCAGGGAAGACAACATCGGGCCCGAACCTTCACAGCCACGGCTCTGATCGGTCGGTACGGGACGACCCCTGCCTCGTCACCAAAGCTTGTCAGGGCCTGGCGCCCACTTACTCGCAGAGTTTTTCCGTTCTCCCCGGGTGTACTTACAGCCGATCGCACACTCCACTGGACTGTGCTCGGATAAGCTGTGTTGTCTTCCCTGGATAAGCCAGTCGTCGAGAAAGTTTAGTACCCGCACACCTTTTTCCCGAAGGGGAGAAAAGGGCGGCCTCCACGATTTTCGTGAAGACGTGTGGAGACAGGGACAGACCGAAAGGGAGGACTCTGTACTGATATGCCCACCCCTCGAACGCGAACCGTGGGAACGGCCGGTGTTGAGGGGATCGAGACATGAAAGTAAGCGTCCTTCAGGTCGATTGCCACGAACCAATCCTGACACCTGATAGATGTCAGGATGCGCCTCTGCGTGAGCATCTGAACGGCAGCTTGTGAAGGTGGGTACGCAGATCGGTGGGGCGCAACCCGCCATCTTTCTTGGGAATGATGAAGTGCGGGTCGTGACCCACTGAACATCTATGTTTGAGGGATGAACTCAATGCCTGTTTTGCCAGAAGGGTGGTGACCTCTACCCGAAGTACGGAGGCGTCCCTGCCTCTGACAAAGGGGGAGATGATGCCCTGAAACTTGGGAGAGTCTCTGGCGAACTGGATCGAGTAACCAAGATGGACCGCACGCATTAGCCAGCGAGACAGGGTGACCAAGGGGACGGTCTGCTTCATCATTCCCACAGGGGGTGGTTCGTCGGCTGGCGGAGCTAACCATCTGTCGCGGGGGGTCCCCGGAGGGAAGGTTGGCTCCCCGGAGGGAAGGTTGGCTCCGCCTTTTTACCTGCCTGGCGGGACAACGGCACGCACTGTCGGTTTGAGAGTGGTAACAGCTGTTGTATGTGTCCGCAGCACGCGCCCAGTCAGTGTTGAACTGCCTGGAACACTTCAGGCAGTCGGCGGTCCCCCTAAAACAATTTCAGAGGCTCCTGGGACACATGGCGTCCTCCGCGGGGATAATACCCCTCGGATTGATGCATATGAGACCGCCTCAACACGGGCTACAGAGTCGAGTTCCGAGGACAGCGTGGCACATCAGCAGCAGGCGCATGGTGATGACGCCCTGCTGCCGACGCACCCTAACCCTTTGGTCTTCCATGACCTTCCTCCAGGCGGGGGTTCCCCTCGGCCAGGTTACGAGGCATGTCGTGGTGACGACGGACGCCTCGCTGCAGGGGTGGGGTGCAGTGTGCAAAGGGCACGCAGTAGCGGGGCGCTGGACGGGCCCCCGTCTGCGCTGGCATGCAATTGCCTAGAGTTGTGGGCTGTGCTGCTTGCGCTAGAAGGCTCCGGCCTCCGGGACAGCACGACAGCCGTATCGTACATCGCCAGGGTGGCGTACGCTCACGGCAGCTAACACAACTTGCCCGACGCCTCCTCCTGTGGAGTTAGCAGGTGATCCGCTCAATGCGGGCCACACACATCCCAGGTAAACTAAACCAGACAGCCGACGTGCTCTCTCGTCAGTATACCCCTTGCGGAGAGTGGCGACTCCACTCCCGGTCCAGCTCATTTGGGTGCTGTTCGGACAGGCACAGATAGACCTCTTTGCCTCCCACGACACCACCCATTGTCTGCTTTGATACTCCCTGACCGAGGCCCCCCTCGGCACGGATGCCCTGGCGCACAGCTGACCACGGGACGGGCGGAAGCACACCTTTCCCCCCCCAGGAGCCTCCTTGCACAGACACTGTGCTAGGTCAGGGAAGAGGAGCACCAAGTGTTATTGGTTACACCGCACTGGTTTAACCACACTTGGCTTCAGAGTTGATGCTCTGGACAGCGACTCCCCCTGAACCATTCCCCTGACAGAGGACCTGCTCTCTCAGGGGAAGGACACGTTCTGGCATCCCAGATCAGACCTCTGGAACACCATGTCTGGTCTCTAGACGGGACGAGAAGATCCTGAGATGGCTACTCCCCCTATACGGCTGAGACCATCACCCAGGCTAGGGCCCCATCTACTAGGCGGTTACACGCCTCTAGACGGCGCCTCTTCTCTTCCTGGTGTCTTTCTCAAGGAGAAAGATCCACTGAGGTGCTTGATCAGGATTGTGTTGTCCTTCTCACGAGACTGGAGACTAACATCTCCCCTCCACGCTGAAAGTGTATGTAGTCGCTATTGCCACTCATCACGTCTCAGTTGATGGAAAGTTTCGAGGGCAACACGACCTGGTCACCAGGCTCCTAACGGGCGCGAGAGGGCGGAATCCGCCTCATCTCCGCTCCATACCCTCTTGAGAGCCCCTCGGAGGTTCCGATCTTCCTGACCTGAGTAAGACGGCCCTCCTGTTGGCGTTCGCTTCAGTCAAGAGGGTAGGGGACCTCCAAGCATTCTCTGTGTCCCCGGATTGCCTTAAATTCGGCCCTGGAAAACTCTCACGTTATCTTGAGACCCAGGCCCGGATACGTGCCCAAAGTTCCCACTTCTCCCTTCGGGGCCCAAGTGGTGGACTTGCAGGCGCTCCTCATCGGGGAGGAAGACCCAACCCCATCCGTGTTGTGTCCTGGACCGCACACAGAGCTTCAGTAGCTCTGACCAGCTCCTTGTTTGTGTTGGAGGACAGCAGAAGGGGAAGGCTGTTTCCAAGCAGAGGCTGGCGCACTGGGTCGTGGATGCCGTTACGACGGCATTCCGATCTCAGACTCTCCCATGCCCATTGGCAGTGAGGTCTCACTCCACACGGAGTTAAGCCACCTCCTGGGCACTGGCAGAAGCGCCTCTCTAGCAGACATCTGTAGAGCTGTGGGTTGGGCTACGCCCAAACACCTTCGCAAGGGTTAACAGCCTTCGCGTAAACCCGGTGTCAGCCCACGTCCTGCGTGGCGACATGTAGGACTGGCATCCGGGGGGGCGTATGCCTGCGAAAGCACCTTCCCACCCTCCAAGAGGTTGGGTCAGTGTGCTATCTACCCTTTTCTTCTTACCCAAACACATGGCTAAGAAAATTGGTACCTCACCAACCTTCCTTCTTACCCAGACTCTGATTAAGAACAGGCATTCCATCCATCACTAAGCAAGCACCTCCTGGGGGTTGGCTGGGCAGAGCAGCCTTCCCCCTTAGGCCGGGATACCTTATGACCTATCACATAGTTCTAACCGGACCTGTGCTATCAGACGCAGTAACACCCCCACCGTGGCCTGTTCCGTCTGCTATACCCTCATGACAAAGGTTCCCACACTTGGTAACCCATGAGCTTCCCCAGGTGGACCTCCACCTCGCGGTTAACTACCCAGTCCGCACTTTCCATGCGCTCTCCTCCAAGGACGAGACCATACTTATATCTCCACCATATTCCTCCCCACGTTTAGGAGGTGGCCTCTGCAGCGCTTCTCTGATTAAGAGTTGCGCTTTCCCGGTGTAAACCGAGCCGGACGGCCTCTCGCCTGTAGAGAGCTAAGGCCCCGTCCGTGAATGGTTACCGGTCAGGGCTGTACCCATCTTTCTCCAGGAAAGCTCTGGAACCCCCCGACCACCACACTGGAAGGTAACAAGTTTCACGAAAGCTTTGAGCTGACACGCCCAGGCTTGTTACCGTCGCTTCGCTGAGATTGTGACGCGATACAGCGTTTGTGGCGTTTTCCACAGATAACCCCATATGTCGTTCTCGACACAACGTCGAGAGACCGACAGAAAGGGAACGTCTTGGTTGCGTATGTAACCTCAGTTCCCTGAGGGAACGGGACGTTGTGTCCCTTATGCCAAAAACACGTATCGTATTCTGCTGCAGTTGTGAGAGGCTCTCAGGCTCTTCAGAACAAGAGGTAAATGAATGCTGCACGCTGGCTTCCTTTTATACCGGATATCCGGGGGCGGAGCCCGGCATGCAAATTTCAATCGCCAAATTTCATTGGCCTTTTCTATAGTAGTCAGAGTTGATTGGTTCTCAAGGGCGAACCCCATCTGTCGTTCTCGACACAACGTCTCGTTCCCTCCATCAGGGAACTGAGGTTACATACGTAACCAAGACGTTCCATCGTAACCAAGACGTTCCATCGGTGTTGCGTGTGCACACGCAACACCGATGGCACATGGACACATTTTTTCATCTCTCCACTTTCCCACATTCCATAACTGTTTCCATACATTTTCATACATACCTGCACTTTGTCTACGTTTCGTCTTATGTTTGTTAGTTCAAGTGTGTCAATTGTCGTCCAGTATGATCGGCCGACTCGAACAAACCGCCGTCAACAAATGACGGCACTTCCGGGTCGCGCCGATCCAACGTGGCCGGGAGTGGGCGATACCATTGTGTTAAGTGTCTGGGGTTTATGTACATATTTGTGTTTGAAGATTATAGATTTAATGTACTAGGTGAAGAATGTCATGTTTGTTGTTTGTTATGCATGTGGAGTGTATATGGTGTCATTATTTATTAAGGTGGGAGATATTAGTAACTGCGGTACTAGTAACATAGAAAGGCATACTTACCTGGGTAATGGTATGGCCCCGAAAAGGGGCGGGGTTTGGCCTTTATTAGCCCAGGAAAAAACCCAAATCAGGGCTTGTTCTGGTTTATCAAGTCGACGCAAGAGTGCTACTGTGGTGCCTCAAGCAATCCCTAAAAACCTGTCATAGAGCGAGTGAATAGCTCTTTTCTTTGATTCTTATTGGTGAAGGATTAATCTGCTACTTTGGTTTTCTTTTCTATTTTATTATTTTTTTATTATTTTATCCAATGCCGTCGAGGTCTGCGCTCAGCAGTTTTTGACGGTGAAGCAGACAGTGGCAATTAGCCACATTTTTTCACGCCGCGACTCGGCCGCCTAGAGGCCTCCGAGATCACGCGTGACGTCTGCTTCCCTGCAACCCAGGACCCCATCGACATCGGCTCCGGTTCCTGTGCCCCCACAGGCGGCACCCCGGAAGCAGAGGTCGAGGGGGAAACCTCCACCCCGTCAGCAACCTTCTCGCGAGAAGGGACACTGATGGGAAGACCCCAGGGAGAACAACTTCGGGCCCGAACCTTCACAGCCACGGCTCTGATTGGTCGGTATGGGACGACTAAAATCTCCCCTCCACACTGAAAGTGTATGTAGTCGCTATCGCCTAACGCTGCTAACGTGGGTGGTCATCGGGGCCGTAGCCACAGATGTCACAGCCCAGGTAGCAGACGAAATGGTGGCTGGTTCCCGTAGGAAGACAGCCACCCGTGACCGCAACTTCTGAATGACAATCTCCCCGCAGTGCGGGCAGATGTGTCAACGAACGCTGCTTCAGCGTGCTGGACGCCCAGACACCTAATGCAGCGATCGTGTCCATCCCCCTCCTCGATGAGGGTGCCGCACCCAAGAGAACAGCGGCACATGCCGCGCTGGAGAATGCTCAGTCAGTCCTGAGAAGGACTTTTTAGAAAAATCTCTAACACCTCCGGAACCGCCGAGACATCCAGGGGAAGGTCGCTGCAGGTAGGGACGATCCGCTGCTCTACGTCGTAGATCCGGCAATGTAGAAAAAGAAGAATTCATTGAATTCGTTCTGTTCGTAGTCATGAGCGAAGGCTCTGAAGAAGTAAAGATGAATGATGAAGAAAAGAAGAAAAATGAATGCTGCACACCGGCTTCGTTTTATACCGGATATCCGGGGGCGGAGCCCGGCATGCAAATTTCATTCGCCAAATTTCATTGGCCTTTTCTATAGTAGTCAGAGTTGATTGGTTCTCAAGGGCGAACCCCATCTGTCGTTCTCGACACAACGTCGAGAGACTGACAGAAAGGGAACCCTGCCTTTCTTTTCTTCTCTCAGTGAAGCCTGTCTAATAAACTGTGTTTGACCTTACCTGCATCTGAGTCCCTTTGTGCACCGTGACAGGAAATAGCTGGGTTTTCATATAGATCACCACTTCAGTCACACTAGGTGCAGAGGGTTTAATGAATAATCCATGTGTAAAAACAGGAGACAGGTGAACAAGAAACAGGCAAAAATCCAGAGAACATAAATCCACAGAACAACGGGTAATCCAAAAATGGGTATCAAATATAACAAGCAGAAATAGGAAACAGGTATACGATTAGTCAGACTAACAACAACAAACACGACTAATAACATCAATACTCGACCGCAAAGTGAATAAAAGGCAGTAATAGAGTCCGTGAAGGTGCAGGTGTGTTTAATAATCAGGGGAATGTGAGCGGAACAGACTGTGAGGGAGTGACGTTGCAGGGGGCTTGGCTGGTGAGGGACAATCCAGCATTGTTACATCTGTACATCAACATGATAGTGACATATTAACATCACCAGATGAAACGCACAAGGTTTAAAATCATTACTGATTTAGAAATAATTGTAGCGTTGGTTATCTCGCCTGGTGTAGACATAACTCTAATCAACATGGAAATTCCATCTACCTTACCTTCTACAGTCATCTGAAAAATGTCATCTGATCACATACCATACAGCTTTTGTTCTGACTAAATGAAAAAAAGAATTCATGGTATATCACGGTAACGTTTTAGATTACAGCCCACAATGTATTGCATAATTAAACAGAATTTACAGTGTAACTAGTTGTAAAAAATACAACAATAATGCAAAGTTTGGGGAACAAAGTGGTAAGAGTCAGGAAAATGTAAAAGAAAAACTTTATTATAAAAGTAAAAGGTGTGCTACACAATCTTTTGGGAGAAAGTTAGCATTAACATACACTACATTTTACCCAAGCTACTGCAGTTAACATGCAGTTGCCTCACAGAAAGTGAAACATGGGAACGAATGGAAGTCTTGAAAAGGAAAATGTTTGGGAACTAAAGATTCATGCATATTTTTTCATGATGTCTTACCGTTGAATGTGTCATCGAATTTGCCTCAACCATTAGTATCAAGCCGAAGTCAGACCTGCGACTGTATAGAGTAGATACTTGTACATGTGCAAGAACACGCACAACTTCCATGTTCAAAATTGATTTCATTGGGAAAGGTAAAAAAACATGAATACATCACCTTTAAAAATACTAAGTATGACATTGATGTGTTCTTAGCCCAACTGATGCTTGGTCATCACTGCCAGTCTCTTCCATGTTCACTCAAAACAAAAGCTCACAAACAAAACTTTAAAGTATTAATAAATTAACCTACATACATGTTATACCATATTCTGTTCACCGGATGTATGTTAATGTATATTTTCAACATAATAGCAGATTCCTGTAAATTATATAGGCATAAAATATCTCATTAATAATTGAAAAAACATATATTATGTGGAGCTTACCTGTGTGGTGTGTCAGTCAGCAGGACTGTTGAGTCAGGACTGTGATGCTGGTCAAACAACTAATTAGGAGGCAGCTTCCAAATAACCAATTTAATTTAAACTAAAAAAGGCGAGAATAAGAGGGTTCTTCACAAAGCTTGATTCTATATAGAACTTTTAGCAGTGGCAAAGAATCTTCAAATAACTTTTTCAGAGTGTATAAAAATGATTTTGAATCAGTAAATTTAAGTCTTAAGAGGAGGGCACATGTTTTAACTTTTGCCTCAGACAGATTTAACCATGTGACAGAAATGTTTTGGTCACCAGTATTTATGTGCTAGTGTCCTGTTCAGTGAAGTTCAAGGTTACAAATGAGTTTCTCCCTTAATAAATACAAAGTGGCCAATAGTCATTCATTAAATGATTTCGGTGCCGCACTAATCATTCTACTCACAACTGATATCATAAGTTGTAGTTGGGTTATGGTGCGTGGATCAGATGTAGACTGAGAAGCCATGTGTAAACATAGCCAGAACTCAACCTTACTACAGTATTTTGATTACATCATCAAATCACACCTCAATCGACCTCAATTGCAAACAGTCCACAGGGATGCTAACTGTAATTTTGATAGCCATTTGTCTTCTCGTCCTTCAGAAGTGCTGGATGATGGCGTCTGTTAGAGAGCTTCTCGTGAACTCACTGAGAGAACTGAAAAAAGATCAACTCAAAGCGTTTCAGTGGCACCTGAAGGATCTCGATGGTATTTCAACTTCAGAACTGGAGAATGCGGATGTCTTAAAGACAGTAGAGAAGATAGTGGAGCGTTATAAACAAGAAGAAGCTGTGATAATGATGGAGGAGCGTTATAGACAAGGAGCTGTGAAGATCACACTGGACATCCTGAGGAAGATGAACCAGAACCAGCTGGCTGAAAAGCTTGTGAACAAACATAAAGAAGGTAAAGCAAGAGCTTCATCTCATGTCAAAGTTTATGTTGATTGTTATTAAAGTAGGGTGACCATACTTGTCATTTTTCCAGGACATGTCCTGGCCAGGATTGCGTCTCATTTCACTTAAAATCATTATAAAATGAACAGTCATTTATCTTAAGACGTAATCAGTGTAACTTCAGCTTCTAAACTATGGAGATGTCTTACATACTGTAGATACTGAGAAACGGAAACAAGTTGAGCTCAAAGAGTTTCAGTGGCGCCTGAGGAATCTTGATGGTGTTACATCCTCAGATCTGGAGAATACAGATGTCCTAGATACAGAAGATAAGATGGTGGAGCATGATGGAGCAGAAGAAGCTGTTAAGATTACACAGGACAACCCAAAGAAGATAAACCAATACCAGCTGGATAAAGAGCAAGAGAACAAACATAAAGAAGGTAAAGCAAGAGTTTCATCTCATGTCAAAGTTTATGTTGATGGTTATTAAAGTAGGGTGACCATACTTGCCATTTTTCCACGACATGTCCTTGGCAGGATTACGTGTCTTTCAGTTAAAAAACATTTTAGAATAAACAGTTATTTATCTTAAGACGTAATCAGTGTAGCTTTATTCTTACCTTAAAATTTAACGGCTCCATTTCTGAAGTAAAACTTTAAATAAGAAACCTTGTTGAAGTATGCGCCTGACAAATGTGAGGAATTCGCGAACTAGAGCAAATCTCTGTTAATTTACAGTAAGAAAATTTGTATATGAAAACGTGGTATTTCAGCTTCTAAACTGTAGAGATGTCTTAGATACGGTAGATACTGAGAAAACGAAAACAAGTTGAACTCAAAGAGTTTCAGTGGCGCCTGAGGGATCTTGATGGTTTTTCATCCTCAGATCTGGAGAATGCAGATGTCTTAGATACAGTTGATAAGATGGTGGAGCATGATGGAGCAGAAGAAGCTGTAAAGATTACACAGGACAACCCCAGGAAGATGATCCAGAACCAGCTGACTGAAAAGCTTGTGAACAAACATAAAGAAGGTAAAGCAACGACCAAAAATACAAAGGATTGAGTTACATGGTATTGTTAGTATTTATCTAATTATTTAAATCAAATGAATATAACTCATGTTTTATGAATGGATAAGACCACAATTCCTCGGTTGCTCTTGCAACGCACGGTTGTGGGTCCGATCCCAGGGAACACATTCTGATTGATGACATGTGCACTAGATGCACTGCAAATTGCTTTGGATAAAAGAGTCTGCCAAATGCATATAATATGTAAATGTACATGTACAGTATGTGATTCAGTTGGATGGAAAACGGCAACGTATTTACCTTTGCTTATTATAAAAATGTGATGCGAAAACCCGTCGGATGTTGTGCAGGGACGTTTCCGGGGAAAAACAAAAAATAAGTTGAATGTCGGTTTTTGTCAAAATTGGGTTTTCAATAAATTATTATTCTTAAACATCATGTCTAACATCTCTGAAAATATCTTGGCAAAACTCACTTGTTTATTGCTGAAAACAGCGATTTATGGTATTAAGCTGATGTTTAAGGATATGCCAGTCGGAGTTATCCTGGTGGGCAGTTGCAACTCCGGAAAACAATTGCATAATATTCAACGGGTGATCAAAAGTTCAGACACTATGTTCATGATAAAAACAGAAAACTTACTTTACCACTTAATAATTGTTGTCCTCATCAGGGTCACGTTTGCTAGTCTCATTGTGTAGTGATGCAGTGCTCAGCGCTCCTTAAAAGCTCTCGTTTTGTAATCAGATGAATCGATGAATCGGTATCCGAAGGAGCTTTATTATGTAAGTGTGCTTACAATCACAAGGAATTCGACTTGGTGACAGGAGCTAAGTGCAGAAGAAAGTGTACACACGGGGGCAAACATAGATGAAAGAGATGGAATACACAATAATTCACTATAAACAAAAGTGAAAAATTATAGACAAAAAACAACATATAATGCTTTAAAGGAATGTGCAGATGTGTTATTTACAGGTTTACCTTATTGTTCCTTACAATGTACGGTTTCCAGATGCTATGTGCAATGTGCAACTGTGCATTCGTTTGTATACAGGGAGAAGAACAGTGGGGAGAGCACTCATCCCTGAGGGGGATGTGAGTTCACCCAACTTCACTAGTTGCTAACTTTTCTGTTAGGAAGTTAGTGATCCATTGACAGATTGGGGTGGACACGGAGAGCTGGGTCAGTTTGTCTGAGAGAAGTGTGCCTAGCACCATTTTATTCAAGTATTTTTTTTGTAGGGTACTTTTTAAAGACTTCAAGACAAGGATTTGTATTTATTTATTGTTTATAAAGTCTTATTACCACAGTAAAGGGACTTTTACTCATGATACTTGACTGTTGTGCTTTTATTTTCATCGCCTATTTTTAAACCTGTTTTTCTCAAAATTTCATTCTTGAAAATCGTAGCGCTCAGCCAACTTCAGATAACCATATTTTTTGTTACATGCAATGAGCGAAATAAAAACAAAAAAGGACTTGAAACCTGGAATATGTAAAAATTCACCATGTGATGGGTTTTCTCTGATCACATAACAAACAAATATTAGACTCCATTACATCTAAATCTCTAATATTAAGGAGCTTTAAGGAATTAAACATCAAGAAGCCTGTAATGTTTAACAGTAATGCTGACAGTAATGTTATGTCTTTAATGATCAAGGATTTAACCTTCTGGTTGTTTTATCTTGAAGGTGCAGCTGCAGTTGACAGTAAAGCTGTTGATTACAGTGAGTTCAGCAACAGACTGAAGAGCGACTTGAAACAGAAATATGAGAGAATTATGGATGGTAATTCACATCAGAATAAATACTTGAATGATATTTACTCTGATCTTTATATAGTGAAGAATCAGACGGGTGGAGTAGTGAGTGAATATGAAGTGAAACAGAATGAATCAAACAGAACTGCAGCTGAGGACACGTCAGTCAAGTGTAATGACATATTTAAAGTCCACCGTGATACAGGTCGACATATCAGAAAAGTGCTGACGCTGGGCATCACAGGTGTGGGCAAAACTGTCTCTGTCAGTAAATTCATCCTAGACTGGGCTGAAGGAAAGGAAAATCAGGAAATCCTATTTATTTTTCCTCTGCCATTCCGTGAGCTGAATCTGATTCAAGAGAACTGCAGTTTAATGGAACTGATTAATAAAAACTTCTTTAGTTCTGCTAAACAACTGTCATCACTGCCTGAAAGTGAAGATAAAGTGATGTTCATCTTTGATGGTCTGGACGAGTGTCGCTTCTCTTTGAGCTTTGAGAAGAGCGAGAGATTCACAGATTGTAATGACAAAACAAGAGTGAATGTGATAGTTACAAACCTGATCAAGAGAAATCTGCTTCCATCCGCTTTCATCTGGATCACCTCCAGACCGGCAGCAGCCCTACTGATACCTCCAGATTACATTCACCAGGTGACAGAGATACGAGGATTCAATTATGAGCAGATGGAGAAATACTTCATTAAAAACAGCAAACCTGACATGTCCGAGAGAATCATCTCACACATCAAGAGATCCAGAAGTCTGTACATCATGAGTCATATTCCCGTCTTCTGCTGGATCTGTCTCAGTGTTCTCCAGCCTCTGATCACTCAAGAGAATCAGGAAAAAATTCCCACAACTCTCACAGGGATGTACATCTACTTCTTACTCTATCAGATGGAACAGATGAAAACCAAAAAACAAAGTGACAATGTTCCTCAGTGTTTTGAAGATGTTGTTCTGAAGCTCGGGAAACTGGCCTTCAAACAGATTCAGAAAGGAAACCTGATTTTGTATAAAGCTGATCTTGAGGAATGTGGGCTGGATGTCAGTGAAGGTTTGGTTTTCTCTGGGTTATGCACTCATATTTTTCAGACAGAAATGCCAGTTTCTTGGGGAAAAGTCTACAGTTTTGTGCATAACAGTGTTGAGGAATTCCTAGCTGCCCTTTACGTGCTTTTCAATTACAGAAACAAAAAAACAAACCCATTCCATCTCAGAAAAGTAGACAAATTAAAAATGAAATTCAAGAAAAATTCACTGTTTGACCTTCATAAGACTGCAATCAAAACTGCTCTTCAGAGCGAGAACGGACACCTGGATCTTCTCCTGCGGTTTCTCATGGGTCTCTCACTGGAGTCAAATCAGACTGACCTGAAAGATCTTCTGCCCTCACTGAAGATCAAAGCGGAAGACATGAGACAGACGGCTAAATACATCAAACAGACAATTTATAATGAAGAATCATCACAGAAGAGCATCAATCTCTTCTACTGTCTGAATGAACTGAAAGATGATTCACTCATAACAGAAATACAGAAGTATCTGAATTCAGGAGCTCTTTCAGAACAAGATGTCTCTTCTGGTCAGTGGTCTGCTCTGGTGTTTGTGCTGCTGATGTCTGAAGAGATTCAAGAGATGTTTGAGATGCAGAAATACAGAAGATCTGATGAAGCTGTGAATCGACTTCTGCCAGTGATCAGAAACACCAGAAGAGCTCTGTAAGATACATCTCTACATTCATTAACAATAACACTTCACTGACACATCTGAGATATCTGATCAAATACAACTTTTTATAAAAACATTCTAGTTTTATTATTATATTTTTGTCTGTAGATTGGAAGCAGCACGATTCAATTGTATTTAATTAAGTTATCAGAATATATAAACAACCTCAATATAAACACAAGAAGGTCTTCAATTCTTATTTGTAAACACATTTGATGCTTTAGATTTACTGCTTTTAGATATAGAAAACAAGAAATTGTCTTTAAGATGTTTATGATTCCATTGATTTATGGTTTGTTAATATTTGGCCATGATATAATATTTGAATATATAGAATCTGAGGGTGCAAAAACTTGAAGTATTGAGAACATCACCTTTAAAGTTATTATTATAATTACTCACTTAGAAATCTGTTTTGGGAAATACAGGTATAGCTGCACAAACAAAGTACCAACATCATTTACATTAACATTTAGGCATTTGGCAGAAGTTTTTATCCGAAGCGACTTACATTGCTTTATCCTATACATTTTACATAGGTATTTGCAATCCCCTGGGATCGAACCCACAATCTTGCGTTGTTAACGCAATGCTCTTACCACTGAGCTACAGGAAAGCATCAATGCCAATTACAACCATCCATAAACAATAACACTCACACAATCCTACCCTTTTTACAACCTTGTAGCCAATTCTTCATGAAGCACATGAGAAGGGCCCTGAATCATTTATTTTCCCTTTTTAAAGATACCCTGGTTAAAATAGACTCAAGATTGAGCTTAATCCCCAGACCAACCACTTTCATTTGCTGCACACACCAAACTACTTCAACTGAGATCTGAGAGAGAATTTAACGACAATAGTCCTTACATGGTGACTCCTATATTCATGTATGTACCATGTAGATAAGATGCACCCCTGGGGGACAACAATATTAATGGACTTACACTCAGAAACAATCTGCTTGATTTGAACTTGTTGAGTCCTACCAGTAAGAAATGCTTGGAATCATTAAATGCTTTATGGATTAACAGTCATACTCTTTAGATTGGAAAGCATAAGGTGCGGCTTCACAGTATTAAAAGCAGAGCTCAGATCAATAAAGAGCAACCTGGCATAAGCCTTGAGACTTTAAAACATGATGCACCACAGTAAGAGCTTCATTATCAGTGCCCCTATTCCTTTGGTAGGTAAACAGATTAGGGTCAAGATGGTCCTCATTGCATAACACTGTATGTAGAACAAGGGTGGGAAACTTTGATCCTGGAGGGCCACTGTCCTGCAAAGTTCAACTCCAACCAGCTCCAACACATGCCCACCCAGAAGTTCCTAGTAATCCTGAAGACTTTGATCAGATTGTTCAGGTGTGTTTTATTAGAGTTTGATATTAACACAGCAGGACAGATGCCCTTCAGGATCAAGGTTCCCCACTCTTGATCTAAATCAATAGACCTCTAAAAAATATCTACCTATGTAGGGGCTATTTCCTCTGCAAAAGGTTCTAAAAATAACAGCAGAAATACCATCTGGCCAAGTTGCCCTTTTAGTGTCAAGAACTTTAAAAAACCTTACATACTGAATCGTCAATACAAATGGCCCCCAACACATCACCTCAGTCATAAGAATCAACATCAAGCCTAAACAGAAATCATTTAAGCTCATTTGCCATCATAAGCTCAATGACAGCATGCAGATATTTTACTGTGATCACTGTCAATTAAATCTCTGTAATTCTAACGAGTTTCTCTTATTTTATTATTAGGTTTATCTTGAGCCAATTTTAGAAGTAAGGGTTATGTTTTTTTTAAAGCCAAGTGTTTCTGATTAATACACTCTTGAACCTCCTTGGTGATGTAAAGCTTGTTATTTGAAAACTGTTTTATCTGTGTAACTGGTAGTACAGTGTCTATACAAAACTAAGTATATGCAGCCCATATTTCCTTATGTCTGTCAATATCTGGATCATACAACACCTCAAAGTCAGTACAGAGAAAGCAGCCTTTTAATGTCTCAAGCTTATGCACAGGCTTGCACAACTTCAGCAAGGTTTGAGATTGCTATTGTTGGTTTAATTTTTACCCGGCTTTAAAGTTCCTTTTATTGCAGTTGACGTATTGTTGAAAACCTGGCAGAAATCTTTCAAGATAAAAATGAAATCACCAAGAACAACAGAGTAGCATTAGGTGGCACATTAACAACACAGATAACAACATTTCCAAACTGCCGTGACAATTAGAATGGCCACAAAGTAATGAACAGCACTTCCATGTCTCTGTCACTTGTAATTCCCCTCACAGTAATGCAACCACTTCACAGATCCTTGACATAACGACAAACCCTACCTCTGCAGAATTTCTTGACCTGACCAGGTCTCTATCCGTACGGCGGAGAACAAAATGATCCCCCCAAGAACACACAAGAGCGCAGACATCCTCCAGTCTTCCAATAGAACAATCACAATCATTGGAAATAGGACATAAATACTTCCTTTCCTACTCAGTTATGCAGCTACAAATTGCCCAGGTCGCCTGTGCAAGGGAACCAATCAACATTGGCCCACATTAAGAAATGTTGGCCCATATTGATAGGATAGCATCTTTCAGTTGATGGAGATTTGTGGGATGCAAAAAGCTCCCGTTCCACCACATCCCAAAGATGCTCTTTTGAGTTGAGATCTGGTGACTATGGGGGCCATTTTAGTAAAGTGAACTCAATGTCATGTTCAAGAAACCAATTTGAAATGATTCGAGCACTGTGACATGGTGCATTATCCTGCTGGAAGTAGCCATCAGAGGATGGGTACATGGTGGTCATAAAGGGATGGACATTGTCAGAAACAGTGCTCAGGTAGGCCGTGGCATTTAAACGATAACCAATTGGCACTAAGGGGCCTAAAGTGTGCCAAGAAAACATCCCCCACACCATTACACCACAACCATAATTGCATTAATGAGAAATTGAACAGGTGTTCCTAATAATCCTTTAGGTGAGTGTATCAGTAAAGGTTTAATTAAGCTGTATTTTTGTTTTGCCTGCACACAGTCTTCAGAACTGTAATCTGACTGTTGCGTGTTGTGAGAGTTTGTCTTCATGTCTACAATCATCAAAGTCTCTGAGAGAGCTGGACCTGAGTAGCAATAATCTGAAGGATTCAGGAGTGAAGCTGATCTCTGATGCTCTCAAGACTCACAAATGTCAACTACACACACTGAGGTCAGACACTTTCAGTAAAAATAGATTAAAACAATAAATGATGGTGCCTGTCATACAGTAGATGTTCGTAACGAACACTGGGACAAGTGTAATGAGTTTTGTTAAAACCCTGTTTGTTTAATTTGTTTTGGTTGTGTTTAGATTGTCCGTGTGTAATCTGACTGCTGAGTGTTGTGAAAGTCTGTCTTCATGTCTACAATCATCAAAGTCTCTGAGAGAGCTGGACCTGAGTAACAATGATCTGAAGGATTCAGGAGTGAAGCTGATCTCTGATGCTCTCAAGACTCACAACTGTCAACTACACACACTGAGGTCAGACACTTTCAGTAAAAATAGTTTAAAACAATAAATGACAGTGACTGTCATAAAGTAGATGTTCTTTACATACTCTGAGACAAGTAGAATTTGTGTTGTCATAACTTCTTTTGTATCATTTTGTTTTTGTTGTGTTTAGATTGTCCGGGTGTAATGTGACTGAAGAGTGTTGTGAGAGTTTGTCTTCATGTCTACAATCATCAAAGTCTCTGAGAGAGCTGGACCTGAGTAACAATAATCTTAAGGATTCAGGAGTCAAGCTGATCTCAGATGCTTTCAAGACTCACAATTGTCAACTACATACACTGAGGTCAGACATTTTCAATGAAAATACTTTAAGGGGTCATATGGCATGAACACATGTTTTTCTGTGTCTTTGTTGTTATAAGTTGCCCGTACATAAATCAGACATGTAAAATGTGAAAAATCTGAACAAAAGATGCATTCTATCTAAAAGCAAATGCTCACCCAGACCTGCCTGAAACACCTTGCGTAACCACACCCCGGCAAATCTACGTAACTTCGTAACATCATTTGACAACGACTGCCTAAATGTATCCGCAAGTTAGTTGGGCGTACCAGTCAGTACATTTGAAGAGGAACCTGATGTTCTGAATATGGTTAGAGGCATTACTTTTCCGTTTCATGCCTGCAGTATTCGACCAATCACTACGCACTGGTTAACTGGCCAATCATAGCTTTTCAGAGTGATGAGCTTTGTTAAAAATCTGAGAGTTTCAGGCGGGTCAAAGAGGAGAAACAAACATGCACGATCATGTGGAAAATACAGCTTTTTTAACCTTAAATCGTGTATACGCATTGAATTTCAACTAAAACAAACAATAATATTCGATTTAGCCTTGTCATATGACTGATTTAAAACAACCAGACTTGCTAAAGGGTGTTATCATGCTGATATAATTCAACATTATTTAGCATAATTTGCAATGAATTTTCATGATGTTAGCATTTTTTTCTGACTTATGTTAGCCGGCATGCTACACATACTAAGATGGCGCCGAGCATTGCAGCCGTTGCGAGCTCCGACCAAAATTTACAGTTTTTCGTCTGTTTAATTGTTATTTTAGTGTATTTTTTAGCTGGACGCTGTTAGTCCTATTTTATATGACAGACGCACACTCATTTGATGCTAACCGAAAACCCGACTTTGAGTTCAGAAACGCTGGCACTTGTTTACAAACACGGCACTCCGCTTCCAACTATTCTGCTGACTAACGTCTAATCGCTGGACAATAAACTTTGACGAGAAACAAGGGACTGCTGCATTATCTACTTGACAGAAGCCTGAATGTCTGTGGAGGTACCAGATTCAGCCATCGAGCTCAAGAGGTTCTCTGTACACAGAACAAAAAAGCTCACAGGGAAAAGCAGTTGTAGTTGTTTTTATCAACAACTTGTGGTGTGATCGAACGTACAAACACTCCTGCAAATCATCCTGCTCTCATGACCTGGAATACAGTACGCTTCTGTTTCGACCATTCTGGCTTCCGAGGGAATATACGTCATCACAGCTGTTTACATCCCCCCAGAGCCAACACAGATCAAGCACTCAAGGAACTGTACAAACACAAACAAAAAATAGCTCTAAAATACTTTCAACATATCACCACAATCACAAGTGGGGACTGTGTTTTTGAACACTGCTACTCTCCCTTCCTGGATGGCAACAAATCCCGCTCACTTTTCAGCAAATCAGATCACACTTCAGCTCTTCTCCTGCCCGCTTACAGGCAGAGGCTAAAACAGGAAGCCCCAGCCATAAATACGATTTACTGCTGTTGGGACCAATCAGACTCTATACTATAAGACTGTTTTGATCATGTTGACAAAAAAATGTTCCAGGCTGCTTCTGATGATGACATCGAGGCTTACTCGGATACTGTAACATGCTTTATCAGGAAGTGTATAGAAGAAGTGGTGCCGACAAAAAAAATCTGCATCTACCACATTCATAAACAATGTTCCAACAGCATCGTCAGCATGAACCTCCGCTTCAAAATCCTCCCTCGAGCCGCTGTTTCACCGCTGAACTCACGCACTCGAGCACCCCTTGATGGATCAGGTGTTGCAGGAGTTAGACCCCTTATATCTTAAAGGGGATCCCACAGAGCGTTCTGAGTCTTCCAATTCTTCCAAGTCATCTTAGCCTTCCAAGTCTTCCAAGCCTTCCCAAAAGGCTTCAGAGCTTTCCAAGTCTTCAGAGTCTGTCAAGCCTACAGAGCCTCACAAGCCTTCAGAGCCTCTGAGGACCGGCCACAAGAAGCACCTCCTTGCAGCGGTCGTCCTGGCTGTCTCCAGCATTCTCATAGCGGCCAAGACGATCACCTCCTCCACGCCCACTTCCACCACCAATGCTACCAGTGTGACAACCATGGCAGAGACCATCCCTGACTCCTCTAGCTCTACTGCACAAACTTTGGCAGCCCTCAACCCTGACTCCCCAGCCCCACTGCTTCAGCAATGGTGGCCATCCCTGAACCCCCAAGGCCCCCTGAACTGCCTGCGCCTCTGAGGTTGCCCGTGCTCCAAGATCCTCTGTTGTCCCCCTCATTCCCTGTGCTGGGAGCACTGTCCAGGACGCCCACCCCCCTCCCTTGTTAATCCTACATGGGGCGAAGACGCGCCTCACGAGGAAAGTACTGTCACATTCTTGTCTGTTCACTTGTCTGTTTCTCCAGTGTTCCCCTTGGACTCTGTTTCCCATTGGACTCTGTTTCCCTTCACGCCCCACGCTCCCACAACTGTCTTGTGTCTGCAGTCCATGCACCTGTCAGCAATCCTCTTATCACCCATACTGTATATATACTCACCTTTGTTCCAGTGTCCTTTGTCTATTGTCTCTGTTCTGTTACACTGTTTATCATACCCTATAGCAGGGTTCCTCAAATCTTACCCTGGAGGGCCGGAGCACTGCATAGTTTTGCTCCAACCCTGATCAAACTTGCATACCTGTGATTTTCTAGCGAGACTGAACAGCTTGATTAGCTTGCTCAGGTGTGTTTGATCAGGGCTGGAGCTAAACTCTGCAGTGCTCCGGCCCTCCAGGGTAAGATTTGAGGAACCCTGCCCTATAGGATTACGCTGTTTCGTCTGTATATTTGGGTAAGATAAGTGTTATCTCTGCAATCCTCCTCCATGCTTTAGTATGTCTAAGAGTAGTTGTTGGGTGGCTCTTATGCCTCAGGGGTACAATACAACTCCATTGTGGGGTATATTTTTACAGAGCCTGCCAGCCAAGATGTTTCTTCAAAATCCTCGGTCAGAGCTGTACCTAGGTGTATTTCTATGTCATGTCTATGGGATTTTTTGCTGGGGTGCTCAAAATGGTTGCCAGGACATGGCTTGATAGTGTCACAATTATGCTGAAAGACTGCTTTGTTGAGTAAAATACGGCCACCCCTGTCTCTATGGCACTGATTCAAAGTTATGTTCAAAACTAAATCCCTATGTAATTTACCATAGTAGAAAAAAACAATCTCTGTTTTACGGGCATTCCTCTCACCATGGTATCTCTATACTTTCGTGTGGCTATATAATTTACACCCGATTTTGAGGTGTCATCTTAGCCTTTTGGTGGTAACCACATGTATGCACGATATCCTCGCTAGACCTATTAAAGCTAGTCACAATGTTTAGTTTATTGGATTTTATTTGCTTTATTTCAAAGCTTTATTGTATGAAAACTGACAAAGACAAAATCAATGTATATTGACATGTTGATGTTTGTGTTTGCAGGTTATCAGGTTGTATGGTGACAGATGAAGGTTGTTGTTATTTGGTTTCAGTGTGGATTTCAAACCCATCACAGCTGAGAGAGCTGGATCTGAGCTACAATCACCCACAACACTCAGCACTTCAGCTGCTCTCTGATAGACTCAATGATCCAAACTACTCACTCAAGTATGACAATCAAACACAGGCATCGGAAGTAAAAAAATTTAGGTCGGTACATCCTCGGAAGAAATTTTAGAGTGTAAAAAGAATTACACTTTAATGAAAAAGACATGTGACAAGTATTTTTGATGGTAGGCTACAATGACGCAAGTTAGAATCAGCCTTTTGACGATCTTGATCTTCGTTTTGTCAAAATCAATCTTCATTTTCACATCACAAATTAGATAGTACTAGCATTTATTTAAATCAAAATAAGATATTATTTGAAAAATGGAAACACGTGTTTAATAATAAAGTGTATGGTAAGGTTAGGGCTTGTTAGTTATTATCCCAGTTAGTTGTAATTCATTTAATAATTTTATAATTATAATCATTTACACTATTACGGTAAATACGTTGTTTACCTTACTGTGTCGAAATGGAGCTTAATTCATATGGACTTATATGAGCCAGGTGGAATGGATTTGAGGAAGAAGTAGTGTGGAAGTCAAGACTAGCTAAAAAGGCGGATAGTAGTTTAATCTAATAGGCATGTCTTAAGTGGAATGATTTGACTGACGGTGCCCTGAAAAGTGAACAACATATGTGCTAAATTAGAAACAGTGAAAGTGAGTGGGTCCAATATACATACAATGTCTCCGACGCCCATGTACTCAACACAACTGACATATAAATAATTCAGACACACCAGAAGAATGTCAAATCATATTTTTGTGTTTTATGTGTGTGTGTGTTTGTTTGTGTAGTGTGAGTCATGGAGGAAAGAGAAGAATTACAGCAGGACTACACAAGTGTAAGTCTACACACACACAGATTGATTTTGTGATTGTTGTTTTGTTATAAATGTGTCATTTTGTGTTCAGATTTTCAAATCCTTACACTGGATCCAAACACAGCACACCTTGAACTCAAACTGTCCGAAGGGAACAGAAAGATCACATGTGCGGAAGAGCATCAGTCGTATCCTGATCATCCAGACAGATTTGTTGATGTTCCTCAGGTTTTTTGTAGAGAGAGTCTGACTGGACGCTGTTACTGGGAGACTGAATGGAGCGGAACACATGTTTATATATCAGTGTCATATAAAAGCATCGAAAGGAAAGGAAAGAATGATGACAGTTGGTTTGGATTCAATGAAAAATCATGGAGTCTCAAATGCTCTGATTACAGATTCACTGCATATCACAATAAGAATAAAACAGACATTGATGTCTCTTCAGGTGTGTGTAAGAGAGTAGGAGTGTATGTGGACTTTTTGGCCGGCACTCTGTCCTTCTATAGAGTCTCTGACACACACACACTCAAACACTTATACACATTCAACACAACATTCACTGAACCTCTCTATGCTGGATTTTTTGTGGATCTTTACTCCTCAGTGTCTCTGTGAGATTGTAAAATGGATGGTTCTGATCTTTGATTCTGATAGAGTCATGTTGTAAATAATTTCAGAGACACACAAGAGGACTATTTTATATCAATATCATTACATTTGTGTTGCTCTGGGTTTATATGATAAATTCTTGTCATGTATATGAAATAATGGTTTTGTGAAAGCAATAAATTGTGGTAACGCTTTAGATTATGACCCGCACAGAACTGCATCATTAAACTGAATTTACGGTGTACGTTTTTGTAACTAAAGTGTTCGTGTAAGTATAAGGAAACAAGATTTTAAGTTAAGGTAATAAAGGGGTAGTGTCATGTTTTTTCCTTCATCGTGGTTTTTGTGTTTTGGTTTTTGTCCTCTGTATTCCTTAGCCTGTGTTCATAATTTGTTAATTATCTCCTCACCTGTTTCTGTTTCCCTTGATTACGTTTCCACATGTTTGTTCCTTAGTTCATTGTCTAGTCTTAAATGTTACTGTTTCACTTACTGTTGAGTTACGCTGTGTTTTTGAATCGTTTCATTGGATTTTGGATTAAACTCTCACATTTGTATCTACTCGTCTGCAGTCCCTGACAGTTCAACAACAGAAGACTAGACCTCTAGAAATGGAATGTACTCTATTAATGGCTTCCACTCTGTTCATAAGTTTCATCTTGCTAAAATTGATGAAGGACAGAAGATGAGTAAAGATGTATTCAATCTTCAACGCATTCACTTAGAAACAAAACTTCTGCTTTCTATAAAATTATATTAACTGCCGGAATAGTGTGAAAACAGTCATTTTTGACAATTGTACAATGTCTTGTGATAATAGTTTCTTGTTTATTGAACTGTAGAACATCAGTCATTTTTACAATTGTGCTAATATTAGGAATCATTGATATTAGGTGTCATTCTAGTCTTTGTGTCCTTAAAAGGCAAAATAAAATGCCACGGGACGTAAAATGGCTATTAAAACAGAACTTATGTTGCATTACTCAAGATACTACTGTTTAAAAAATAGAGCGCCATCATTAGTAGCTCCGAGTTATGACCCATCAAAGTTCATCACAATGTTAAATCTATGGGATTTTTGACCCGCCTAATGAACTTCGTACGCTCGTTTGATGGCTTATAAAAGTCATAGCACACCTCTCCTCAGTAAAGCACACCATTTGAGCTTCATTCATGGGTCTACGAGTGGATGAGTTACACAACAGAAATAAACAGAAGAAGAAGCTGGCAGGAGAAGAACAGTGTTCAAACCCGTCACACCTGAGAGAGCTGGATCTGAGCTACAATCACCCACAACACTCAGCACTTCAGCTGGTCTCTCATATACTCAATGATCCAAACTACACACTCAACAAACTCAAGTATGACACACAACATACACATGATTGTTTGTTCGTGTGTTTGTGTAGTGTGGATCATGGAGGAGAGAGAAGAATTACAGCTAGAATACACAAGCGTAAGTCTTCACACAAACACTCACACACACAAACACACACAGATTGATTTAGAGATTGCTGTTTTGTTGTGTTATAAATGTCTCTTCTTGTGTTCAGATGTCTGTGATCTCACACTGGATGAAAACACAGCAAACACTGCAAACACTCAAACTTTCTGAAGAGAACAAAGAGATCAGACGTGTAAGAGAGCGTCAGTCGTATCCTGATCATCCAGACAGATTTGATGATATTCCTCAGGTTTTGTGTGGAGAGAGTCTGACTGGACGCTGTTACTGGGAGGCTGAATGGAGTGGATCACATGCTGTTGTCATGATTCTGCCGCATCATGTCTTGTCTTTCTTGATCATGTGGCAGAATCATGTCAGGATCCCTTGTTTTATGTGGAGAGAGGCATTTTGGCCCTATTGGCCTTCTTTATGCTCTCTCCGGTCTTGTCTCTGTTTCTGCCCTTTTGTTTCCTTATGACTAATAAACACACTAATCTTGAAATGAGAAGACGTGAATGTATTCTGATCTGAACAGCTTTCATGCGATAGTTTGACTTTTTCCATTTGAAATGACATCTTTCCTTTTCTTTGTTTTCTTCTTCTTACTCTTTACTCCTGCTTTAGCATTGTCTTGAGTGTTTAGTGCAGGTCTTGAGCGGGTCAGGTTAGCTGTGGGACTCAGCACACTAGGGTTAGATGTGGAGTGAATCCTCTGAATTGATGTCGGTTTGCTGACGGCTGGTTTGGTGCCGCTGGAGGAGAGGTTGGGTTGAGAATACGAGCGCACGTCCGCTGAGCTGGGAGGTTTGTAAGACATGGCGCCCCCTATCATGGGCAGGTGGACGTGCTCGCTGCTCATGTTCTGGACGGAGTAACGGCTGCTGTTGGACATGATGATGTGATGCCAGGAGCTCAGCGGGGTGGCAGAGAAGTGCTGCGGGCCGGTCCAGTCCTCTCTGGCACCGCTGGGTGAGATTATCATGGAGCCGCGAGGGGTCACTGCCTCCACAGCACTCTCAAAGGTCTTCAGGATTCTGTCACTCTTCTGTTTCTCTTTCTTCTGTCTAGACTCCACTTTCCTCAGCTGCCGGCGGTGATCTCGCATCATCTGCTTCCGCGTGTCCGCCAAGCCTCTAGAATACAGAAATCTGTCTGTCAGTAGACTACAGTGTGAGACATCATAGCTCATGATTAATGACATCATCCTAAAAGTTGATTTTTAATGTGAAACGTCCCCGTGTGATGCAAGAGAGATCACACCTGTAATCCACAATGCCTGTGCCGTCTCTGTCCAGCCTCTGAATCAGTTCCTCAATCTGAAATTTCTCCAGCGGAATGCTGGATTGCTGACGGGTCACAGAAAACAGTAAAACAACACATTAATGCTGCTTAATACAGGCAATGAGTAAATATTGATCACTTGTCAGAATAAATGTTTGTGAAAGATGACACAGATTTAAACCTGAACTGCCTTTCTAAAGTCCACGACAGACACTCTCATGGTTCCGTCCTTATCAATGTGACGGAAGAAATCCCACAGACGAAGCTTCCGCTGATCAAGATAGTCCTGAAAACAACATCACGTCACATGAATGTCAGACACACTTAAGAAATAAAAGTGGTTCAGGTGGAGTTTAGTACCTGTATGATTTTCATGGGGTCTGTGCGCTTGCGAGGTTTTTTGGCGATGAATCCCCCGACACCTCCATACTGAACCTCCAGACCGAGACGCTCCTGACAGATCAACTCTAACAACTGGACGAAGTTCTCATTCACCAGCACGTTCTACACAAACACACACAGAAATCTCACAGAGATGGACATCATTCACATATCTTTTTAGAAATATCAATTTACATGAAGTATTGTTTGTTAGATAAATGTAGAGTGTTGGTACGATGTTGTAAATGACTCACACATATGTTGAGCTCCTCAATGGCACTTTTAGACGTTTTCTTGATGACATTTATGAGAGTTAAAGCCCCCTCCACTGTCAATGAGTTATACGCCAGCTAAAAAAATACCACAACTCCAGTTTATAGAATAAAACACAACCAACATTCATTTTTATATGTCACATTGACACGTTAAGCATGCATTTGTAACTAAGAATCTGTTTGATTCAAATTTCAATAAAGCTCTAACTAGCTGGAATGTCATCGACATGATATTGAGTCATTGTGCTCACAAACTCTACAATATTAAAACTACACAAACTAATGTTAAGTGCTGTCAGACAGAGTAGAGATCTATCAGACAGACCTTCAGCACTCGCAGCGTGTCGTTGGCCTCCAGACCCTTACAGAGCATGCTCACACCCTCATCTGTTATTCGGTTGTTGTTCAGGTTCAGATGCACTAATGTGTTGTTGAATTTCAGGGCTTCGCCTAAAGCTAAAGCCCCTTCATTGCTGAAGCCGTTCCAGGACAGATCCAAATGTTTCAGAGTGCTATTGACCTGAAAACAAAGTTATAAAAAATACTCTCTTGCATTATAACAAAATAATATAACAGAAGAAAGTCTCAGGTTACGGCTGTAGCTATGGTTCTCTGAGATAGGGAATGAGACACTGCATCATGGAATGACTTTATGAAGGCCAGCAGCGCCTGGAATAGAGTGTTAAACGAACAGGCGATTTGCAGTCGTGATGACGGCGAGTGATAATTGGTGACGCGAATCCCGGAAGGGGAAAATAGGAAGAGGAACCAATGGAAATCAGCTTCCTGAACAACTTCCGATGTTCAGGAAGGATGGATAAGTAGGGATCTCTCAAGTCTTTTGTAGTGAACCAGTCTTCAAATCTGATTCGGGCCACAATAATAGGAATAGTGTGCATGTTGAATTTGTATCTACTCAGAGATTTGTTGAGATGTCTCAGATCTACAATTAAATATACATTTACATTTATGCATTTGGCAGACGCTTTTATCCAAAGCGACATACATTGCATTGTCCTATACATTTGTTTCTAAGTATGTGCAATCCCCTGGGATCAAACCCACAACTTTGCGTTGTTAACGCAATGCTCTTACCACTGAGCTACAGGAAAGCTCTAAAGATCTCTAAGATCTAAAATGGGCCTCAGCCCTCCATCCTTCTTCAGAAATATACCACAGCACCAGCGTTAAACCCTGACTGGTGTGCGGGGAAACAAAGTCTATGGCCCCTTTCACTAAGAGAGACAACATTTCTCTTTCTAGCACCCAAGCTTGTTTGGGGTCCACCTTGGAGGAAGACACCCCTCTGAAAATCTTGTAACCCTTCTCTATCCTGCAGAGAGCCAATTGTTTAAGATTTGGTAGCTTTTCCATTTGTGGTGTAATTGCACTAAAGGAGTTAGCCTCTCGATATTGACTTTGACCGTGTGAAGTGGAAGTTTGATGTCATGCATTAGAGCTTCTTAGCAGAAGCCTTTCGATTTGAGATTATGAGCGTTCTCAAATCAGGATTAACCTGCCTGGATGCCTTCTGCGGTTGCTGTGTTTTTACTGCTGCCTGTCTGTGACAACCAGCGCCCGGAGTGGAAGATCTGCTGCTGTCTTCAAGTCATTAAGCAGACCAATTTAGTTTCACATGCTTTATCTGGAGTCTTCCATGGAGTCATTCCATGATGCAGTGTTAAGTTTCCTCGAAAGGGAACAGAAGATATGCTTGAGCTCTGGATGTTGTCTGTCGACAAAAGAGGAATTGAAATTCCATTCCGAACTCAAGTATTAGTCATAGTTCAATTAAAACAGAAATGTGTTGTGTTCTTTACTTTACAAATCTTTTTTACTGTTCTACTGAAGAAAGAATGTCACCTGTGATATGATGTGTTACTGTGTTGCTTCACCTTTAATCCGGCACAGAAAGCTACAGCTCCCTTCATTCTCAGACGATTCCAGCTGAGATCAAGAAACTCCAAACCGTCATTGTTGGCTGAACGAAGATATCCCTCAGTATGTGAAGTTTGACACACATTTATGCCTTCACAAGTATTTTTTCTATATTCTCACCTATCATTTGACCCAGATGTTCTCCTCCTCGAAGGCTGAATTGATTGTGACTCAGATCCAGCTCCTTGACTCTGTAGTTGCTCTGAAAACACACAGACATCGTGTTTTATTTGGTAACAATGACAAGCTGGAATATTTGTATTTCAACTCACCGCAAAAGCGTCTGCGAACCATCTGGCATCATCTTCAGCAAATTTATTCCCTGTGACAGTAAACACCATCATCACAATAAACATCATGGTCAGAGCGGATAAGAAGTAAAGATGCACAAAATACCTGAAAGTTTTAATGATTTCATGGAAATGTTTTCCAGGAGCATTTTAGCAACACAATCAGCACCGGCAGACTGCAGGTTATTGTTTGAGAGATCCTGTGAGAAGATGAAAAGAAGATTTGAATGTTTTATAAAGTCTGAGAAGAAAACAAACTGACACACTTACAAGATGTTGGATAGTGAAATTGGCCCTCAGCATCTGGGTGACATATCTGGCTCCTTCAGCTGACAGACAGTTATCAGCGAGCTGTAAGGTCGTGATGTTCATGTCTGTCTAAACACACACAAATATATAAGATAACATAAACACCAAAAATAAAAACAACATCACTCCGTCTCACCACAAGAGCGATGGCCAGAGCTTTCCCTCCCAGAGGACCCAGTCCATGATGATTCATATTAATGGTGTCACAGCCCAGATGTCTGAGAAAATATCTGGCGGGCACCACACCGACCAGTTGACACGCCTGCAGGTATAATTCTCCAGTAGACGACACATCCTTCACACTGTGGTTCACCTCTGACAGAAAAAGACAAGTCACCCCACATATTACAACACTTGATAAAGAGGATTTGATCCAAACGTTCACGTTACCTCCGGCGTCTTTGTCACATTCATCATTCCCCATCACATGATCTGAATCTTCAATCAAACTGAGAGAATCTAAAGAGAGAAGATTAACATTCATATCATCATCTCTCATCCTTCAGCTATAGTTATTCAATGTATTTTGTGTTCTGTTTCAGGCTGGTTGTGTCTTAGCAACAGGTGAACATGTGATACTGAACTGAGAGAGAGAACCTCATCAAACATGTATGACAGTGAGATCCTCAACTTACCAAAGTCTCTTTAAACAGTTTAGATTTCTTACAGTAATATTGCTTTCAGTTGAATAATGCTTTTCGATAAAAAATATTAAAAACATTAAATTGCATTGACACACAAGACACGTAAACTGCATGAAAAATAACTACATATTATCATATAACAGATACTGTAGAGTTGTAGTTAAAGATATATGATCATTTTTGTTTCAATCTGTGAAGTACTAACAACATTGCTCCAAAATGTCAAATAAAAACATTGTTTCTACTTGCATTTATTTGCAGAAAATTTGGAAAAAACAAATGAAAATAACAGAAAAGATGCTCTGAATTTTTTCAATAGAGATTTTCAACTCAATTTTTCAAAAACTGTAAAAAAGTTCATATTCACTTTTAAGCAATACAACAGTAATATTTCAATATAATATTATGTCACTCCTGAGGGAAAAATAAAACAGACAGTGGACTGAAATGACCACAATATATTAACATCTTGGCATCTGTTCATTGCATAAGTCATTTAATGCAGTTTTAATGGTTACATCAATGTTTTTGGTACTATTTTCACTAGTTACAAAACTCAAATCCTCAAATGTACACTACGGTATTTATTGAAGTTTATAAAATGACTAAAGTTAACACTATGGAATACTGCCATATACATTATAAAAAAAGAGTGTAGTAATTCATATAATATACTAGAATATACTGTTATAACAAATACTGAATGACAATGTATAAGCATTGATGTGGAATGTTAATTTAGGATTTAAATTTGTTTGCACTACAATACAATGATGGTTTCACAGTATTGTTTATATTTATTTAGTAAATCCAAATATAAACACAATTCTCAATTGAATGGATGTGTCCTCCACATTATCATTGGGAGAACAGTAAAGCTGCAGAACAAAGCCAAATCAACAGATTGTAGAAATGAACAATTTGAGGGTTCTCAAATCGGGATTCAACTGCCTGGATGCCTTCTGCGGTTGCTGCCTCGACCCCCAGGCTCTCTGAGGGGGTGCGAGTGGCCACACTGTGTTTTTGCTGCTGCCTGTCTGTGACAACCAGCGCCCGGAGAGGAAGATCTGCTGCTGTCTTCAAGCCAGCATTATGGGTTTATAAATTACCCAGCCATTTTTAGAGTGAAGTATATTAAAAATTTACATTTACATTTAATCATTTGGCAGACGCGTTTAACCAAAGCGAATTACATTGGTTTATCCTGTACATTTTAAATAAGTATTTGCAATCCCCTGGGATTGAACCCTCAACCTTGCGTTGTTAACGCAATGCTCTTACCACTGAGCTACAGGAAAATATATAGGGTTAACTTAAATTTGGAGAAACCCAACAGTTGGTTTAAATAAACCCAGAATATGGGTATATTTGAAACAACCCGGCATAAGTTCATCAATAACCAAACGGTTGGGTTTGTCCATTTTTGACCCAACGCTGGGTTGATTTGATCCAACATTTTTAAGATTGATAGTGCAAAAGCTAAACACTAAGTATCTACAATCGTGTGTATAGAGACACAGCAGAGTAATGTACCAGGTGTAAATAAAGATAAAGCTTTAGCCATTTCTTGAAGATTTTTAGATTCTGCCTTTCTGGTTGAAGGATCTCCCATGGGGAACAGTGAAGACAAAGCAGGAAAGTGATTTTGTGCCTTTTTGGGACGGCATCATGATATTTAAAGTAAAACTATGGTAACACAAATGTTTTTAATGTTGTCTTTAAAAAGTACATAGGCCCTATAATCCCTGCCTCCAAAAAATCCCAGCCAAGCTATTTTTTGTCAGCCATAACATTGTTTGTGTGGTTGTAAAAACGTCTCTTACGTTTTCTTTATTTAGAAAATCATATATAATCAAAATTTAGAAGAAAAGACGAAGTAAACCTCAAATGAATCAATGTTGTATGCTATTTTCTATTCATAACATCTACGGTTTATTCAACCTTCACTTTTTGATTACAATAACGTTACATCAAGAACATTATAATAAGTCGTTACAATATAAGTCACATTAAAGCTGAAGGTCGATCGTCTCCGTTTCCTGAGTACAAGTTACAAACAAAGATGCATGCCAAGAAAAAAAGTAATACAATTCTTTAATTATAGTGTCTAAAGCACTTGCTTTACTTCGGCTTATTTCTGAAAGTCATTTATAGAAATGTGCAAAAAGAAAGTTGCAAAAGCACGAACACTAGCTGCTAGCCAACTATCATGGTGCTCGCGCTGAATGAATTCCCGCGTCTTGGCAGAAGATGGCGCCCGCAGCATTTCCAGTGCACCGAGTGTCCAAATTTACTTACTCGTTTTCACTAATGTAGGGAATAGTGAATGACGGTATAGTGAGCGATTTCGGACACAGTCTCAATAATATATTAACACATAAAGAATAATCAAAACGTACGCTATGATGTACCGGTGTGGGTCGGCACGCGCGTGTTGACGTCACGCCGATGGCGTCACCCCAGCGAGCCCAGCGTCCCTATCAAAGTTTTAAGTGAAACATGATTGCCAGTCTGATCTACATCGTGCTGTTTCCGT
The DNA here is from genome assembly GCA_008369825.1 of Triplophysa tibetana. Classification (NCBI taxonomy): domain Eukaryota; kingdom Metazoa; phylum Chordata; class Actinopteri; order Cypriniformes; family Nemacheilidae; genus Triplophysa; species Triplophysa tibetana. The sequence goes on along the minus strand of CM017907.1, from coordinate 20,300,964 downwards.
TGACGAGGCTGATCGGACGCGTCTCAGGTAAACTCTTGTCGTAAACACGCTACCAGACAGTTGTAAGCTCTTTGTAGCTTGTTTGTGTTGAGAAATATGCGCGAGCGCGTCTAAATAAACCACTGCACTCGTGTGTGTGAGAGAGAGTTTAACGAGTTGAACAAGACAAAATAAGCCAAGTTTCGATTTATTTACCTAACACGAGCGTTTAAAATATACTGAAACGATGATGAATATCGCTGGTAACCATAGAAACGGAAGCCAGCGACCGCTACAGCTGGTCGCAATTTACATGCGTCACGTATTTACCCTGTTAGTAATAATAATAAAGCGCTGTCGTCATATTTTGTTATGTGGGTTGTTTGAAGAGATCCTGGAGCATTTAAGATGTCATGTATCCTATTTGTCTGTGTATTTAATTAGCTATTTTGTTAAATGCAGATAAACGTAAATAAAGAGATGAGTGGCAGTCTTCATTCATTTATGGTACATGCAATCACTGTCATTTTACTTTCTAATGTGTATACATTGGTTCTCTGAAATACTATAAAGAAGTGCGTTTATGTATAGTTTTAATCTTTGTTCTCCTCCTAAACAGATGCACGTGTCACGTTTATATTTCTCTTGGCAGGACTTTGGCGTACGACATCGTGTGCGTACATTAATGGCAGAGAGGTTGGGGATGTTTGTGGAGCTCCATCCAGACGGCTTCCAGAGCTTAAGACGGATCTGTTACAGCACTGCAACCGCACAACACGCATCATTCCCGGCCCAGAAGACACAGAGAGGGAACACACCTGTGGAATGGCGCAGGGACAAGCTCCTCCGGACAGCGAGGAGACGGTAGGTGAGACGCAGAGGAGGCGAGAGGACGAGCTGGATGAGGAGGTGATGTGTGACGACTCACAACCTGTGACGGAGGAGAACACCAGTGAACACAAGTGCCGCTCAGAACTGACGGAGGGTTTGGAGGACATCAATGATGTGCCTTTGGTGGCAATAGAAGTGGAGCTCACAGCACCATCAGTGGACGGGAGTCAGGGAATAACTACCGACTGTGCCGCCGGGGTCAATTTCATCCATGCTGTTGTGAGCAGCGGGTCTCTGGATCTAACAGCAGAACTTCATGTAAGTGATGAAGGAACGGATGCGCCTGCTGAAACAGACTCCCACATGCGTGAAGATGATGATGAAGAAGAACATCCCAGGGCTTGTTACTCTGAAAGTGAAGCTCAGTTCATGACCAGCCATCCAGTGTTTGATTTGAGGGCACTACTTGCGGATTCTCACGGCATTCAGACAGCAGAAGAGTCCATCGGTTGGCATTTTCCAACAGGTTTGGGACTGTCAGACTTGTGTTTTTGCCCTTATGTGCAGTTTCCGGCGCTCAGCTACTATCCTGCGTTTCGAGACGATAACAATATTGAAGGTGGGATCATCGGAAGAACACCTACTAGTGAATAGAGTGTTTCTCATAATGTTAGCTTGAAATTAATTTTGCATTTCAACGTAAAAAAGAAAGACTGATTTGAATGATGTTTTTTCCCTAATGGTTAATCCAACACATTCAAGTGCATTCAAGACAATTGGACAATTTTTAGTCCCAACATATTTCCGTGGATTTTCAGAGTTCTGATGGCTAAATGTGTGTTTATTTCTCTTTTCTAGTGACGTGGAGGCTGTGGGAGGACCTGAGTGAAGCCTGTGGTGAGCCGTGTGCGGACCTCTTTGAATTCAGCATCATGTCTTACAACATTCTGGCTCAGGATCTGCTGGAGGCTCATCCAGAACTCTACACACACTGTCAAGAGGAGATGTTGATGTGGGAATACAGATTTCATCTCCTCCTGCGGGAGCTGCGCGCCTGGATGCCTGATGTATGTTAATACAAACTCATTCATGTACACCGGACATGAGCGATTCCATGCGGCACAATAAAAGACAATAGAATCCATTTAAGAATGAGGCATTTGTCTTGTCATCACGAACCACATCCAGCATGGGTACATAATTACTGATTCTAATGGGGTTTATTATGTACCGACCATCAGTCTCTGCACTTACTGTTTTAATTACATTTCTTCATCATAAGAGTCTTACTTGATCAGTTTATTTTAGTTATTTGAAAATTTGCTGCATGTAGAGGCAGAAATTGGCTTTATAGCTTTTGTCTGTTTTGGGCCATTTAAAGGGATTCATTCTGTTAGTTACTGAATTTGCACATTTCTGAAAGATATTTTTTGTCATTCATTACATTTCTTAAATATTAAAAAATGTTAAACGTATTAATCTTATTCTCCAAGTGACAATTTACTATTTAAGGTTTAAATTAAATCACAGTCATTTGTGACAATTAATTAATGAATGAAACACAAAAAATTAAATGTTGCACTAAAACACACTATTCATACGTCTTAGACTTATTAATCAGACATTTAATCATGATTCCAATTTCCCTATTTAATGAAAAAGTGGGTTTGTTTTTCACTTTTTGCTGCTGTGGCATTCACACCAGTGACAATAACTATAATTATAAAGATGGTTCTGGATTGAAGAGAATTAGTCCATACCATTAACAAAATTAAAATTTAAGACTGATTCATGAAACTGCACTTAAAATTGTTCTTAAAGTCCCAGTGAAGTAAAAATGACATTTCTTCTTTTTCAGGAAATATTGCAGCGTTTATAGTAAATAGCTTATCAATGTGGGTCATTTTCTTTATTAAATTCATGTACCCTCATAATCTTCAATTAAAATCCAAAAATGCACTTCCACACTGAAATGACTTTCCATCTCAAATGAAGTAAGCTAGACTGCTTTGCCGGAGCATCTGTTAACTCCTCCCCTTCAGCTGTCAGTCTGCTGCCAGTTTCATTTTAAAATCAATGCAACAGCCGTTTTTACACATCCAATCATTTCGCTGTGAAAAAACGCATGCCACACCCACTCATTTTCTCTTTGAAATTCCTTTCACACTGAGATGTGTCAGAATAGCGAAGTAAAAACTATCGCAACTTCTGGTTCATGTGGACTTTAAGAAATATTTTAAAGAATTAATTAATCAAAAATATTTCTAAAGAAATATGCTTTGTAATATGCTTTGTTAATGATTACATTCTCCTTCTCCTGAGGTAACAGTAGATTCATCTCATCATCTATAAGTTTTATTTGTGTAAAATGCGCCTTGCATTGTCATGTAAAAATATTAGCGTGTGATGTGTTAAACGACATAAGCGATCACACGTTAGCTAAAATGTTAAGAAGCCTCATATTATCAGACTTACAAATATACTTGTTGTGTTTTTCCATGGTATAATATTTGTCACACTCTTTTTTTAATAATAAAGTTAAGACATTATCATTACTATATAAATACAAAAATTCCTCAATGGAAAGTAACAACCAAATTATGATTCTGGCTCAGTAATATACACGTAACATGTGAAACAATCAAACCTTTTGAGATTTATCTGTGAAGCTTGAATCTTAACTTAAAGATAATATTTACCACAGCTTTTGTTTCAAGAATTTGGATTCTTGGAAGATCTGTCTTTGGATTTTTACATTAGAATGTAAGAAAAAAAATAGTGCAGTTCAGACGACTTTTCTTGAAAATGTTTTGGGAATCTGGCCTCGGGTGAACAGTTGACAGCCAATCAAAATCCTTTCGCATTTAAAACATGGAACTGCAGCGCACTAGCTTAAAATACACCGAACGTTATTAATCGAGTAGCGTTTTTGCTATCAATTTATGGTTAACCTCGACTTCATATCCAAATTATGTGAATGCAGTTGTGATTCTTGTTTTGATGTGTACAGATTCTGTGTCTTCAAGAAGTTCAGGAGAATCACTTTCAGGAGCAGATGTTTCCTGTCCTTATTGAGATGGGTGAGATGACGCTCTTCTTCTCAAAACTCAACAGTAATTCTATTGTGACATCTGTTCATGAAATGACAGCTACAGTAGACTTAACTGAAAGGCAATATGACATGTTCATCTCAAGCGAGATCTTAATGTCCTTTTTCATGAGTTTCATTCAGAATTGAAGTTTAAAATCACCAACACGGGTTCACGGCGTCATGTTATGTCGGTTTCTTTCGTTTATGGAAGTGCATTGTGTTATCTCAGGATACACCTGCATCTACAAGCGACGCACCGGTAGCAGAACGGACGGCTGCGCTTTGTGTTACCAGAGCGAGCGTTTTACTCAACTCTCCGTCAACCTGCTTGAGTTTTACCGATCCGACTGCCAGCTGCTGAACCGTGACAACGTGGGCATTGTGTTGCTTCTTCAGCCAATCACAGAGCAGGGTGAAGCTCTCAGTCCCATATGTGTGGCCAACACGCACCTGCTGTTTAACCCCAGGAGAGGTGATGTGAAGCTGGCACAGCTGGCCATCGTGTTGGCTGAGATTGACAAGATGATAAAGACATGTGAAAGTCAAGGTAGAAGCTGTGAGGTTGTTCTGTGCGGAGATTTTAACGCATTACCCAACTCACTTCTGCTGAAGTTCATCACCAGCGGGGAGCTCTACTACCTTGGCTTACCTGCCTGGATGGTGAGGGTCACATTTATGTCATCTCAGATTAACAAGATGTGCAGTGTCAATGTAGCCTGACGGTGTGTGCTTGTCAGTTTCTAAAACAGCTTAAAATGTGTCAGATGTGTCAGATTCGCCATTTATTTCTCAGGAATAATCTTTGGTTTGTGTCGACAGGTTTCAGGTCAGGTGGATTTGTCTAGTAAATTTCATCAAAGTAGGATTTTTGAGCCGCTGTGGCCGGAGAAACTCGGCATCAATAAAAACTGTCAATATGTGGTTTATTCTGACCCGAGGACCAGCGGCCCAGGTGAGTGTCACAGACGCCAACAGCAAACTTCGGGCAAATTTTGTTTTCATTTGGAGGAAAAACGAAGCGCGAAACGGCTTTCCGTAAATCGTATTTGTGTTTTATACGATTATTTACAGTTTATAATCGTACAATAACATTGCGTAAATGTTTTTAAACCTTCTTGTATGTCTGAGGTCAAATTGACACCCGAGGCTACTCTGACATTTCTGGAAAATATGCAAAAAATTGTTTTTTTAAAACTCGATTCTTCAATTTCTTTTCTATTCTATCTATCCTTAAAAAATATTCAATAGCTTTGTATACTGTGGTGGGCTATATGAGACCAGTTTTTCTGCACTTATGCTTTTTTCTTCTTCCAATTTCTTTGTTTGTTTAACTCATTTGTAAATCACTTTGGATTTAACCATCTGCCAAATGATTACATGTAAATGATTCTCTCACTTTTATTGGGCTTGTTAATGTGATAGTTCACTTAAAAATGAAAATTCTGTCATCATTTGCTCACCCATATGTCATTTCATACCTTTTATAAATAACATTGTTCTGATGAACACAGAGAAAGATATTTGGAAGAATGTTAGCAATTTTCAATTCTGTGAAATTATTGACTGCCATAGTTGTAAAATGTAACGGTAGTCAAAGGTACCCCAGAACTGTTTGTGTTCCTAAATTCTTCAAAATATCTCAATTTGTGTTCAACAGAACAAAATATATATATATAATATATAAACCATATTTTTTTCCTACTATGGAAGTGGATGATGTCACAGAACTGAAAATTGCTAACATTCTTACAAATATCTTTCTCTGTGTTTAACAGTACAAATACATTTATCAACCTGAGGGTGAATAAAGGGTTGACAGATTTTTCATTTTTGAGTGAACTATCCCTTTAAAGTCGGCATGAAATGGAAGAAGCGATTGTCTTTTTTCCATATCGTGACGTATGCCCAAGTGAAAGGACTTCAGAAATGAGAACAAAATGTAGGTCAGAACTTGATTTCATCCACTGAAAGAAGGTGAAAGATTTGTATCCAATCGAAGCAGTGGGCATTTACTTATAAAGTCTTCGATGTGGCACACCCATTAAAACAGAGCGTTTTCAATTACTTATTGATTTTGATGTTTTTTAAAGTAAATATCAAACAAACGCCATAAGTGGACATCATACAAAAGTATAAAACATTAAACAAGGCCAGTTCATCACATCTTTAAAGTTTACAAGTGCAAATGAATACACAAATACAATGTGCACGGATAATTATTAATTATAAATACAATCAGAATGATCATTTTTAATTTCATGCCGACTTGAAGTAATTATTTGTTGACATTTTTACCCATTGATGGTGATATATGGGGTCATTTTGACGCCATCGACTCTTTTGTGGAAAACACTTTTTTCCCCTCTATCATTGCCAAATGAAAACACACATTTAACATACACTGAATCACTGAACTGTTGTTTGTTGCACTTCTGAATCCACAGCGTGATGGCAAAACAAGTGATGGAGATATTTTTTATGTGGTCTTCATTTTGTTTAAAAATGATAACACTTTACAATAAGGTGCTATTAGTCAACAGTAGTAAATGCAATAACTAACATGAACTAAAAACTATGAACAAAAGAATTTCTCAGCATTTATTAACCCTTGTTAATTTTAGTTAATGTCAATACATTTATTCATGTTAGTTCATGGTGCATTAACTAATGTGTTAACAGCGACAATGCAAAATTAAATTTACATGAACTAAGATCAATAAATGGTTTAGAAGTATTGTTTAAGTTAGCTCATGCATTAACTAACTTTTAACAAATAGCACCTTATTGTAAAGTGTCACCAAAAAACATGTAGATCTGGTTTTGTTTGTCTTAGATATGTTAATATAATAACTTGTAAAGACGAGAGCAAGTTTTGTGCCTCAATCTTTCTTTCCGTAGAGAAATTGCAGTACAGTCATGATTTTCTACACCGGCTGCAATTCTGTCAGGCGTCATGTGTGCGACCACCAGACCTGGACTTCATACCTGGAGTCACAGACAATACACCAGGTACACTTTAGTGCCCGTGACTCATTCAAATCCATTTTCTCTTTTTCTACTACTTTTGAGCATTTTACCAGAGTGAACAAAATATCAAAAATGTCTCTCGTCTTTCTGAGGAGTCACACGTGTGCATCTTAAACATGCTTTTCTCCTTCTTTCAGACCTTGACGAGATCCACATGTTTAGTTTCAGGTGAGTTTAGTCTGAGAAGACGTTCACTGTACTGACTGAAGTTACCGTGAAGGAACACACGACTGTACTTTTGGCAGGTTCGGACACACTTTGTTTCACGGTCTGAAACTGACGTCAGCTTACCCTCACACCCATCCCATCACTCACAGCTGTGTGCTCACCACACTGAACTCAGAGGGAGGAGCCATGGTGGACTACATCTTCTACTCCACTCCGACACACGACGATGCTCACGTGAAAGGTATAATGCACATATAAGCTTAGAGATGTTCCATTCAGAATTTTTTGGAGTCGATTCCGATTCCAATTCGTGGTTTGGGAATCGTTTCCAAGAATTGATTCCTAGCTGCTGTTTTCAACCCCTGCTCAATTCCCTGTTTTACTACAGATTTGTATTTATTATAAAAAAATATAAAAAGATTAATGAGATGCAAAACACTTTTCTAAGCTGTCACTTCGTATCACTTAGTATTAATTGTTTATTGTTTTTATGACAAAAACCTTAACCAAATATGTCGATCTTGTCCTGCAATTCCCATTGTATCATTAATAATGTCTATAATAATCTAATTTACTAGCTGTTTTCAAAAAATAAAGCACCGGTACTATTTTTAAAGTTATTCAGCAGTGTTCACAAAAATCTTGAGAAATATAGATAGACAGATCGATAATCAGTAAATTGTGTCAAAAAATATGTAAAGAATAATGTGCATATTAATATATGAAGGCTCTTAAAGAGGAGTCAATTCCTTTAACGCCTTGGAATCAATTCTTTTTTAAATTGATTGCCCTATATACGCTGTCATTTGTTCTTTTCAGCCAATCAAAACGAAGCAGTTTTCATTACTTTTTTCTTCACTTTCAGTGAGTGTTCAGTATCTTCAGATATTGCTTTTGTCTTTACTCACTCTGCTTTTGATGTTTCATGATACACAGTAACAACTTGTCACATTGGACTGTCTGTGGGCTGTCACATGATGTCATTTCCCATGTTTTGTCTCCACAGAGAGAGGCGGTGGTTTGAAGCTACTCGGTCGTCTGTCATTGCTGTCTGAAGATCATCTCTTGTCACTCAAAGGACTTCCCAATGAAACGTTTCATTCGGACCACCTCAGCCTACTCGCCAAATTCCAGCTCTCTTGAGTATTTCTCCGCTCTGTTCAGTATCTTCTGGCTCTGTTGAGTACTCAATGGCTCATTTCTGCCTAGTATTTCTTTGCCCTGCTGAGTATTGCTTGACATGTTTGAGTTTTCACTGCACTTTTGAGCATTTGTCTTCACTCTGTGGTATTTCTTGACATTTATTTCTCTGCACTTTTGTGTACCTCTTGGCTCTTTTAAGTATGTTTCGGCTGTTGGGTATGTTTCTGCTCTGATGAGTATTACTCGCTCTTTTGAGGATTGATGAGGATTCTCTGTTCTGCTCAGTATTTTGTGGCCGTGCTGCCAATTTCTCAGCATTTTTGACTATGTCTTGGCTCTGCGGAGTATTTCTTTGCACTTAAGTATTTTTCACCTCTGTTGGTTATTTGATGGTTAAGAACCATGGTTAAGTGTGTATGTCACACACTAAATACAGTCCACACATCTGATTGTAGGTGACTGTAGTATTTGGTGATTGTTATTTTTTAGATTTTAACCAGTGATTCAGTACTAGATTACGAGAGATTTATTTCACATTCTTTTGTTTTATTTTCAATACTGGAAAATGTAAGCAAACCGTTTGTACATCTTTTTTTATGAAAATGCAAAATGCGATAATGGTCCATTTGCTCATTTTTGTGTTGAATTATTCTGAACATTGTTGTTTTCACTTTGAATTTCTACTGTAAATAGAGCAAAATAAATGACTACATGTCTGGTTGGTGTTGTTATTCTGTTTAAACATACTGACAAATTATATAAAAAACAGGGCAGTCGTCTCTAGAGCCAATTCCTTAAGTTATTGAAAAAAAAACGTTGTTTGAAATTGGCAGTACCATAATAAATGTAAACACATAAAAACTGGAGCTTTTTATACAGGATTTAATGTATTTCAAGTGTCACAAAGGAGTTGTTAAATACAAGTGACATTACAGTGCTGTGACATCAAAGTTAAAGTCTACATTATTATAATCAAAAGAAGACATGAGAGACATCCAGTGTAGATTATCTTGTCTGTGTTTCAGTGAAGAAAGATTGTGTGATGAATTGATGCTTCTCATAACGCACAGATTTACAGAAGATCATTGAACAGCACCGATTCTTACACTTGTAGTCAGCACTTCATAAGGTCTCTCATGCAGCATGACTGGCCTCTGTGGAGATGTGTACTAGCAGATCTAAGTGTTTAGTGTCACTATAAAAAAATATATATTTCTGATAACAGAATACCAGAAATTAAATCGTTATTATCAAAACAGGTGAGCTTTTGTCTTAAAATGTAAAATCGCCCCAAAAAACATGCAGGAATTTAACTTCTACAAAGGGAGTATTTCATTTGTATGTGCAAAATGTTAATGAATCAATGATTATTTAATGATGAAATTAGTTTTTCTTTGGAATAATGCGCACTGATGATTTGAGCAAAATAACAACAGTAATGTGTATTCAAAGCTATAATCAAATCATATAAAAATAAAATGGGGACTGCAGGCTGTATCATAACTGAACCCTGTAACCACCATCACATTTAAAAAACATTAGCAGATTCATCATCAAACCACGCTGCTCATGACAGAAGACTGAAACATACAAATATTTGGTCTGTTATAGTCCCGGTCGCATCCAGATCTTTCATGAAACCTCACGATGGCAAAAAAAAACGAAGTGCAAAAAAGACAGTGTGTTGAGTTTCATCAGATCAGAGTTTTCATCGTCACAGTTCTTACAAAGGCACCCAATAACTGGATTACAAACTTGTCTCTATATAAGACTGGTTAGTTGAGTTAAAAGTTAAATTTAATGTATTTACAGATGTCGCTGTATTAAACAGCTCGGGCTGAATATATAAATATGATGTGTCGCTATTCTACTGAACGAATCACTTCAAGTGGTATAAACGAACATTCTTAAGTGTTCAAAGTGACCACTTCTCTAAAGTGGAATACTGCACAGGTGCAAGACTTTATCCTCATCGTTGAGTTTCAGCCTTCAGTCTCGCTTTAAATCTTTCTCCGTTAATAAACGTTTGTGTTGTTTCACACCCTGATCTGATAACCATTAACATCTGCTGCGGGTCCTGACTGTGAAGGCTTTCTCTCCACCGATGACCTGTGAAAGACAACACAACATAACACTCAGAGTTATTCAACTGTACAGTTAGTACACTGCTTTAAACTAAAAAACTAAAAATAAGTATCGGTCTGCGTTTTTTGTTCCTCTCAGAAATAAACTTAACATGACACTTGAGTATACCTGATTTATACTGACAGAAAAATAAACGATCCATATCTCCATCTAAAGACTTGAGTACATGTATACTCTATAAAAGTATCATGAAGTGTTCTAAGTATACTTTACTCTATTGATTGAGTAGTCTGTTAAATACTATTCTCACATAATTTGACAATTTCAAGTACAATAGACTATTTACTTTTACACATTTGAAAGATGCTTTTATCAATTGCATTCTGATCTACATTATGTGATTATGTTTAAAATTAGAACTAAATTAGTGCAATTTAGTTTCAGTTGGCACTGAAATAGTTCAGTGTACTCAGTGTAAGTATACTGCCAGTGCTAGTCCAAGACTAAGTACAACATAAAGTAATACATTACTAGCTCATATTATTGTACTTACTACATTAAGTTTCCTTTAAAAAATGTACTTTACGTATACTAAAAATGACTTCCCTGATAGTCATGTATGATTATTATATGTTTTGTGGAGCACAAAACCAATCTTACACCGTGTCTACATCGGACGTAGCGCGACGCAATGCAACGGGACAAAGACGATAAACGCATTAGAACCATTATACCGATTAAATCCATTATAACTTCAAATTTTGTCCACACTGCATGTGCCATGGCGCCGTTCTTTATTTTTAGCAATAGCCAAAAATACATTATGGGTCAAAATGATCGATATTTTCTTTATGTTAAAAATCATTAGGATCTTAAGTGAAGATCATGTTCCATGAAAATATTTTAGAAATTTACAACTCTAAAGTTATATCCAAACTTTATTTTCGTGAGTTGATGCAGCAAAATCGCTAACAAAAATGCCCAGAAACACGCCTTCAAACTTCACTCGCTGCTGACCGCTCTTTGGGAATAACCCACTCAAGTTTCATATCTATGTTCATATCTAAGAATTCCAGCTTTTGGGTTCATCTTCTCTCCACAACTTCATTACAGCGACATGCCCATAGAGACTGTTAAAAGCAGCGGGCTGCTACAGCGCCTTTGATGGACGACTTTAAAGGCGATTCTCTCAAGTTTTAGATTTTATTGCACCCTCCGATTCCCTATTTTCAAATAGTTGTATCTCAACCAAATACCTATCTTAACAAAGCATACATCAATGAATAGCTTCTTTATTCAGCTTCCAGGTTATGAATAAATCTCAATTTAGAAAAATTGACCCATAAGATTGGTTTGGCTGTCCAGGGTCACAAATGATTGTTATTATATTATTTCATGTATGAATAAGATCCTCAACAGACACACTGATGGTTCATGCTCGCTTGTGGAGACATTTGACTTACATTAACAAAGAGCGACATATTTAGTAAAAAAAAACATCACAGCATGATAGCATGATTTCTTCTGGCCTTTGGAGAACTGTTTCAGAAAACTTTCTTTGAAGACGATCATCATTTATGTTTTTCCAGTTAATAAAATGACACTTGATTTCTGTCTGTGCTATAAGCTCTGAATTATAAGAGGAGGCTGACGCATGTTAAATGGGTTACTGATAAATCCCGGGACGTACCGTCTGTCACTTTGACTGTTCTTCCGCATGGGACTGGATGGATTCCTCAGCGGAGATCCCATATCCTTCTTTCTGTCTTTAGTGGGTGATGATGGAGCGGCTTTCCCAATCTGAAACATTAACATCTCATTTTGTGTGTCTGAAAGATGAGAAGAACCATTTGATATTGAAGAATGCATTCAGGTTAGCGTTACCTTTAACCTCATATCACGAGTGTATCTGTCCAGCTCTTTCTTCAGCTCCTCTTTGGACAGTTTGTCCACGTCCAGGACAGAATGTTTCCACTCGATCTGCTCCACGCTGTGAGGGTCGTGTGACACGTAATGGCCGATCTTCACCTTACACAGCGTGTGCCAGTAGCCCTGATAAGCCACCTGGAAGTCCTGCACGAGGTCGGCAAGTGTTTTATATTCCAGCGGTTTGTACATCAGGTCCTGGCGCCGGCTGATCCCGAGGGCGCCGAAGCGTCCGCCGCTGTGGACCCCCAGCACGATGTGACAGAAGTGACTCCCTGAGAAGCGCGTCTTAAAGCTGAGAGGAAACCGCTCCACGCTCGGCAAACTGTTGGTGAGGTAACTGACCGGTCGATGCTGTTAAGATCAACACTTAATGCACTGACAGACATCTGGTTTAGTGTGGTTCAAGTTGTTCAAATACATGTAGTTCTAAGAGCAGTTTTTACTGATTTAATGTAGTATTTACTGCAGTACTAAGTCTTGTTATCACTGTAGTTCTTACTACAAGTTTTATTGTAGTTTTCTGTAGTTCTTCATGCATGTTTTTCTGTAGTTCTTACTGTGGTTATTACTGTAGTTCATACTGTCTTACTTTAGTTTTTTACTGCAGTGCTAAGTCTTGTTCTCACTGAAGTTCTTACTATAGGCTTTACTGTAGTTTTCTGTAGTTCTTCATGCAAGTTTTTCTGTAGTTCTTACTGTGTTATTTACTGATACACCATGATTGAGTTCTTACTGTCTTACTTTAGTTTTTACTGCAGTGTTAAGTCTTGTTCTCACTGTAGTTCTTACTTTAGCTTTTATTGTAGTTTTCTGTAGTTCTTCATGCAAGTTTTTACTGCAGTTCTTGTGTCTTTAGTTGTGACTGCAGTGCAGTCTATTTCACGCTGTAACTTCTTAATGTAAGTTTTTCTGTAGTTCTTGTTTTTCTGTAATTGTTAATGAGAGTTATATTGTAGTTTTTACTTCAGTGCTAAGTCCTGTTCTCACTGTAGTCCTTACTATAGGTTATATTGTAGCTTTCTGTAGTTCTTCGTGCAAGTTTCCTGTAGTTCTTACTTTGTTTTTTACTGAAGTTCTAAGTGTTGTTCTTACTGTCTTACTTTTTTAATGTTTTTTACTCCAGTGCTAAATCCTGTTCACACTGAAGTACAGTAGATTAACAGTATGGAGTTCTTAATGTACGTTTTTCTGTAGTTCTTGTTCTACTGTATTTCTAAGTCTAGTTTTTACTCTTGTTCTCGCTGTAGTTCTTACTATAGGTTTTATTGTAGTTCTCTGTAGTTTTTCATGTAAGTTTATCTTTAGTTCTCACAATGCTTCTTGTTTTTCTGTAGTGAGTTTTATCGTAGTTCTAAATGTAGTTCTTACCATATTTTCATTTCCCCCCAGGAAAAATAACACCCTGCCTGTAACTCTGCCGAGATGTGAATATTCTTGCCATGTAAAATCTGGACTCTAGCAAACTCAATAAGTGTCTGGTCCCTCTAGACTCCCCTAAGAGCTCAACTGATCCAGATAAAAGATCTGTCCGAGCCTTCAATCATGGACACCCACAGTAACATAAAATCCACCTGAACTAAATAAAAGACCAATTCACACAATAACTGGTAACTATAACATAAAGGGGTGGTTTTCCTGGACACAGCTTAAGCCTAGTCGCAATTTAAATGCCAAAGGTGTCTTGATCATATCTGAAAATGTATCAGTGTCATGGTTTTGTCTCAAGAAGCACACCAGTAATTTCTTTTGTAAATTTTGTTTTCAAAACGACTTACACATCCTGATTTAACTAAGGCCTAGTTCTGGTTTAAGATATACCCTGTCCGGGAAAGCGTCCCTAAATGTATTAGCGTGCACACCGGCGGATGACTCACTGTAACTCGATAGTGCTTGATATACAGGAGCACATGACTTTTATTGAAGTGAAGGATACGTTGCGAGGATCACGGCTTCCAAACATTTGATTGGCAGAGACTCTCGTGTCATTTCCTTGGCAATGTCCATTAATCTGTGGAGGATAGTATAACTTGAACTACTGTAAGTAAACTAAAAGTGTCTGATGAAGCCATACTGTAAATCCTCTCGCACATATTCATAGTAAAGATTCAAGCATGAATGTTTCAGATAAAAGTGTGTGCACATGATCTTACGCTGTGAGCGGTCGGCTCTTCTTTATCTCAAAGAACTGTGTTCCAGTGTGATTGTATCTGAGAGACACTGTTAAGTACACTACAACACTCCGTTGAGGAACAAATAGGGCATTAAATACAGTCAACTACTACACACAATATACTGTTGAAGTAAATCAACTACAAAAACTCACAACGAAAAATGAGAGACGTTATACTTCAAAGTATTTCTACTTAAAGCATAAATGCACACACAATGCACAAAGTGTTTAAACAGTTCATGTGTATGAAGGCACGCGTAGAGGATACTGTAGATCCCTGATGTATTTTTGTATGGCTTCCAGACGCTGAGGAATACTGCTGTTGGGTTGGAAAGTAGGCACACTTGGTATTGGAATCTGTAGATTATAAAAACGATTTTTATTTTCAGAGTAAATATCAAGTTTGCATGTATATCAGTGTGATACAGGCCGCTGTGTTTACCAGATAACAGCATCAGCTGAAAAAGTTTCTTTGGGACGCCACATTTATACATAATGTTATGCTACACAAAGGATATAAAACTCACATAATAAAGAATTTAAATATAATGTTAACCATAGCAGCAAACAGGTTAAAACTGTCACTTTCTGCCAAAACTGTCGTTATTTAATCCAAATACTAAACATCAGAGATCGGGATTTTGCATCACCTTGGGTAGGTCGCTGGTTGCCCAGATCCTCTTCCCTACATTCTCTCCATCGGGATGGATACGGGCGACGTGCCTCCACATCTGCTCCCAGGTCTCCTCATTTATGGGCACACCGCCCCGATTAATAATGCAGGGAATCCCACCATCCCTCAAATCTTCCCCCTCGTCCTCTTGTTCCTCATCTCTGTCCTCAACCCCTCCCAAACTCTGAGCAGTCCGGATCATTCTGAGGCCAGCAGAGGAGGCGCCGGCACACGGCTGGATCACACAGGGCCTGAATCCTGACGTCCGGACCAATCTCTTTGGAGAGGAGCCGTGATGGAAAGAGCCGCAGCAGCACACGGGCATGGACGGGTCACACACACACAATTGGTCAAACACTGTCTCTCTCTCTCACTGGATCACAAACACCCACTGTAGGGTGGCTGGGTGTCTGACACACTCGGACCCCCAGCCAAATCTCTGTCAACACATTTCAAGCAGCATACTAGTTTTAGAGTGCAAAACTAATATGTAACGAAAACACAAACCCCCTTTAGCTCTACTTGTCAGCACAAACTGAATATCAGTTATAACGCGCAAGAAACATTGAAAATATTACAGCTGATCATATCAGTAACAATAGAGATCAATACGCGTCTGATTCATGAGCCCCGAACGCCCTTCAGCATCAGAATAAACATCAGAACAGATGAAATAAATCTGATATCCTCCATAAAACAATGACAGGCACTCCAGTGTCACATCGACGGGTTGAATCAAAGCGTCTGCCCTTAATCTTCAGCGCATCACAAACAATACAGTAAAGACGCGCCGGCGAACGCGCCAATGACGTCACCCTACCGCCGACCCAACGCGTCTCGCGTAGCTCAGTGTCATTACGCGCAAGTAGTTACATACAATACAATGCGATCCAACAGTTTCCAATAGTTAGCTTCATCGTGATGGCTGCCGGTTCGAGCCATCGCCCAGTCGGCTCCCAGACCCGTTATGTGACGCCGAATGATGCCCGAGTCGTTCTCTCGAGCTGAATCACTTGGATGATTCGTTTGAGTCGAATCGCAAAACGTTGTCGAGCGTTCGGGTGTTACGAATACTTTTTACTTTATTTGTTTTGGCAATAAACATCATCTTATTAATAACATTCTGAAAACAATAGTAATGCCAATATACCGGTTGTTGGGGTAATAAAGAACACTATATACCCGATTTATACAATGAGGTCTAAAGAGTTATTGGTAAACTTCTTTAAACGTCTTTGACGCGAGGACTCGGGTGAATCATATTATTGAGACGAATGGTCCGAGCGAGCCGACTCGCTAAATGATTCACACGATTGATGCTCGCAAATCCTGATTTGCTGCGCATGCGCACACTGATCAGATTAGCGTCGTGGGCAAAGACAGCGAATTCCACTCGTATGAGTGAATGAAGCATTTATATAAATTAGCGCTTTATTGTGTATTGCTGTACAACCAAGGTATGACGTTGTGACAACTTGCCCCACACCTGACAATTATGAAAAACGCGCCTTAACTAGCTGTAAGTCCTGGAGAGTCAGATATGGGCGGTTTACTGTATTTTACAGAAATGTAAATACAAACCTACATACAAAAATGAATCCAATAACTGTATTGGATGAACCGTTTTATACGGCAGCATTTAAACTTACCTTGAGATGTCAATTCCTGACATTTTGAATAAAATATATTAAATCTAGTCCTTTGCTAATATGGTTGTATAAAGCATACAATATATATAATATATATCTCATGATTATACAGATGATGAAAAAAACTCATCTAGGATATTAAAGCAAACTTAAACATCAACCGTTCAAACAGATAAAACACAATCACGCAGAGATGCATAAAGACGTTTTCATTTGGTTGCAGCTGCAAATATACATTTTTGCATGAAGTATTTCATGTCTTACTTGGCAAAGAAACACACCAGACTAACAAGCATTTGTTCAAAAGAAAGAAACAATCAGTAGTTTGAACACTTCACCATGATTTTAGAAAATGATGTAATATATTCAGCACGCTACATGTGAAACTGCACACACGCGTGTTTCAGAAGAAAACATAAAAAGAGAGACATGTGCGCCGCTGTAAAACCCCATCAGACACCTGTGAATGTAACAGAAAAACACTTTAAAACTGTCGTAATACTGATGCTGATCGAAGAGACTTACACATTTCATCCTTGTTAAAACAATGTAAAAATTATCGGAGACAAATGAATGAAAGAAAGAACATTAAAAAGCGTTATGACACTTATGAAGGGTTCGTTTCATCTTACATATGCTCTAATTCACTGTTTTCTCCAGCACTAAAACACACATCAGCTTGACGTGAATCAGTCTTTGGTTGATATGAAAAGGCACTCTGTGATTTGGCTGGGAGAAGCTTGTTTGGCTTTAAGAGTTTCTCTGGCCGGAGCAACAGAACATCAGTTCCACTCATTCAAACATACTGTGAACACATGAACACGTTTTACTTCACAACGCTGAGAGTGACTGAAGGGTGCCGGTTTATTGTGGATCTTCTTCATGTCCGCAGTGATTTTGGTTGATCTCCTGAAGTGGAGCAGAAGCTCTGAGGTTCTCAATTGCTTTCCACAATCTCTCGTTCTCTTTCAGTTGGTCGTTGTACTGAAAACAGAAGAAAAGCTTCAATAACTCCATCGGAATATATTCACTGCAGCTGTTTTTTACCAAAACAAGCTTGCCTGTGCAAAACAGCATCACAATGACACTGTATTTGACGCAATTCATTTTTTTGCATTTCACTGACCATTATTTCACGTAACCTTCAAAGAAACAAAGCATGGAGCCCTTTTTATCTGTCTATAACTTGCATGAAAAAAACAGACCAGAAAAAATCCAAAAGCATTGCGGATTAAGCAAATCAAAAACATAAAAGCTTCTAAAAACAAAGTAAGAAAAGACGGACCTGCTTTTGTAACAGCTGAATCTGGGCGTCCTGGCGGTTCACTGTTTCTCTGAGCTGTAAAAAAGAGCAGAACTCTGTCAATTTATTATTTTACAGTCCGATGCATTTAAATAAAGATGTTTAAAGCGTACGCATGTCAGCTCGACGCTCGCCCCGCAGCAGTTCTGCCCCTCCGTCCCATTCACGCGATCCTCCTCCGCACACGCTGTCGCCTGTGAAACAAAGAGTGACATGCTGAAGAGAATCGAGAGGAATTCAATGATTCGTGATCTTTAAGTTTATTGGTAATAAAGAGATGAAACCTGTATAAAGTTCTCTGTTCTGTTCTAACACAAAAATAAGTTTTAGGAGTGTGGAAAACCAAAAGGTTCTGGGGCACCAGTTTTCTCTGCTGTGGTGGTCAGTAGTGCCCCAGAACGGTTACAAACATTATTTTTTTGTGTTCAACAGAACAGTTAACTTTATACAGGGTTGGAACAACTTGAGGTTGAGCAAATGAAGACAGAATTGTCATTTTTGGTAAATGATCCCTTTAAATATTTACAACCTTAGGAATATACCGAAAAATACGGTCTTCAATACAGCTGAATCATACCAGGAGATCCTTCCCGCCGACGGCGGCTGCTGCTGCTTTCAGCTGGTCGAGTTCCTCGTAGGGCATCGTTTCGCTTTCTCTGTACGCGGGTGCCAGCGGATTGATGGAGTCGGTGGAATCGTCCGGTATGGGGATGAATTCGGCATCCAGCAGCTCCTACGCTCATACAGAATCAAGCTGGTGAGGAAAACTCAACGTGCTGTTTTTGAGAACATGACGGCAGATGTACGTTTCAGATTCACCTTCCTCAGCCATGAGGGGCAGGAGCTCTCGTTGGTTTTACTGTCCATTGGGAACATTTCCAGACCCCGGTTGTCCAAGTCGGCCTCCACGGTTCCTCCCAGCATCCCCTCACGCAGCTCGGAGTCGGTCGCCGAGTGCGTTTCCAGCTCGATAGATGAGGGCGAGCACTGACCTACAGATCACAGTTGAAATAACATCCCAAGAGGTCAGAATTACAGCTCAATCTAAGATGTCAGAAGTCACAGTGGATGGAAATAAAGTCTCTTCTGTGAGTTCTATTAAGAATATTCGAAAAATCTATTCTGTTTTGATTCTGCATGATGTTAACGTGGCATGATTGACTGGAATACAGTCAATAGTGGGACAAATTCATCCAGGATATCCACCTACGACTTTGTCAAGATAGCTAGTTGTGTGAAATCTCTGTTCTCACCGCTTCCAATAGACAGTCCACTGCTGTTTGAACGGATGGTTTTGGAGTTCAGAACTTTTTCTGTGAAGAAACATGAAGAATGATGTATGTTTGTTTCAGAGATACATCATATTAAACACAGGCGAACTCATTTGAAAAGAAATTTGCAGTGGTACTAACCCATGATCATTATAGTGTGCCAACCTCTGCACGACAGGTCGGGCACGTGATGTAAAGAGCCAAAGATGGGACGAGGAAGGGCAGGACACACCTCTGAGCCGAAGCCTTTATCTGCCGGCATCCCGAGCCGGCCATTCCCTGCGTTACCCCACACAAATATCTGATTATCTGAGGAGAGGAGGAAAACGAGTTACATCAAACACATCTATCCATCCACACGCACGAGTCCTATAATGCTGTGTTCACACCAAACAGTGGCATGTTCTTCATCTGCGGTGTAAAAGATAAAATATATGCCCAACTGGAGCCCCCATCCCTAGTGAAGTGTGTAGCGGATAGTTGTCAGAATCAAAATGACATTCAAATAAATTTAAGACACAAGTGACAAACTATTGTGTCGCCTGAACACTTGGTAATGTAGGTGGTAAATCTCGCTCTTTCCACATGTGCTCCTGCGCTCACCCTCTGTAGCGGCAATAGTGAATCCATCCCCGCAGGACACCTTTGTGACCCCCTTCCCCCCGAACGGTCCCACGAGAAGCTGGACACCCTGATGTTTCTTGAAGTCTTTCACACCCAGCTGGCCGAATTTATTACAGCCGAATGTCATCAGACGACCTCGCTCTACAGACACACAACAGACATTTTAAGTACTGGTGACTGCAATGACGTGACAATCTGTTGAAGTGTAAGCGGTACCATCAATAGCCGCTGTGTGAGTCTTCCCCGCAGAGATGAACTGAATCTTGAAGCGTGAGAGCAGTTTGACCAGCGTGAGTGAGGTGGTGTACGGTACAACCTCATAACCCTACACACACAGAGACACACATAGTCATTTCAACAATTCAACCCAATCAACCGTTCTGATCTCCTCGAGTCCAGCGCACATACCTCTCCCGGGTGGTTTTTGATTCCTGCGATGCCCTGATTCAGACCCAGTTTGTTCATTTCGTTGTTCCCGCAGGCTAACACTCTTCCCGACTCTGTGAGGAGGAACGTTGCGTCCCCTCCGCAGTACACTGCGTCAATAAAGGCTCCTGGGGGAACCTCCACCTGCAGAACAAAATGACATTCGTAAAATACTTTTTATAAACCTATTGACCTGAAAGAGCTGGGCCGTGTTTCCTGAAACCTTCTTAACGCTACGTTGTTCGTAAGTTACACCTTAAGCTGTACCTTCTCGTTAATATGTGTTTCCAGAAATATACCTTCTGTTAGTCGGATAGTTTGTCTTCAGCGCTCTAAGCTATACATTATCACTTATAAGAGTTCAACCCCCTAGAGGGCACTATGAAAAAAAGCTTCTTTACATCACAGTCTATACAAATAAAATCCTGAAGTTAGAAATACCAGTATATTGATGTGTTTTCATGCAAACAATATACACACTGATGGCTGTTAGCTTTTTAATGACATTATCTAAAGGTAAGATTGTAAGGTAAGGAGAAAAATTGTGGTATCAAGCTTAATCAAATTGCTGCGATACAGTAAATATTTTGGGCAAAAAAATCCGGCGCCATCCGTGGAGCATTTTTGTGCGTTTAATTTGGGAAAACCTGATTACAATTTAATGCTGCAATTATATTTATAGAAAAGTTAACCTGCCACGGCAGCACATTCAGCATCTTTTGGATCTTATCGGTATAACTTTGTCAAGAAAAACTCAACGGAGCAGCCCCTAAATTCTGCTCTTTATTCTAGCTGTCGATTATATGTTCTGCGTACTGTGCTTTACTTGAGTAAATAATGACACTATAGAAACATATATCATGATAATATAAATCAGGAGTTCCAAAACACAGGTATAATCAAAGATAGGCTATCTCATGGCACACCTTTTGAACAGAAAATAGGGATACAAAACAAATTCACTCCCTTAACATTTTAATTTTCTTGTCATGAATGAATACGTTTAATTTCAATTTCAAAATACCTTATTGTACGCTGCACAATTATGGCATGCTTGTTTATATTATTCCCCTTGATATTCTGAATGTGATTAATAATGTTGATTATATTTTAATGTTTTATAAACGCGACCATAAGCTTACACGATTCGCGCTGTAAATGCAGCTCGCGCATCAAGTAATTGTTTGTTGCTGGAAAAAACTATTTCAGTGCACAGCAAACAGCAAGTGGCTTTGCGTGACCCTCCGACCCAAAGTTTGAGATCTTTTGATATAAACGACAGTACTGCCAGATAGTGTAGCGGGGTTTATACAGTTGGGCATGAGATTGCAGCTTCGCAGACTAATATCACAATTAAATAATATCCATGGTTGGATTTCGTCTGCAATTTTTGTTTTATTTTTATCATACGAGTCCTAATAAATGCAAATTCAACTATTTCTAAAGTGCTTTTATAAAGAACACCACTACCTCACATCAAGCAGTAAAGCAGTCCCTGTATAGAGTGAATAATTGATTGTCGAATGTGTCCATTAATTCAGCACCACATCCATGGACAGCACCTGGAAAGTGGGACGAAAGACAGTAACCTCCTAAGGTATAGTTCAGGAAAAACTCCTAGAAAAGATATAACTTGAGTTAAGGTGTACCTCAAGTCTTCATAGCGCGCTAAGAGACAAAGTTTTCGGGAATCGCATCCCTGATCAGTAAATATAGTGATCAGTACATTGAGAAGCTATGGCAACATACAGACCGGCTCTCATTAAATCCTTTGTGTTTCTAGTCTGACGACATCACGCGGGCTTGTTTTTTTGGAGAGGAGCATAGGAAGTCTACATGGTTAGGGTGTGGGTTAGGATGAGGGTTTTATAAGACTCAAAAAATCAAGGATATAGTCACAACCAACAAGCCATGCCCACGGGTCAGACTTGAAACACCAAGGATTTATTGAGAGCCTATTTAGATCATACATATCAATATTAATCAAATATTAATTAATTCAATATTAAATTTATTAGCTTATATTTTAATATTTAATAAGTTTGTACGTGAATTTTAGTTAATTTCATTTTTGTTTAGTTTTTAATTATTTTCAGTCAATAATTTTTGTGCCTTGGCTTAAACTTCAGTTAACTAAGGCAACATTTTTCATTTTTGTCCCGTTTTAGTTTTTCGATTAATATTCAGGCTAATGTTTTATTAGATTTCAGTAAAAATAAACATATTCAATTTTAGTAAACTTTAAAGGGACATATTCAATGTTATCAATGTGAGTTTACTGTGCTGTTTACATAACAATGTTTTTCCCTCCAAATTGGGGAGGTTTCCCAGAGAGGGACTAGACCAATCCTAGACTAAAATAAATGTAAGATCTGTCTAAACTGAAAACAACTTGTACTGACATATCTTAAAATACACTAATGCCATTGGTTTGTCCTAAAATAAACATTGAACACTGAGAAACACTGCCAAACACTGCTTTGAACTGAAGCCGTCTCCACACAGGCAAAAACACACAGTCCGTTTCTATCTGCAGAAGTGAAATAAGAAGATTTAGACTTACTTTCATCGGAGAGGAGAAATCATCCTCACAGTCCAAACCAAGTCGACCTGGAGAGGGGAACAGTCAGTCAACAAGCCTTAGATTTTTAGTCGCAGAGAGAAACCAGCATCACGTGTGGCTCTGTTTACCGTGTTCTCCGCAACCCCATGAGTAGATGTCTCCACTGTGAGTCAACACCACCACGTGATTATCTCC
This sequence comes from Triplophysa tibetana, assembly GCA_008369825.1. Classification (NCBI taxonomy): domain Eukaryota; kingdom Metazoa; phylum Chordata; class Actinopteri; order Cypriniformes; family Nemacheilidae; genus Triplophysa; species Triplophysa tibetana. The sequence continues at coordinate 20,277,837 of CM017907.1, read as the reverse complement.
ACACGACACCTGCTTCACCGGCCGCTCCTCGAAGAACTCCAGGAGAACCGGCTCCAGAACCTCCATGCCCAGCTCGTTCTCCATACCGATGCAGCCGTAGTAATCCGACCCGAACATGTACATCTGATCCTCATCTGTCATCAGGACACACATCAGGACAAACCCCAGCGACATCTGAATTTTCACACAGCAGGACGTCCTTCAAGGTCCTTTGCTCACCTGTGACACAGACGGTGAAATCGGCCCCACAGGCCACCTGTCTGATGGCTTTACCCTGGAGACGCTCAACTCTCCGCGGCTGTCGGTATGACGCCTGGTCGCCGTGACCCAGCTGACCCACCATCTTGGCTCCTCCCTGAACACTCTACAGACAAACACATGACACATCAGTGTGAAAGAAAGCACGTGTTCACTCATTGCCTACCTGTTTACTCTTCAATAGTTTCACATTGTGCGACAACAGGATGTGACGTCTGGTTTTGTTGTATGTTATAGGAAAATACAGCATGCTTACAGCCCACGTGTACAGCTCTTTCTCTACAGTAACAACGGCAAAGTGTGTTTCTCCGGCACACACGTGCTGTGCGATGCTGCCGCCCTTAAACATGTCCAGCTTCTGCGGGGTAAACCTCCCACCACCCCAGAAATACACCTCCCGCGAGCGCGTGGTCACTACGGCAATCGACGTCTCCGTCACTGTGTTCAACCTCGAAGAAATGAGAAATTAAACGTCACAGGATGCAGAACGTTCACAAGATGCAGAAACACTGGAGAGGACCGACAAGTCGTACTCACTTGGGTTTCTTGATGGAGGAATTCAGGGTTGCTACTCTCTCCTCCAGCTCTCTAAACACAAACAACACATCAGCATAGAAACACAGACAGAACAAAAATACAAAAATATCACTATTTAAAATATTACAACAAATCGTGCAGTAGATGACACATGTAAGTGTGCAGGGAATACAGTAAACCAACTCACGTTCTGACTGAAGAGATGACGGGCCGATCCAGAATCTCCTCTGCTGTGGGCCTCTTCTCTGGATCCTGATCAACATCAACACAGATGACATCATCATGACATCATTCCACGTTTGACTGACAGTTACGGTAGCACATGGCTCAGCATTCTGGTACCTGATCTAAACACTCGTACACCAGCTTGATGAGATCAGAGGAATAAGTGTCCGAGTTGATCTCCATGGTCCAGTTACCCTGGACGATCTTGACACACAGGTTCAGAGCATTCTGGGAGGAGACCGCACAGATGAGCTTTTACTACCACACTTCACGATAAGAGCGATGTGTCACTTAATGTTAGTGGGGAATTACCGTGGCATCAAAGGTCCTGGTGAGGGCCAGAAGCTCGAATAAGACACATCCCATGGCCCAGATATCAGATTTGAAGTTATACTTCACTCCTTGACAAAGCTCAGGAGACATGTAGTACGGGGTTCCCACACACTAGGGCGAATTTCATTTAAAACATCACAAGACGGACACGCGAGGTTAGACAAATACAACCGGTTGAGAAGAATTACAGACAAATCCACAGCACGAATCTCAAACCAAATGATGTTGGGCGATGTGGAGAACTCACGGTTTCAGCCATTGAATACTGAGAGTCCAGTTTCTTGGCCAGCCCATAATCTCCCAGCTTTATCAGGTTGGTTTTGGTGAGAAAGATGTTCAAAGTTTTGATGTCCCTTTAAAGAGAACCGAGAGCGTTTATTATACAATAATAATGTGATATCCTTCCTCACCCTTAAATTGAGATTTACCTATGCAGGATTCCCGCTTTATGAATGTGAGCAACCGCAGCGACGATCTGATATAAATACCACACGACCACCTACAATAAACAAACAATTTGTATAAACTATTATGCGACTCTCTGATTGGTCAGTCACGCTGATCTGATATTCTTCATAAACCACCACACATCCAGAGGTTATGTTACAATAAAAAACGTATGTTTCACCAAATAAAATAATGATTGAATAATTATTTTATGTAGAATGTTGTGTCCATTTCTTTGGAAATTGGGCTCTATAATAAAGTACAGTAGCCACGTAACGTACAATAACATACCAATTTAAAATCACAATTGGCTTAATGCACATGACAAAACAAACGACAAATTGTAAAAAAAAATCAAAATTCTTTTCAGCTGTTCATGTTTGGCTTAGAATAAGAGAGGTCTAACCGTCCGCCTGAACATTTGTTTTTCGGACACGTGTTCACTACTGTACCTCCTCTTTGAAGAGTTCTCCTTTCTGCTGGTTGATTTTGTCGTACAGATTTCCACCTGCACACAAACAGACACATTCAGCACCGCATTCGTGTTGAAATGTCAGAGTCATGTTAGCTGTATGAGATCAGTACCATTGCAGAACTCCATTTCAATCAGCAGCGTGTTTTTGTCCATGAAATGATTGAAGTAGGCGATGATGTTGTTATGTTGGAGAATGGCCAGGATGCTGATCTCATTCATGACATCTCTGCGCTTCTTGTCTGAGAGACAGTTCAGGTCGATCTCCTTCCACACCACCAAAGAATTATCCTGCACAGAAGGAAAAAAACACTATTAAAAGTGCATGTTTACCTTTAAAACAACTCAAGTGTGTATAGTACCGCCCACGTGCACACAAACAATATATTAATGAAGGACACATTGATTTGATTTCCAATCAGTGGGCGTGGTCAACCCCCTCAAACCACCAGTCAGAGGTGACGTGATAAATGACAGCAGTTCTCACCTCGGTGCGCCTGTAAAGAGTCGCTTCTCCAAAAGCTCCCTTTCCCAGCACCCGAATGGGAATGTAATGCAATTTATCCTCTTCTCCTGTAAAAGCCCCCGATGACGTAGATCTGCCAGCGAGCGATTCACCTCCATCTGAGTTCAGAGAGGCGTAATGCCTCTCATACTCATCCAGAGACATCTTTCTCTGACGCTCGAGCGAACCGTTCACGAGTAAATAAGTTAACGTTACAGTTGAAGATTTGTTTTGATTCCTGGCCCTCTTCAATGCAGCGCTCGTTCACTTCATTCAGGCAGAACAGTGGCCTGTCCGTTACCTCAAAGTCACAAACATCTGCTGTCTATCACATTAACCCACTTTTTCGTCGTTTAACGACATTACGCCACTTTGTTGCGCTCAGTTTCTACCGTGCAAATTGAACTACAAGTTGGTGTTGGGAGTCGTTTCCGATAGGGAATCGGTTCTTTTGCTGTTTTGAACAAGTTCACGTTATGTGGGCTGGGGTTTACCAGGTGAGTCGAATCTTTGAGAGCCGACTCAGTGTTGACAGGTCGTATTCGGACAGAAACAACCATCGACACAGGAACCGGAAATAGCGCATTTAAACAATCCCAACATGTCAAAATAATGCTCTAGTTATAGTTCTTAAATTAATTTCATTTATTTACTTAAAATTATCAATACATACTGTATGTATATTACTGTATGTATAAGTTGTCAATTAGATTACAGTAACATAAAATAATATATTTGTATGTAACAGTTAAACAGTAAACACTTTTGTAGGGTTTCTGTGAAATGCCTTTCCAGTTATTGACTATTTTTCTATTGTTTTTAGTTAGTCTTAAAGCCAAACCTTATTAAAATAGAAATTAAATTACATTTCTGTACAATCTCTGGATGTTTTAGATATTGTATTTTTGTATTGTATTTTTCTATCTTTTAGATTAAAAAACAATGGTTTATTTTCCAGCAATTTTATATTTATTCTTTCCCAAATTTAAGAGTATTTCCCCCCAATGTACATTTATGAATACGAAAAAAATCTCATATTTATTCTACCTGTCTTTCACAGCTCGTCAAAAATTATGCGGCGTGTGATTGGTAGAATCTCCCAGAAGTGGGCGGTTACTTGGAGCACCGCCTCCAAACTATCCAATGAGGTGGTGGTACGACCTGACGGAAGCAGTGTTCGCGATTGTGATTGGTCAGCAATCATGTCCTGAGCTGGAGCGGTCAGTTGTGTTTGGATTGTCGAGCTGTTATACTAAAACACCTGATTAAGGTAAGAAGACTGAATAAAACAGTAAATCGAGTAATAACTACTGTTCACAGTGATAGTTAAGATGTGATCGTTCAGTCATTTACTCAAAACTAGCAGAGTAATGGATGTTAATGTATTATGTGATGTGATGCAGGTGCTGAAGGATGAGTCGTCTTGTGAATGTGTTGAGGAGTTGGCTGCTCATGGTGTCTGTGATCGCGGTTGGAAACACCGTTCAGAGTTTCAGGGATCACAGCTTCTTATCTGAGAAACTCTACACAGGAGCACCTGAATATGGTCTTAACCCAACACACATTCATTTATTAATTATCGAAATCATTCACTGCAGTCACATATTTTATATACTGTTTGCTCGGTTTTATATTTTCGGTGCTTTACTCTATATTTCATCTTTGTGGATTTTTTAGGAACGACTGTTTGTAGCCATACATGTATATTAAATAAATTATACCCGGGGCAGGTTGTTACACTTTACAATCCATATTTCTAAAGTTTAAAGTCTAAACTCAATTTCTCTACAGACCCAACTAATGACTATAAAGTATTTTACACGTTTCTAACGTTATTATCCAGAAAAAATACACATTAAGAAGGCTAACCAGAATAAAACATGTGACAACTTGCCCCAATCTGAGCTACAGTATATAAAAATGATCTTGTCTTTAGAATACAGTTCGACCTTTTATCTAAAATTTACGTTTATTAAATATTGCAGTGTGAAACACTTTTTTTACTAGCCCTTATCTCATACAAGAAAATAAATATTTTAATGAACCTAAATGAGTGACTTGCTAAGCATTATACAATCAAACAATGTTACTATTCGTGCATGTACACTAAAATTGCTGGGTTGTTTTACCTATGAGTGTAGACTGTAACAAAATATGAAGGATGTGTGAAAACCAGCTGCTAAATGATATGTGCTGGTGTTTGATTCTTTAGTGAATGGACTTCAGGCGAGAACCTTTGGGATATGGACCCTTCTGTCTTCCATCATACGCTGTGCCTGCGCTATAGACATTCGAAACCGAACGTAGGACTTCACCTTCTTAAGAAAACACTCATACCATATAATCAGACAGGATCCGTTATATTAACGTGTCATATATCTTTCAGGCTTTATCATATCACCCTGTGGACATTTGTTCTGGCTCTCGGACACTTCCTGTCTGAGGCTTTCATTTATAAAACCGCTCCTTTGACCATTGGCGTCATGGCTCCTCTGATCGTGGCAAGTGAGTGACGGCTTCTCGTCATCCCATGAGACGTTCATGAACAATATTCTAAATGTTTCTCAAAACATCATCTTCACCCTTTGTGTTTCAGGTGTCTCTATTGTGTTCATGTTAATTGGCTTTCACCGCATCGATGATCCCCAGGAAGACGTCAGAACCCGACAGAAGAAGAGGAACTGAAGAACCTTCCGTGTCCTTCCAGTAACATTCACATCATCATGTTCTGATGCCTCAAGACGCTGGAACGTGGGAACTTAAAGGGTTCAATGGAAATTTAAAGTCCTGCTTCAGGTGGACAATTCTTCTGAACGTCTGTTTGTTGCTCATGTGACCTGTGAAGGCGTTATCATTGGTAGACCAATGTTGTCACAGTATCCAAACACCTTGGCCTACAACTACCAAAACGCTTTCAATTAACTGGTGTTTCAAGTATTTCAGAGATTGATATCACATTTTTATATGAATTTGTACGTTATATGGAGCTGTGCTCATTCAGCTCATTCATCAGGTGCATACAGCCTTTCCAGTCCTGAAGAAGTTCTCATGAGTACTGGAAACCGTCACTGCTCATCAACGCTTTGTTTTTATTAAAACAATTTAATTCATAATGTCTACAAATTTACATCAAGCGTTTACACATCTGCTGTAATGATTTTAAATTCAGTGTTTACATGTATTATTTAAATTAATGTTAAATCATAATCTAACATCAAACGACTTCAGATTTACTTGAGTTTGTTTGAGGGACAATAAAAAAACTTCACAATTGCTAAGTGCGTTTAAAAAACTAGATTTTATTATTGATTATGACAAGTGACACAACACTGTATAGATTTTCATACAAATACTGTAGTAAACAACAGCAGAGCTACACATGTAAAACAATCAATTATTCTACAGATTATTTGAACAGTTTTATAGAAACTGAATGGAAAACTAAGATCTAGGTTCAGTCTGTCACCTGTACAGACACTGACTGGAAAAAGAAAGATTTCACTTCAGACTGATCTAGTTTGTAATCCTTATTTTATGACACAACAACTTACAGTATAACCTCATAAATAAATCACTAAATAAATTAACTTAAGCTGGTAGATTCAGTTCTATCTGATATACTCAGCGCAGTTATGAATGTTATTTATTGTTGTTTTAGACGAACGTCTCGGTCTCAGATTCTCATGGGATGAGGGGCTACGCTGGTGGTGCCAGTTGAAGGGTCAAAACAACCACACTGATATGAAGAATCAGGTCTGGCCTGTCAATGAAACAGTCAAAGGACTCAATCCATGTAGATCAATATCAATCCATGTAGATATGTGACTCAAATTTAAATAAATGGCTAGCAGTGCGCTAAGCTAGTACGCTGAACCGTTGTAAAATGTTTAGTGTGCTAAAGGGTTAGCTAACTATAAATCACAACGAATAAGAGTTATTTAACTTCTTAATCTTAAACTTGGTTATATACCAATATTTATCAAATAATGTATAATATGTTGATAATCTAATGAGACACCCATAAAAAAGTTATTCTGCATTTTGATTGGGTGAGTAACATCAATTAATGATGTAACAGTGAGTCTTCCTGTCAGAACTGCCATCAAATTGTCTGTTTCTCAGAAGATTTCAGCGTCTTGTTTAAAAACCATTGATCTTCCATGATCATACGTGATGTCCAGCATCAATGATCAACCGCGTACACATCTCCAGTGAAAATCTTCACACAACCATCCCATCCTTTCAAACTACACTTGTCTGATACATAGATCATACTCTTATCTCAGAGTTAATGAGTGACTTATCATTATGAAATAATATTCTTTGTAAAAGTATTTTTTTCATCTTAATAATGCTATAAATATCGAAACACAAATAGTGTTTCAATAAAATAAATACTAAAATAGTAAATATATCGAATAATAAAATGTGGGAAGGCAGATCCCTATAAAGCTAGCAAACGTCACATATGTTTCTCTTCAAGGATTTAGTTGGGTAAAGATTTTCTGAACCGCGTGCTTGGAATTCTTGTGGACCTAAAACTTCAAGATTGTTTCATTCACAGATGTTTTCTTGTTGAGGAAAAGCTTATGTACTGAAAGTCTTGAAAGAGCTTGATCTGTGATGTGTCACTGAAGTCCAGTCTCACATCTTCACCTCCTTCACCACCGTCGCTCTTCCGTCCTCAACATTTATGTTTGATTTCTGAACAGAAGACAGATGACAAAGAGTTCATGCACAGTCATTCACATGCAGAATGTTGCTAAATGTCTTTTAAAACATACAGAACTAGGCTGTAATGCACCAATTACAAAATCATATAAAAAAAAAAAACATTCCTAAAGTTGAAAGTTATTCTAAATAACATCTTAATATCCTCATTGACTGTAAACGTAGCTTTGACGTGAACAATGTTTTTGCTTGTAACAGAGCAGAATCAGAGCGGTTGTGTACGGAGTTGAATGAGGGAATCTGTGGACTCTCTAATCTCTGACAGAAGTTAGCAAAAGGCTTTTCGCTAAACAACCACAAACTCCATCAATGTGTTTTTTTATCGATCACTCTTACCCGTCAAAGGTCCTGTTCAGTTCTCTTTGACCTGTTGTACAGCACGTCTGATTCAAACACTCCTGTTCTTGATACACACGCTCTTTGTTTGTAGACATGTATTTCTTTCCTAATCATATTATTCTATAAGTCTTATTATCTAAATCCTATTTTACATTTTCTTCTATTTTAAAGTATGTAATTTTAATAGCAAACTGGGAAAAGTCGTGCAAGGCATTTAATTTCACATTGTACTGTATGTGTTTGTGTATTTGACTAAAAAAACCTGATGCTCTTTATTTCAGTCAGACAATAGATCTGAACAAATCTCTCAGCCTGTTGTTATGTACTGTACTATACTGTGCTATAGACCACTTTCGTAAGATGTAAACACTGGTCCAGAAGCACTTTCAGCTTATTTTTCGCATTTTTATCTTACGATCAAGACATTTAAAATTAGTTATTTAATTACTCTATTGCACAATACTCCAGTATACTCCACTGCATTATATTCTACTGTGCTTTGCTGTAGCGCACTATGATCTACTGTACTATACTGCATGGGACAGTACCATAATGGACAGTACTGTATGTCCTTTCACTGGTCACGATCCACTATAGCTTGGGAAATGAAAGCCAGCCGGAGCAGAACCAGGACACTGTCTTAGTGGCCTCCAGTTCTTTCTCCTCAGCTGTCAGATCTGATCATCACATTATCGCACCACCATCACTTCCTTTAGGACTCAAAGGGCCGCTATAAAAACTGTCAATGACACGGTTACGAGCAGAGGAATGCCTTTGGACCTCATTTACAGCTCAGAACATCCTGGAGCCAGACCTTATCCACAGCATCAATTGTGTTCTAAGGGAAAGTCAGTGTTTATTTCCAGAGGAAGACGCCGGCAGAGGTTTCCGTTATTTGCTTTGTAGGTCACTTATCAGTCTGTTAAAACATGCTTTCATCTACGTTTAATGCGTTTATATACTTAAATGTCCAATATAAGAATTGGGTTGTATAATAAGTCTAGTAAATAAATTGTAATTCAACAAACTGAAATAAATGTAGCCTGGCATTTACAGCGGCAGTGACACAAATGAAACAGAAAACATTTAGATGGGCAACACAATTCATAACTACTAACAACTAGAAAAAAACATCATCATCATATACTCGATGTGTAAAGCATCTGTCAAGTCAAACATCAGCTCATTAAGGTGATTCACTTTTTTATTAAGTATTTACATCATGTGGTTACGTCTCAACTTTTGCGGTGCTTAAATATTTAGTAATGTGTCAATGATCAATGTCTATTTACTCTTTAACTACTGTAAGCTAAGCTGTAACATACACTCAAGCATCAGCTCTACGCAACACCATCCACACTTCACCACTAGATGGCTCTATTGAGTTTTCTAAACATATTGGAGTTACTGCTTTTTGAACTTTACTCTTATTTTCAAAACCTCCTATTTTTCAATGACTTTATAGCCAACAGTCTTCTCCAGAAGCATTTGAACCCAGAGAAATAATATCAGGCTATCCTGCAGTGGTACCTGGAGCGCTGTCATGAACTGATGGACGGTTAATGAGACGACTCGTCCTGGAAGACACTGTAAGACACTGTAGACCCGTAACGCTGCACTGAAGACCAAGTGCCTGTGTTCTAGAACAATAACCTTCCATCAAACACAAAGGACCAAAATATCCCAGATTCCCCAGAACTGCTACACCACGACCTGGCCGACAGTACACCACAATAATCCCTTTTCCATTCACGACAATAAACCCAGAAGAGAAGAGAGATCCCAAGAAACACACTTGAGAAGCAGTCAGAGTTAAAAAACCTTTGCCAGCAATGAAGTCAATGATGAAACAGTAGCATGGTGACCTATTGTACGCCACGATGAAACAACCAAACACTACACACACAGTCATGTGAGCTGAGATAATAATCTCCTAAAATAAATAAGTCACCATTAAATAAATGCATCTCACATGTACTTTAATGCCTATTTAAGCTCTTCTCCACATACATTGTTATGAACTCTAACATACTTAATATACACTGCAAAAAAATATTTCTTACTGAAGATTTTTTGTCTCGTAAAACAATCCACAAAGTTTGAATCAAGATGCATTTACTTGACAAGGAAAGGGTTTCAAGATATTTTGTCTTGTTTTATGAAAGAAAATATAAGAATTAAGTTGTTTATATTTAAAACAAGCATATAAATCTGTCGATGGGGTGAGAAAAATAATCTTCGTTGCCCGTTTCAAAAATAAATGTAGGATACTTAATTCTTATCCTTTAATTATATTATAATATACTCTTGTTTATGTACCCATTGTGACTCCAAAATGCTTATGCGTGACTATATTTATAAGCATATTCATATATAGCTGCAAAAAAAATCAAGGGACAATTTCAGAGAGCGTTTTACTGATTTTAAATGTACTATTTATAGGTAAGGTATGTGCTTAGGTAAAATGATAATTCATGTTTAATTCTGCGATAACAATATTTCTCCAAAATTTCAACTAAAAATATTGTTTCTATTTGCATTTATTTGCGTTACAGAAAAGATGCTCTGTATTTTTTCAGACCTCAAATACTGCAAAGAAAACAAGTTCAGACTTAATTTTAAAGAAATATTATTAAAAGTCATATTATTAAGGTAAAGTTAAAAAATATTTTTTCTGTTATAACGTGGATTTTTCACAGTTTTCATGTGTCTTGTCATTCTGTCAGTCTTTCACATTGCTGTCGATGACTTTTTTTTTATTATTCAACAGACACTGCACTGGAATGGCCACAATACATCTAAACAATACATTCAAATCATCTAGAAATGCTCATTTAAAATGAAAATTTGCAATGATCTCTTCATTTTTTTCTGCTGCTGTATATACTCATGTACTCATATATGGCGTTCTCATGTATTCTCACTTATTTAATCTTAGTTATTGGTATACTGTGTCCCACGTTTGTATGCTACTTTTTGTTAGCAGTGTGTTTTTGAACAAACTACTGTACTTTAGCGTAGCTTTAATGGCATAAACCTGTTTTCCCTCTAACACTGATGTGTGCCAACTGCTCATGTTCTGTGTGTTGATTAACAAACAAGTGGATAAGAATCTGTGCTTTGGATAAAGAGCAGCTCCTTCATCATAAATATCACAGAACAACATCTCTTACGTAATAGAAGAAACACAAGAATGTGTGCTTGAAATCAGAAACCAAGATTTGTCCGAGAAATAAGCAGCACACAGAATCCCGCAGAGAACGTCCAAAGGTTCGCAGGTGAGAGGACAGACTTTAACCCCGAGAGATTAAACTAAAATACACTTACTGGATTTGTCTCCGTCTCAGATTGATTGTTGGCCTTTTGTCGTCTTAGGTCAGATTTTATAAACGCTGTGAAGCAGAAAGCTATTAACTGAGTATGAATAACAGGAACATGAAGAGAAAATGTCACCACGAAGAACGATTTATGATTTCCTCTGTGTTCACATGTATTTTCTGCACCACAATTCTCAAAAACATAAAAAATGGATTTTCTGGCATGTGTCACGATTAAGGTGAATTAAAGAGAAAGCCCCCCCCCCAAAAGTATTTCATCATTTATTTACCCTCATGTCAACCTGTATGAATTTTTTTCTTGCGCAGAAGACAACAGAAGATATTTTCAAGAATGTTGATAACCAATCAACACTGAACTCCATTGACTTCCATTGTATGAACACAAAACCACTGCGACATTTCTCAAAATATCTTCTTTTGTGTTCCACTGAAGAAGGAGCCTTATACAGGTTTACAACCACATGAGGGAGAATAAATAATTGCATTGTGTTTTATGTGTGTGACTCTACCTGTCATGATGGAGCCGATGAAGAGGAACACACAGAGGAAGATGTTGCCGGCTAGTGTGCCGAAGTTATCGATGATTTTGCCTTGAATGATGGTGAACATGATTCCAAATATCTGCACACGACAAAAATATCTGAGCATGGGCATTATTTTGATTCGGTGATTAAGATAATATAAGGTTGAATTTGGTGACTTACACCCTACTGAGAAATCGGGAAAAAACATATGTTGACGTAACACTTTCATGCTGCCAAAATGTCCAATATCTCCATGAAAACACCGCTCACCACTAAAGGCCAAATGTACTTAGACTTATCTGTCAGTGTCAGCCAAGTCTACCTACATGCTCTTTAGGACAAATATATTTTGAGTTTAAATGATGTATACTAATAGCACAGAGATGCCAGCTGTGTAATAATAATGTGATCATTCTCTGATTTGTGGTTTGGCTCTTGATAAACATATTAAAGGCCAGAAGAGAAGATGTGACCTGTGCTGAGCAGTTGAGCAGTCCTGATGATGTGCCCTCAGACTCTGGATACGTGAGCTCCACTGCAAACTCAAAACCCAGTGGCAGATAACCCGTCATGAAGAACCTGCGGTCACCACACATCACAAAATCACATACTCATAAAGCTTGAGATCTCACACGCATCTAATGATGATCTTTAGTCTTATATCAGATTTTTACCATTTGATTTTTACGTGATTTGCTCTGAGATTCACATAAAGAGTGTTGTACAAACAGCCCAAAAACGCTGAATGTTCCCCTAATATTATTATTTGGTTCCAATTGTATTATGGCAACCATATAAGAATGTTCTAAGAACGTTAGTTTTAGGTTTTTGCAACCATTAAATAACGTTCCCAGAATGTTGCAGGAACCTTATTATTAAATATCTAAAACTAACTTCAACATTCAACGTTCCCTAATGGTTATCTTGCAATCCTAAGACGTTTCCACAACATTTCCAGAAAGTGTTTTTATTTATTAAAAAACAACAATTCGCTAATGTTAAATTTATTAATTAACAGCTTAGTGAAACCAATTTGAGAGTGTTTTAGTGTCACATTGTATCGCGTGTACTTACACAAATAAAATGACAAATCTAATATTTATGTCAGCGAGTTGTCAAATAAAGGTGGAGCTCAGAGGAAATATCAGTTGTATCATCATAAATAAAATAGGCCACGTCCTGGTGTGTTATCTAATGCGATGGCAGTCATACTTTTAAATGTGACGTTTGAAACACATGTGTGGTTGCTTGGTTGTAACGTTGCGTGTCGTACCCCAGCACTCCTGATGTGAGGAACACAACCCAAAGATGGCCTAAGTCTAGGGTGAACGAGTAGATGACCATCCCCACAAACGTCAGCAGATAAACTGAGAGCGTCGTCTGCCTACAATACAACACAAACATATTGTTACCACCCAAAAACATCAAACTTGCTCATTAGATTGAGCCAACCTCAGAAAACTGACAAAATGTGTTCAGAATTAACCATCAGTCAAAAATGAAAATTCTTTTACATGAATGCTTTTGGTAACCTAGGAAAACAATGAAGGCCTTAAAGTAATAATACAGTCAAACACCAGGGAATACAAAGGAAACAAGGATGTTGTATAAATGTTGTGTAAATGTTATTTTTAAACTTGCAGGACGTGTTTTCTCTCATCTCTTTTGAATCTGGCACGCCCCTTTCATAAACACATCATAGGAAAAACAGGGTTTTACAGCTTCGGCTACCTTTGAACTAATTGTATTATGAAGAAGCGTCGTTCTGTACAACCACGCGTAAGAAAACGGCTCACTTCAGCACAAGCCTCAGGCTATTCGGACTCAGATATGATTTAAAGTGTCAGGATGATGTGTCCACTGAACAGACAGTTCTTAAACCGCATTCACAATAGATTATAGACACCGTTGGAGTGAAGTAGAGCCTTCACAACACTTCATATAACTGTACTGAGACCAGTCTCTTCATGCTTAAAATGAGTTTCATAAATCATGGATAAGTTGAATGAAAATTGAGTTGACTAAAAAACAACTGATCATCATAATACTGCATATTTAAATACTTTTAACAAGTTATTCCTTAGTGCTTTGATATTTCAGGGTAACTGACTTCAATCACATTTAGTCATCTTAGAGAATTCCTCTCATTTAAATATAAGCCACATTTTGGTTTTATTTTCATCAAATGTCGGCGGATAAATATTGGGGTAAAATAATGCAATTCTGGGTTAAAGTTATTGGAAAGAAACTAAAGATGCAGCACTACTCTATAGGTACTCAAGATTAACATGAGATTGGCAGAAACTATCAGACGTGTTGTTATCAGAGAGACAATAAAATAGATGTTTTGAACTAATTCTGGAAGCGCGTGCAGCGTGGGTCATAAACACGCTCGGTAAATCGGGTAATAGACGAGGGCAATGAGAGAATCAAAGAGCCCATTACAGAGATAAGGACGTCACATGTAAGAATAAAGCAAGATACACAAATCACAGAACAGAGTTTTTATCATTAAATCATTTACAGTATAATGCTCAGGTGATACGTTTCTTTTTAACATCTATATTATTACATTTATGACTATAGATACAATCAAGTTTCAGCAATGCCAAACATTAAAAACATAAATCTTTTATTTCACATATGAACCCACGCTGTATCACTGTAAGACAACATTTTGGGGTACAATCTGTCATTTGTGTTGCACAGAAAGTCAATGAGTGCACAGGTTTGGAATAAAATTACAGTCAGTATATACTAGTTTTTGGTGAAGTGTTGCTTTAAGGATCCACAGGAAGTGTATCACTTACTTGTAAGTTTTGGTCTTGTCTAACCAGATTCCACAGATGAGAGATCCGACCATACCGGCGATGACAAGAGTCAAACCAATTCTCCCAGCATTCACCTCTTCACCCTGACAGTAACACAACAATAATGTTTCATGAGACGCCAGTCATGTAATGGACTTCTCAGAAATATACTTTATTTACACTTAAGAATACTTAAGAATCATTTTTTACAATCTACTTTTACTATTAACTTACATTCCCTTAAAGTACTTCAATGTATATTTATATTATATTAAACAGTTAAAGGACATTATAGGACTTTCTGGTTCCATCGCCCCAAAGTCTATGGGTTTTTTGAATGGGCTTTGGTATATCTATGGAAAAAATCCATAGGCTTTCGGTCTAGGGAACCACTTTGGCGCTAACTTCCAGGTAAGCCAGGGATGGATTACTGACCGAGCCAATGGTGGCAGTGCCCGCGGGCCCTTGACTACTATGAGCGTGTGGGGGCCCTGGGCATCAAGGTTGCGCCATCCAGTGTGGTAAAGAAAACCAAACAACAATGAAACAAATGTTAATCTATTTTAATATATGGGTCCCATAGCCTAAACAAGGTCTCTGTGGATTCCCTGTAAAAAACAGAATGATCAACAAGTCATGGAAACACACTTTAACTTTTCAAAATTGATTTATTAATTAAATCACAACACATTTAAATTGCATTTTCTGAGTATTTTGCTTGATGATTAGATTAGATTACATTAGATTAGATTGTCACGGTTATGGTGAGAAATAATTTTTTATTTATGTGATGCATTAAATACGTGTTTATTTGACAGTAAATTAAAGACACGTGTTTCATACGCCTTAATTTGGTCCATTGTTGATTTTTCGAGGTATAGCTAATATTAGACCTCCTTAAACCTAGTACAGGTTATTTTAAGCTTAGCGAAGGCATTTGATGCAGAGCAAGAACGGTTTTCATCTTTACGTTTACTTTCTATAACTGTGAATGGGCAGCTAAGAGAAAGAACGGAAGAATTGTGGGAGGGGGGCCCTTGAAGGTAACCTTTGAAGTCATAATCCTTCCCTGGGGTTAGCCTACAAATATCTTTGATGCACTCAATTGTCCATTGTCTGAGGTGTGTGAGCCAGTGTTGGGTGTAACTTGTTACTAAGTAATGAATTACTGTAATTTAATTACTTTTCCCTTGAAAAAGTAAAGTAATCATTGTTTCTGTAATTGAATTACACTTACTTCTGATGTAATTGAACTAAATAGTGGAATTGACATTCAAATTCAAAATCGAACTTTAAAATCTGTGCTTTAATGCATAATTCTCACATCTGAATTACTTTGGTTAGTTAATAATACTACTGTATGTAGTTTTATATTATTTATTTAAATGAATTAAAAGAGCCGATTCATGTCTATCATTGAATCACTTAACTATTCAAGGTTGATATAGGATATAGAAAGTCATTAGCAATAAGTGATTAAATACTTTTTTTGGAGAGAATAATTTGTAGAGTAATCTAATTACACTATTGAACATGTAATTAGTTACTAGTAGTTCATTACTTTTTCAGAGTAACTTGCCCAACACTGGTGTGTACGTGTCTGAAAGCAGCTTATGTTGAATCTCTTAGTGCCGTTGATGACAGGAGGTTGAATCGACAGATGTTGGGATACAATGAGATTTTAAAGCGGCCCTAACACACGCTCTTTCTGCCAATCATCTTTTAGCGCTGGGATGGCTCCATATATCAGTTTCAAATGATCTCCAAATCCAGCGTTATATCCACCGTTTATATAACATTCATCACCCAAATGCAGTAAACAAACAAACAACTGAACTTTGCGAACATATGCCCTCTCTCTCTCTCTCTCTCCTGCACACAAGTGAAAGTGAAGTCTGCGCTTGCTCTTTCTCCTGCTCTCCTTGCTGCCGCGTGGCCTTATCGCGTGCTTTTCCGGGAGAATTGTCCAATAAGGGACCAAGAAAAATTGTTACGAAACAGTTTTATATGTTCGAAAAAACTTTCCGAAACCTATACGGTCGCTAGGGGGGTGTTTCGAGCACAGAAATACTACGCAATACGGCAAAACTAATGTTTTGACAAGTTCACCATGTTAAACATGAGAAGACAGCACGTTTAACATTGCAAAGAAGTCAGAATGCATGACACACCTGTTGCAGGACCCCTTTTAAACAGTATACTTCAGGATGAACTTTCATCAACTTAAAAATGTGCTACAAGTATTGAACTTATGAAGTTATGGTAACGATTAATAAACATTGCGTAGTTGCACAACTTTAGTTAACAAATGTTACATTTATACAACAATAAAGTTGATTCAATTTAAATAAATGAACACTTTCAGATATACTACTAATATCCTGCTACTAGTATACTTACTACAGTCCATAAAGTACACTAACCTATACTTGAACTTCATTGAGGTATACTTCATAAAATAAACTAAAACTCATTTATTGTGGAGGTAAAAGTTTTTTTAACTCTTTTCCATTTAAGCATTACAAATCATGACAATTGTGAAACTGAAAGTCACCTCAGTTCATGATTTCACTACAGTATACTGTCAGTGTGATTCAAGTCAAGTAATGTTATGAGAGCAGAACTCACTGGGTAATGTTCAATTATCATCCGGTTCAACAGGGTGGAAACAGCGTAGAAACAGCCCACGTTCAGTCCTGACAACATAAAGACAAACACGCTATTATATATACTGCGACATTTAATGACATTGTTGTGGATCAATGAACATAAAGATTATTTTGGACTTTGGAGTCTAGTACTCTCAGCTTTATTTAACACATTTAGGTGTTTATTTCTGCACTGTTATGTGACTGCACACATATACAAATATGAACTGTAAATTCACTGAGGTGTCTAGTCACGTGCGTGTTTAGAGCTCATATAGAGAGGACTGTTGTGAGGCGTGTACCGTAGCTGATGAGGAGGATGATGAAGGCTCTGTTACACAGAAGTCTCCGAATAGAATCCAGATATGAGGACTGACCCGCAGGCGTGTTTCTGAGTGCTAACTGAGACTGTGATGGAGGAACTTTCGGTTTATCTTCGAACGCTGAAACACACGCAGTGAATTACACATAATACCATAATACAACAGTGATTCAAACTCAAAAGTTTCTCAGAGACACATTTTAATTGGCCAAAATAACAATATACAACACCAATATACTAGATAACATAAGATGAACTGATAAAGAGTAAAGAAACAAATCTAGATGAGATCTCCTTAATATCCCAGTTATGTATCTCAGAAAACAAAGAGATTAAATGAAGAGGAAATTTTGCTTAAGTGTCTTGAGAAGAAAAAGAGTAAGAAATCTGACAAATGTCTCTGTCATTACAGCTTCAGAAGAGATGTAGACAATGTGTCAAACTGAGCTCAGGTTTGCGATCAAAAGTCAATATTACTGAACTCAAACATGAACTCAAACATTTCTCAT
Organism: Triplophysa tibetana; assembly: GCA_008369825.1. Classification (NCBI taxonomy): domain Eukaryota; kingdom Metazoa; phylum Chordata; class Actinopteri; order Cypriniformes; family Nemacheilidae; genus Triplophysa; species Triplophysa tibetana. The sequence goes on along the minus strand of CM017907.1, from coordinate 20,259,839 downwards.
CAAATTTACTAAAATCCAGATTTTTTTACCTCTAATATACATTCATTTGACACCTCCATACTCTTCTTGTGTTTCAACTCTCATTTGTGACTCCTAAACAGTTTTAGGATTTTCTTCTTTAAAATGATAAACGAGTACTAAACAGTGCCAAAAATGACATTCTTACCAAGTGTTTTTGTCTTATTTTGAACTTAAATTATCTAAACACTCTTAAATCAAGATGCACTTTCTTGACAAGAAAACAACCTAAGATATTTAGTGTCTTTTTAATGAGAAAAATATTTACGAATAAGGTGAGTTGATGGTAAAAACAAGCAAAAAATCAGCTTGTTTTTACCATAAACTTACCTAATTTGTATATTATTTTTCATAAAACATGACTAAATATCGAAATTGTATAAAGATTTAAGAAGTTTTAGATATTTACTAAAAACAAGTCGAAAACGCTTAGTAAGAATTTCTTTTTTTGCAGTGTAGGTACATTTTTAGAAGTTTAGAAGCAGACTTTTGTTCATGGTTTTATATGCGACATAGTTTTTCATCTCTCTAAGAGTCTTATGTGTTGACACAGTAAACAGTAGATGGTCCTACCGAACACAACCAGCACAAAGATGAGGCTGGCCACAGCGGCGGTGATGTAGAACATGATGCTGATGTGATGTGACAGCTCATCCATGTCGTCCACGTTCGGCACCAAAACCGGCGGCACCAGAAATCCAATTGCAACGCCCAGCTACAGAAAAAAATAAGGTTTGGTAACAATGCAAAGTTTATGATCAGATCTGTGTACAGTTTTATTTGTTTGAGTTATGTTTGTGAAATGTGGACCAGATCTTAGACCACACATCAAAGTTCTTTCAGTGAGAAACATCCTCCCTGTTAACTAACATCAGGGTCAGTTTAATACAGATGGAGGTGAAGACGCGGCGCTGGGTTCAGTCAGTGTTTGTAGTAATATAACGGCATGCTATAAAGCTGAGCTGCAGGGTAAGATGTGATGTCTTCTGGGACACTTTCATTTTATTTCTCATAACACTAAAGATAACATCAGCCCTTTACTCCTTCATCCAAACATTTAAATGATGTGGGGTTTTATAAACTCAAATCTATTCAACTAACGTACATCGGTGTGTTGAACTCAAGCCAAATCAATTATAGTATAGTAGGCCTAAAGTATAGTATAGTAAAGGTATATTAAACAGCCAATAGATGATATCATAAGGCTCCATTTCAGCATCATGAGCTGATGAGCCCAAGCTCTTTCACCTTACACACCTTTAAAAGAACATTTCAAGCCTTGGGTTTTGACAAATGTTACAAATATAAAGGTACATCATTAACAGACAGGTTGAGTGCTCTAGGTCAATATATAAATAAAAGAGAATGTTATCTGAAATTTAAATGCATGCTGCTAGTCTTCAGCTGGTTATTCCATTATTAATATATTTTTGGTCTTCGTTATCTTTTATCAAAAAGTAATTCGCTCCACCTCACATTTGACTTTTGTTCTGGTTGACATCATTAATTTCTCGCCAAGCCCTCCCACCAAAGTCTGATATCTTTTATGATATTTTAAATGTTTTAGAGCTGACTGACTTCAGCCGCACAAGTATTTCATTCATTCATCAGTTTACTTTTTCTTTTGTTCTCTATTAGATTTTGCATGTAAAACATTCCATGTCGACTTTAAGCAAAAAGATTTCTCCTATGTCACGATGAAAATATTTACACTCTGTGGGATTGTCACATCAGCTGTCACGCTTGAACTTCATTGAGTTTATTTAGGGATTACTTTCAAATTTCCGAGTAAAGTGAAGTTAAGTTTACTTAGTCCTACTGTGTGTCCTTTCCATAGAAACCAGAAAAAACAACTTTTATTGATATTTTGTGTGTTGTTCTTAAAACAGACAGTTGATTATATCATCATAATGAAATGAAAGCAGACTGTATTAGTGGTACGACTGGTGTCCCTGTCCAGCGCATTACGCACCTGGTTTCCAAACACACCGATGGCGCAGCCGGTGGACACCTCATCCGAACCGAACCACACAGACGCGATGTGAGACGGCATTCCCAGAATAAACACCTGAGCGAACGAGCAGGCGAACTGTCCGAGCATAGTGACCCAGAACAGAGTGGGCTGAACACTGGCCACTTTAATCCACGTCCCCGCGCAGTTGACGGCTGCGGCCACCAGTGCGACCACGCGCAGCCCCTTCCTCTCCAACAACCATGTCACTGGGAAGATGAATGGAATGTAAGTCAACATGTAGATCATGGACAGCCAGTCGACGGCGAATGAAGAAACGTTGTAAAACTTCATAAAGATGTTGTTGATGATTCCATACTGGATCCACTGGAACGCGTTGCACAGAGAGTAAGAACTGAAGAGGAACACGATGAGCCATCTCCTCCGGTACACACGAGTGGCGGGTTCGGTGTGATAGGAGTTCAGATCGGTGCTTCTGGGAAGCACTTCGTCCTTTCCAAAGGAATTGTCGCTCTTTTCGCACATGTTGTATCCCTGAAATCAGCTCCAGAATGAATGAATGACGACACGGACGCATGAAATCTGTTGCGCTCTGCGCGCTCGAGTCCAAACGCACCCCGGAAAAACGTCGTTCAGGAGCCAATAAACGTGATGCAGGGCAAAGGTTAAGAAAGTCCTGATGATCCCTCCTAGAAAAACACGCTCTTTTCTTATCACTGTGATTCAAACATACGAGGTTGAAAAGTCCATATCATCATCGTCTCTCTCTTAATAAACGGTGTGTGATCGTTTAATAACTCAGAACACTAATTCTAGAGCATGTGTGGTTTAAAACCTTGTCAGGTATGTGACGGTGTTTGGGGTTTAGAGGCCCTCTACTGGCCATGAGAGATTGAATCTGGACTTTTCTTCAGGAACAAGCACAGCCAGTCAGAGATTGTACAATAATGTCAAAAATTGTCTAAGTTAATGCATCTTATTTCTGCTTTAAAGCATCTGGTGATTTGATGTAATGTTTAGTGCACATGGAACTTGTGTCATGACAGACACACTCAAAAAACAAACTCAATTAAAAAAGAAACTAAATAAAATACCTTTGTGTGTAGGCCCACTATTGTGTTTTGTCTTAAAATGATGTTTCGTGTCATCATAAGGGGATTGTTGGAATGTGAAATGTAACAAAGACTGAATCCTCACGGAATGTGAATGGTTCATATTTTTGGTGTATATGTGGGTCAGTGTATTAACTTCTGGTTCATCAGAGATTAACTGAATTCTTGTGTGTGTAGTCACAGTCTGTCAGATGGATGGCCCACCCCTGCTTCTGGTTTAACTAGTCTTGTGTTGAGCATTCATGTTTTTCCTGTATTTATCCCATCGGATCGAACAAAAAGTGTAACTTATTTTTCAGAAATGAAGCTGTTTTTTTTAAATATAGTAAAGTAAAATGAACATAAAAAAATCGCATTTTACATTTTAGACGTAAAGAAAATATACTATAAAATAACACTAAATAAATGCACGATTTTATGTGCTTTTAAATATATTAAAAACAAATACAGTGTGACTTTGCCTTAAAAATGTCATTGTTCATATGACGAACAAATTTGGTCATAAAGGTCACAAAAAGATAACAATAAGATCACATAAAACACTGATCATTGGAATTGTAAATCTATATCACTGATGTTATAAATGTTTCATTTGTGACACTATCAAGCATTATCTAAATAGAAAAAAACTGAAAAGGCAAGATTTTGTTTTTATGTTTGTTATATGTTACGCATCTCTCTGTGATACTTTTGATTGGTCAATAGCCTGAACAGATGTGGAATTCATACTCTGTAAGGGAATATATTTTTAAATAAACACTTTACCAAAAGTACAATTTTATTTAAGTCTATCAACCCCTCCAGGAGTCCACCACAAGAACGTAACAGAATAACATTTATGAATCACTTATTTAATAATCGTTGGCAGTTTTCACAGCCACATAACGAACTGAATCAAATAAACAGAGGTTATGAAATTGTTGCCTGTAATGCAGAGGGAAGTATAAAAATCACACATAAGAAATTGACTAGATGTAAACAGTTTGTACATTTGTGCATATATAAGAAATAAAGTAAAATGACCACAGTCTGGATAACCTGCTCATTGTCTAAAACAGATGTCAATCAAACTCGTCAAACATTACCCAACACCTTTTTTTATTTTAGAGGCTGTAATAAAACAATAACCTCATAAATTTGTGGTTTAAAGTGAATTTATAACAGCTAAGAGGTGTTAGAAACAATGCAACGCGGAGTTTCTAACCCCACTCAGGTGTTTTAAAATGACTGTAAAGCACAGACACAGATATTTACTTTAAAAAATGATGGTAAAAATATTTCACAAAGTGTTTTAAGTACTCTAAAGCTTATTTTTAAAGCAATGTGCCATTAATTAATCAAGTAAAATAATCTAAATTATTTCAGCACGTCACATGATACACATATAACAATTCAAGAAGAAATACTTATTTAAGTTAACTTCTTCTTCTTTTTTAACTTCAGTTTAACATTTATTATTGTTTACAGCATAAGAGTTGTTCAAGTATCTGAGAGTTGTCTGAGTACGGACATTAACGTCATTATTTACAACACGACTCAACCAATCCGAATCAAAGATCAGAACTAAGATGTTTGTGAATCTTTTGGGAATGGGATTGAGTTTTTCTACCGAACATAAAATGACTTTTTTACAATAACTTTATTTAACTTGTATATGGTTAGATTTGACATCAGCTTGTGTCTTAACTTCACATCTGTACATGCAGACTCACACAATAATAAATAATTTAACATCAGCAAATACTGACAAGCCCAGACAAAAGTAGTCCTGCTCGACCTCAGTGATGTAAAATTTTACTTAAAAAAAATTGTTTCGATTGCTAAAACACACTTTCTGAAACCTTGCTCCATTTTCTGAAAACATTTAACACAAAACCTCATCTTGAAGCACTATTTACAAAACCTCCTCTAGCAAAATTAAACTCTCGCCTAAAAAAGTGTTTTACCTGAGTTCAAAATCAAACACTGCTCTCAAATCATAAACAAAGTGATCAAAATGATTTACATTATCAACCAGTCAGTAAACAATACAACAAAAAATAGAAAACACATCTTTCAAAACATATAGTTCTCAGGGAGAAGTACATTTTTACAGTTTTTGCCCGTTGCATGAACACATTTTGCAAAACTTCACTCATTTTGCCGAAACTCTACACACAAGTAAACATGACACAACACTGGGAAATATACCATTCACATCTGTGTTAAATTGAAACTCTACTATCAAAACCTAACATTCCTTTGTCAAAATGTAATGACAAAATGACACATACTTGCATCATATGCATACACTTTCAGATCAGGGGAAACACACCTGTCTACTTTATATAAAACACTGCAGTCTTTGATTTTCACTGTTTATTCAGAAGGCATATTTTCAGGAGGCACACTTTCAAACAACCAAAAAAGGAAATAGGCCTACTCAATATTGTACATTGCAGTAACATGAATTCAGATAAAGCAAAAAAATTCAAATAGAAAAAACACTATACTGTAAACATGGAAAATAATGGCAATTGTGCATACACAATTGCCCTTTGGCCAATTACATTACGACCCCGTCGTCTTGTTTTGCTCAGGTCGAATCCAGGTTCATCAATGAAAATGAATTCATGAGGCTGTGCAGCTCCATCCAGGGCCAAGATTCTCTGTAACAAAAAAACATATTACTGTACTACAGTCCTACACATACAGAACCCTCAGCCCATCACACAGGTACCTGCGTAGCTCTCCGAATGATCCATGTGGTACTGATATGGTACATATTCAGCTGCTACTGGATTTCCCCAATACTGTATTGTATATGTAAAGGACAGTTCCACTTACCTGTACATATTCAGCTCGAAGTCCTTTGACCCTGACACTGTTCCTCTCAAATGGGACCCTGTAGAGCTGCTTCATGGTGATGTTGTGTTTTCCCAAGATGTGTCTGATGGTGGTGATGCTCACATTGTTTATGTGGTTGAACACTTGCCTGTCTGCAAGTATTTTATGTCGTAGTTGGTGGAGACGGATGGCATTGTCTGCCCTCACTAGGTCCACAACGGCAAGTTCCTGCTGTTGTGTGAACAGGCGTTTGCGTCCTCCCCCAGAAGGTCTTCTGTCATTCTAGGCTCTAGTCATTCTAGAGAAAAATAACCACAAATTGTCATCGGTTTGCTTCTTTATCTTACAGTACTTTTCTGTATATATTGTATCATACACTGCACTGAAACATCTCAATATACTGTAAGTAATCATGCCATGGTAAGTTTCACAAAAACTACCACTTTGGCTGCAAAAGGAGCATTAGCACCCTGCCATACCCTGTACACGTGATGGGGTAATGTGATATACTGTAGTACAGTGCTGTAAATACCATCTGAGTAGAGTAGAAGGTAGAGAGGTGAAGACATACCTGTTTTCTAGTCGGAATGTTCATATTACAGATGCCACTGTGAAGCGGCTTAGATGTGGACGGACTCTCTGCCAAGCTTCCCTCAAAGTCAGACCATGGTTGATGACATGGTCCACCAAAGTTGATCTTATATCATAGAAATAGGGGTCCGTGCATGGCCTCTTTGACCTTGACCTCGTCCTCCTCCTCCTCCTCTACCTCTGCCTCTTGCTCTCCCTCCATACATGCTTGCAAAGTTCTTGAAATGGCTAAACTAAACGCTTCTTGTAGCTGGCTGATTGGTGTTCAGTTTTGCAAGTAAGTGCCTTCGTGTGTGTACTTGAGTGGTTGCAATTACCCGATGTGTTTTGTATTTTGGATACATGTGTTTTCCAGATGGCACCCTGGGATTTCATTTTTGAACAAAGTGTCTTATGTATGAAATAGAGTGTAGTATGCAGGACCAAGTGTGCAAAGCAGTGCTTTTGTTTAAGGTATGGGTACATGTGTTTGAGGTATGGTAACAAAAGCTTCAAGTTGTGTTACTTAAGTCTAAGCATGAGTCTATAGTGTTAAAGCAACGGGCAAAAACTGTAATCTCAAAAATGTTTCTTATTTTTCCATTGACTTTTGATGAAAGAAAACATGTTCTATCATAGTAGCTCAAAATTGACCAGAAATTACCACTCTGCTTTGCTATTTGCAATTTTTTTGCATTCTTCCTCCTCCTTGTACCCCTATTTTTACAGTTCAGTACCCTGCATCTCACAAACTTGTCCCTTGTCTCTGTGATACCGTAATTCTTGTTCCTGTTGATATGAACCTGCAACCAGTAAAAATCTATTGAGCAGTCAATACTGTTAACAAATGGAAAGCATAATGTTCATGGCCATAAATTTTGTTCATTGTACACTATACAGCTTACAATGCACTGTACTACAGTATACAATACTAAAATGAAAAAAATCAAAGGAGTAAAAATGTGTTTGTTTTGTCACATCATTTGAAACGGGTTAAATCAATTTTGAGTGGTTGTGTTCTATCAATGACATTGTGTTCTCTATTTGTATTTGATTGTTGCCACTTTTGTTTACCAGTATGGATGACATGTGCATTCGAGTGCAGAATGTGTTTTGAGAATGAGATTGTGTTTAGAGTTTTCTGAAAAGTCTAAGTGAGATCTGCTTATTGTGTTTTACCATGTGAAATGGTGTAAGGTACTGACAACAGACTGCACAATTAGCTAAATGAGTTAAGGCACCAGAGAACTTGGTTCAGCCAATGGGTCGTAGTGTTTTAGCAATCGAGAAACACTGTAAAGTAAATATTACATACATTTTTTTGGTTAAGTATTTGCACATGTTTTTTTTAAGTAAAAATTACTTTAACACAAAAAATTTAAGTGAATCCTCTTTGTTGTTTTTTTAAATCACTTACACCAAACTATACCGGTGTGTTCAGGTACAGGCAGGTTCTGATGACCGTTATCATTTTGTTCATATAATGTCACCATCAGCTCTCTAAATCTAATGAGAGTGAATCTTTGGCACATGATGTCCTGTACAAAACATCCTGAGTCCCCCAGAAGATGATTCGTTTTTAGTGTGTGTATTGTGTTCTGCTTTTATCTTCTGGTGATGGGATGAAATGTTGTCTAAGAGTGAACATGTAACTTCTGTCTTGAGATAGGAAAGTCAACTTTCAGAATAAATTGTGATGTTTAGTGGCCTCATAAAGTGACTGTTGCAGGTGATGTGGATTATATGAAAGTATAACAAAGACTCATGGACTGCGAATGGTTCAGGTGTTTTTGGTGTATATGTGGGTGTTGTAACCTCTGGTTGATCAGAGATTAACTGAATTCTTTGAGTCTTAACTTTGAAATCCCTTCTTAAATAAAGTCAAGCTGAAATCACACATAACTGACGAGAAGCCTTCAAATGAAAAACAACGTGGAGGCTGATTTTTAACATGCTTTATGTCCTGTTTGTTCAAATTAAACTAGAACATTTGTGTATCGTATTAAATAATATTAATACTTTTATTAATTTCTTTTGAAACATAAAACGCTAATCAGTGTGACTGTAATTCTCTAACATTTCTCTATTTCAATGGTTAAATCTTTAATGTGTCACACATTAAATTATATAAATTAATAAAACATACATATTTGCAATAACATGTTACAGTTTTTCTCGATTGCTAAGAAAATTTTTGAAAGCTGCTCTCCTTTTCTCTTAACTGTGAACACAAAACCCAATTTTCAAGCTACATTCACAAAACCTCAGACTCTTCTTGCAAAACCAAACTTTCACCTCAAAACCGTTCAATCTGTGCTCAAAACTGAACTATGTTGTCAAATCGTGCCCCGAGTCAATCAAAATTAAAAACACTACGAAACAATCACTAAACACTACGTAGAAAAATAGAAAACACAATTCTCAGGACATGAAGCTGGAGAAATAAATGTTTGCTGTTCACTGTAGGCTAAATGCATGTTGCAAAACAAAAAAAACATGTCCATTTAGCACTTGTACAGTAGCACTTGTGCCTTTACACGTAGCACTTGTAAAAACAAACAGAAATCTTATGCGTTTGATACTTGTGTACAGTAAGCCCATGTAAAAATAAAGTACAAAAATATACAAATAGTGCATTAGTCAGCCACAGCATCATGTCTCCGTACTGGGTCAGGCCAAAGGACTTCATTCACATCACAGGCCACATTTTGTCTGGCCAGGCAACGGGGGAAAACAAACCCTGGCATGCCGTATCCAGCCTTGGCATGCCTTCACACCTATGTCACCACAGGCAAGTCCCATGGCTTGGAGGAGATTTACCCTAGTGTAAGGTTGGCGTTCATATACCTTCCACCGCCATGAGGAGAAGAATTCCTCAATGGGGTTTAGGAAAGGGGAGTACGGTGGAAGGCAAAGATTGATAAAACCTTTGTTCTTATTCAACCACTCTCTAACCTGGAGGGCTCTGTGAAAACTCACTTTGTCCCAAACAACAACATAGATGGGATGCTCATCCTGCTGCCCTAACAGAGCATCTCGCATGTGATTGAGGAAAATGAGGAGCTGGTGAGTGTTGTAGGGCCCCAGGTTGGCAAGATGGTGGACAACCCCATGATTGCTGATGGCAGCACATAATGTGACATTGCCACCTCGACCTCCTCTCACACGAACTCTTCCTCTCAGATTTTTATCCATTGTAGGGCCTCACAGGACAGTGCTCTCTGAACTGGCTTACTGTATATGTTCCCTCAAATCATTTGCCACAAGTGTGATCTATTTTGAGTTGTTGTGTTCAAGTGGTGACACCAGTGCTTTAATTGTGTTTGACTTTTGTCACCTGTGCTCACCATTATGCAGCACGGGTGCATCACAATGAAAATGTGTTGGCAAATTGTGTCTAAACAGGTGAAAAGTGCTTATGGTTTTGCCAAAAAAGTGATTGATTCAATCAGTGGGTTCAGGCAACTGAGCATTTGGTTCAGACAATAGGGTTTAGTGTTTTAGCAATTGAGAAAAACTGTAAACATGGTCTTTCATTTTCTGATTTAGCCACTAGATGGAGCAACTTGTCGCTTTTTACAGTCACTAGGACACATATCTCAATACTTTACTTTTGCAAAACTCTTCACACAGTGAGCACAACAGTAGTCTGAGTGAGCTCAACTCTGTGAACCCACAGACTTACTTACACTTGTTTACTCTTTTCAAAATTGTTATACTTGAGTCCAAAAAAATAGCGCATAGCAAAACTAAGTAAAACAGCAATATTCTGCCTCTCAGTAATCTTTCACTGAAATATTTCGAACCAACAGCAAATTTGGAGTCTCTATCTCAATGCCTCTTGTGTCAGCAACAGTCCAAAGTTTCACATACATTTTTAATCATAACTTCTGAACCGTAAGTGCTAGAAAAAAAGTATTTTCCTTTGAATCATTGGTTTATGGCGATTTGATTGCACCCTGTGACGTAATTTTGCGTCATGAAAATAAACTGGTCCTAGGGCATTTGTCCAATTTGCATGAAATTTGGTATGTAGCAACTAGAGACAATGGTCATAAAAATGTATGGAATTGGTCTCGATTCATAATACCTTTTTGTATACCATGTAAACGAATTGGATGGTGAGCACACCAAAATTTATTTAATGCTGTATCTTCACCAAACTTTTGCACATCTACACGAAACTCGTTATGTGACATCATTGGCAAATCTTGTTCACCTAACAAAAGTTTGGTGACAGCGCCACCTATTGGTCAAGAGTTTGAGTACTTACATTGTGTGCTAAGTGCTTCTTCTTATGTTCATAGATCTGCTTTTTAAAAATCCCACATTTATGTCCTTTTTTCATGTTGGGCTTGACCCTGTAATTGCTGCTTGCAGCTATATCTTTATATTTGTTATAATTCATATTTTATTAGATAGCTCTCTGGGAAACTTGATTCTGATTGGTCAATTGCTGCACATGGCTGCCAATATTCAATTTATAGCCTTAATCAGAACAGATTGTGTAATTCATAAATACAATAACTTTGTAAAAATTATAAATTTATGTTAAATAGTTCCTGTTAAATAGTTCCTGACAAAAAAAATTCACAGAATAACATTTTACAAGAATCAATTGTTTAATAATTGCTTGCAGTTTTCACAGCCATACAACAAACTGAGTAAATCACAGCAACAGGGGTTATGAAAGTGTTGCATACAATGTATCACATCAAGTGATAAGTCCATGTAATGTACAAGGAAGTATAAAAAACATATATATAGTATATAACTATAATAAATTGGCAAGATGTAAACAGTTCATACATATGTGCATACATGACGCCTGCGTCAGAAAAACAATAATAAAGAAACTGAAGGCAGTAAACAGTGAAGTAACATGACAATGACGACCGTCCGTGCAGCATCATTCAGTTATCATGATGAGCCACAACAGGCGCGTCCAACCATCCTTTTCAACATCCGCGATCAAATTCTTTTTTAACTAGATGAACTTATGAACAAACATATAAGGCACTTTATGACCGCACATAAAACAAGATAAACAATCCTACAAAAGTTTTGTAACTGCTGACATGCAGCCCAATGTAATGAGGCCGTGAGTGTATTTTGAATTTCCAATGTCCTGGGTCAGAGAGGAGTCACTCTCTCTTTCCTAAAATGTCCAAGTGCTTCGAGTCAAGTGCTTGAGCTAGCTGGCGATGAGCTCACCTGTAAACAGTAATGTGGAATTGTATGTCTGGATGGTTCTCATTTGGCTTCCAACTGCTCCAGGAGGGGGTTGCTCTCCTTTTCAGGGGTCTTGACGCTGTCTGTCCTCACGATGCAGGTGGGCCGATGACGGTTGAGCATGAGGATAAGCTGCTGTCGTTCATGTTTCAGCTCTTCAATCTGTGCTTTCAGGTCTGAGTTCATCATTTCCAGGCGCTCCGATTCCTGCAATGCAAGAGATGAAAGTTGATTAACAGACTCAGTGTAAGTGAGAGACTATTGGAGTATACTGAGTCCTGAAGCATAAAGGGTACTGGAGCACATAGCGTTCTGAAGGGTATATAGGGAACTGCAGTGTAAAGGGTATTGAGGCATATAGGGTACTGTAGCATAAGGGTACTTAGGTGTACAGAGTACTGGAGAGTATAGGGTACTGGGGCAAACAGGGTTCTGAGGCGTATAGGATCCTAAAGCATATGGGGTACAGGAGCATATAGGGGACTGCAGTTTATAGAGAACTGGAATAAGCAGGGTATCAGAGCGTACAGAGTACTTAAGCAAATAGGGTCCTGGAGCGTATAGAGCACGGGAGTGTATAGGGTACTGGAGCATATGGGGTGCTACAGTAGCATGTCAAGCATATAGAGGGTCGGAGCATGTAGGGTACTGCAGTGTATAGGGTACTAGAGCATATAGAGTACAGGGACATTTTGAGCACATAGCGGTCTGGAGCATATAGGGTACATGAGCATATAGAATTCCGGATGTATACAAAACATTGGAGCATATACTGACCATTTGTAAATATTCTGTTCTCTCTTTCTTTTTATTTCGACATCTTGCTGCTGCAACTTTGTTTTTCTCTCTTCTTCTTTTCCTGCGTTCTTCCTCTTCATCTCTCTGTATGAGCAGAAACATCAACATTTGAGGTTTTCTAAATGTGTATTTTTCATGCCATATTTATGTACGTTTCAGAGTATAATAAATTAAAATAATTTAACAAGATCATTACATTAAGAATTATTTTCAGACAGAAAGAGTAGTAGCAGCAAACGTTGGATCACAATTCATTACATATTTATGAGTGATGCTTAGACTGCTTAGATAAAAGACTAGTGTGAAATATTCAAAGCACTGTTTTGAAATTTGGTTGAGATCGTATTTCTTTATTAAAGGAGTAGTTCACCAATTCTTTTTTAATTATTTCTAAGGATGTGCCGATCCGATATTTTGATTTCTTATGTCATTTGATAGGTTTATGTGAAGAACAAACCAATATAGCATATTTAGTCGGGGAAACTCTGACCTCCGCTGGTGCTGTCATCTGTCAATCTGCAGTCAGCATGCGAAAGTGTTTGGTGGCAGTCAGGACGTTACTCTTCCCAAGATATTCCTGTTTAGTTATTCTTCATAATCACTAGATAATAGTCTATAGTTTTGTTTAAAATGATTGTATATAGCTGGAGCCTGCACTCGCTGATGAGTGTCATTAAATATAGTTCAAAGCACTGGAAGCAGTCTAAATATTGTGTGTCATACTCTTTCTAAACCATCATAAAAGGCTGTGTAAACTGTTGCGTGAATACAATGCAAGATGTCTTAAACACATAACATATCTTTTTCCTTGCGCTTAAAATGTTATGAATATGGGGAGCAAAGATCCCAGCTACTTAAGAAAGAGACTAGCACATTATTCTGCGTCCGGGATGCACATAACTGTAAAGAACATAAAAGCGCATGCGTTAAGCACATCATTCTGTGACCAGGAGCACTTTTGTGCCTCTCTGCACTTGAGAATTGTTATACGGTGATAGTTTTGTGCAAAAAACAGAGATGGATAACTCAAGTACATTTTTACTCAAGAACATAGTATCTGCGTTTTTGAATTTTGGAAAATATGACCTCACAACATTATAAAGGACATAAAGGCCTACTTTTACCCCAGTACATTTCATAAATATGTTTTTTAACTTTAATACAGTACTAAAGTACATTAAAAATCCAGTACCTTTCTACTTTTAAAAGTAAAAATACTTCTTTAAAGTGGTAGATTTTATTGTACTCAAGCATTAAAATGTAAAAAACAACATTCATTTATGAAATGTGGTGGATTAATAAAGCTGATATATCCTTTATAATGTAGTGAAGTAACATTTTTCAGAATTAAAACACTAATTAAGTGCAATTTTTTTTAAATGTACGGACATTGATCAGGACAAAACAGTTATAGTATCGGATCGGAATCAGTATCGAACGACAATCAGAATTCAGGTATCGGAAATTCTGTCACCATTTCTTCACCATCCTGTCATTTCAAACCTGTATGCCTTTCTTTCTTCCACAGAACACATGGGATTATTTTAGGAATGTTGTTAACAGCCCCCCAATCATTTACATTAGTTACAGTAGAAGTAAATGGGGGAGCTGTGCTGTTCTCTTACCAACATTTTACAAAATATCTTCTTTTAAGTCACACTGGTTTGAAAAGACAAGAGGACGTGTAAATGATGACAGAATTTTCATTTTGAAGATGAACTACACCTTTAATAAAATGTTATTGTTTTAATAAAATGTAAACCTTGTAATGCACTACAAGTCACTTTGGATAAAAGTCTTTGGCAAATACATAAATGTGTAACTGTAGAACAAGTCTGAAAAAGGACTCAAGGCAGTTGACGATTTGTAGACATATAGTTTGCTACATTGAACAAGACATTAATTGTTATATTTAGGCTAAATTTATCAAAATATTAATTTATTTTGTTCTATTGTGGGCAGCATTTTTCATATAAAATATTTTTCTATGGTGTCTAACCATGTTGCTGATTTATGTTTCATTTTTGGCGCATTCACAGTTTGGCTGAGTTCAGAACGCAAGTGTGAAGGGATTATTAGAGATACTACAGAGCAAGGAGTTTGTGATTTTACACTATTCTCCGACCACTAGATGGAGTCGCTGCAGTTCTGTTATTATTGTGTATTCCGTAAACAGATGTGCTGCTTTAAATAAAACGAATACAGATTTAACTATTTATCTATGTCTATATGCTGTATACTACTTCAGGACAAAAACACAAATTATACAAAAAACAACCTCAGCTTTAATGGGCAGCGGTCGTTTTAGTTTGCCAAGCAGATGAAAAGGGGACAGCATGGCTCCGAGGTTGCAGAGGTCGGCATATTTCAGCTGGTCAGTTAATGTGGTTGCAGAAATGCCCGCCAGAGGTCCCAGGCTGGCCAGTGAGGCGGCGGTCACTGAGGGGTCAGGAATCTGCCCGGGCATCATGTCACACACACCCGTCACCACACCTGGACAACAGAACAGGATCATTAATCAGCAAAATACACAGTTGGCGAACAATTAAAGTGATCTAAAATTAAAAATATGAAAATGTTTCTTATAAAAAATAAGTCTTTAAATTATTTGAAAAGCGATATTAAGTCACTACAATTATGAACTAAAAATATTGATACATTTTAACCGAATAACTAATAACTAAAATGAAATAAAAAAAATAAACTTATATAGTAATATAAAAAAATAAAACGACAAAAGCATATAATAAATTGCTAAAAAATAAACAAAAACATGAAAAAAGAAGGACACTAAATTAATTTAGTATTATTAAACACAAAAATACTCACATGCATTTATATTTTATATTAAGGAAATATTTTGATATTTAGATTAGATTTATTTATATTTACCAACAATTGAAAATATATAAATGTTTATACATTTAATATTTTCTTAAATATATATATATATACACACATGTTTGTGCTTGTGTTTATGAATACAAAAATGATATGCAAAGTATACAAACATATATTATGCAAACACAAACGTTTATTCTTGATGTGATTAATTGTTTGACTGACCTAAAGTTGATTCTCAATTATATCACGATATTTGGAAAAAAATTTAAACAGGTTTCCTTGCAAAACATTAACAATTTCCAATCATGTTTTATTTATACATACAGAATTGCAATAGACAATGTCTCTCACCTGGAGAGATTGGTGAGTACACAAGTGAGGAAATGGCATAGGCTACCAAGATGGCTTAGCAACAAAGGGCTGTATGGGAATGGAGCTCTCTCTCTTCCCATTTCAAGCCTTGTGGAGGAATATAAATGCACCAAAACAAGGCTGGTGATGACGGTCAAAGAATCCTGTGATCCCTGTGAAGGAGATGCTGCTCCAACAGTAGTGACAGGAGGAGTTGGAACCCAGCAACAGCAGTAGCAGATGCAAAGGCGCAGGTCAATGTAGCATAGGAGGACTTGGTTTGGGATCAACCACACCCACATGGCGAAAAGCTACATCAAGGGAACAGCGTCACCTGGTGGTGGAGGTAGTTCGGCGTCAAGAGGAAGCAAGTAGATGAGCCAGAGCGGTCTCTCAAGCCCAGGAAGGCCGCTGGATGAGGTGGGAAGGCATTTAACGGCACAAAATCACTTGGAGTGAGCTGTGGAGTATGGAAACAAACTGGCCACGTTTCATCAGTAGAGCTACGTGTGATGTGCTGCCCTCACCAACAAATCTGCATGTCTGGTGTGGACAGGATCCGGCCTGCCCCATATGTGCAGCTCCAGCAAACCTTAAACATATTCTTGTGCTTGACACAGGGGAGATACACATGTCGCCAACATCAAGTATTAAAATGATTGGCTGCAGCAGTAGAGACTAAGAAAGTGGCAGCAAATGCCATCCCGCAAAACGCCCAGGCTTACTCACTAAAAAAGGCAACCCTTTATTCGGGAGGGGCAGAAAAAGCAGGCAAAGCCCTCATCCACAGAGTGAGGTGTGCTGAGTATAGCCAGGGATTGGGAATGCAAGTTAATTTAACCAGACTTACTTTCCCCTTGGAAATCGAAGAGACCAATCTGGTGCCGGACATGGTTCTGTTGTCCAGCTCCGGTAGGATAGTCATCATAGTTGAGTTGACTGTACTTTGGGAAGAGGCCATTAATAAAGGGTTTGAAAGATAGAATCTCCGGTATGCCAACTTGGCAGCGGCCGCTGAAGATCGGGGTTGGACAGCAAAAATGTTCCCGGTGGAAGTGGTTGCTGGAGCTTTGTTTCCAATTCCACAACAAGGCTGCTTATGGAAGTGGGGACCAGAGGACGGGCCCACAGTCAAATAACTTGCCACTATTGCTGAGAGAAGCAGCCACTGTCTGTGGTTGAAACAGAAGGACACAATATGGGCTGCCATATGACCACCTAATAAAATAGTGTTGTATGTTGTAATGTTATGCCATACGGAACCGGGGGCACGGAGCATGCATTAATGGTGCCAGTGTGGCTAGAGCAGCCTTACACCTTGTCTACACCAGACACAACAGGTGTGTCCTCAGTGAACCTGCTTGTTCTCAATGGGTTTGTCGCGCCAGTGTGGACAAAACTTTAAATTATAATGTGTTCTAACTTCTAATGCATTTCTAATGTCTTTGGTCGTGTCGCGCCTGTCGCGTCCAGTGTAGACACGGTGTTAGCCAACGGGTTGGCATGTATGGTCGAGTTGGGGTGCGATGTCAGAGGGGCATCCAGCAAAGCAATTGTTGTGGAGGCTGCAGCCACTTACTCCCCTAGTCTGAACGCTCCAAAATATTTTACATATGAAATAAAAAGGAAAGTGAAACACAAAAACATAACGGCCAAACGAAAAAGAAAAGTGCTCAGCCCTTATGTCACCACCAGCACATTTATTGTGAATATTTCCTAACTATCATCCAGCACTACACATGAAAGACATTTGTGTCATTCAGCTAGTCTAAACTAAAATTAAACACAACAAAATCGAAATGATTGTAGATTTGAGATGATCATCCAGCAGAATGCATCAGGTCAGACTCTCACTCTCCATCATGATATCAGAGCATATCAATGATAAACTGGAAGACCTTTCATAGGTAAGAATGTGTTGCTTTATGGTAACTTTTGTTTTGTTGTGTAATGAGGTAATACCTTCATCTTGTTGTATTGTGTTAATTATTGTTGGACCTACAACAGCACGCAACATTTGATATTCATAGAAGTGTAACAATGGTAGAGTTTGCTCTAGTGTTCACACAGACCTACTTGACTGTTCCAACATGGCAGACGTCTTTGGTATAGCAGCCCAGGAACAGACGCTAATGAAGGATCTAAATGCAATCAATAAAAAAAAAAGCTACACGGCCAGTTGAAAATGAAAGTGTTGCTATTGTCAGCAGTGAATATATCTGACTATTAAATTTGATATACGCACAGTATAATAGAAAGGGCATGGTTGAGCAATTCTTACTGACAAAAATTCGTACTGACATATCCTAAAATATAACAGTGGCATTGTTTTGGCTCAAGACGTACACCAGTAAATCACATTTATAAAAGCTGTTTAAATGTCCTTATTAAGATATGGCATAATTTTAATCCCTATCTCTGAAACTATGCTGTATAATACTGTATATCGGAAAGCACTAAATGCTTCATTCATTCCTTCATTGTGATAAATGTCTTAGCAATTATCATGATGTGATTGATTATTCATTCGAAACAATGAAGTTAGAATAATGCTGTAATTTCTTTTGATTTAATCAATGATTGCATATTAATACTATATTGGGGATTTCCAAGGTTTTGTGACTTGTGTATTGTAGGATTAACGCTGGTGAGTTAACAACATTTTTTGTTAGAACTCTGGCGAGGAAAAGGTTGAAATACAGCAATCTGCGTGGAGAGTCTACACTTCTCACAATTAAAAACATATCCATCAGATGCAACGTATTAGAACCCCAGACACCTTGTTTTGAAAGTAACAATGGAAAGTGAATTTGTGTTGTTTTTGTGAGAAGCACAGAAGGGAACGCAGACTCATTTCCCTGAAAGAATCCCATCCATCAGCCAAGATCCGCCCCTGCGTGTTTCCTCATCCAGAGCTGTGTGCTGCTGTTCTCCGTGTCAGCGCTGAGGAATGTGACCACAAAGAACATGACAACGCCACTGGATCCCTGAAAAAAAGCCAATCGAGAACCGCCATACCTCCGAAAAAAACACAGACCAGCGTAACTCCTCCTGAGACCTGTACATGATCTTCACGAGACTTGCTGAAGAGAGATGCCGTGCTTTTCTAGAAACTGAACATGCAATGTTTTTTCCTCAAGAAGAACAAACTCAATTTAATAAATGTAACCACCAAAACATCCAGACCGCAGAGCACATCAGATGTTTTTAAGACACATCACATCCCTATAAACAAGAAACACCTGAAATCAGACTGAGACAGATATCACATCATACTGAATATGGTGAACTCCATGAAAAGACTGGGTTTTCGCAGATTGTGTCCCAAATTTGGCAAACCTTTTCCTCTAAATGAAAGTATTCGTTTGCCGATCCAAGGTAAGTCTCAGATGAGTCTTGAGTGTTTTCACATGTGATCCAGCATACATGAACACCGATGTCCGTGAGGTCTCCAGTCACATGCACCCGATGGAAAAATGATTTGCACATTCAAAATCACCGTCTTCCAAACCTTCAGCACACAAGTTCCAAACAAAACTTCATAGAAACCAGGCGAGACAAGCGCGTATTGAGGGAATGACACGAAGGACTGGGAAAAATAAACAGAATATAACAGTGTTCTCTTTGTTTGGCGGTCCACCGGAGAGCTCTTTAGAGAAACGGCTAGAGACTGAGAACATTGACACATGCTACACTAACATTTTACCCCATTATTACACACCCTGTAACTGATCCTTTACTGCGGACGGATAGAAAACACATGAGCTAACAGATGAGAGGTTACTTTTTTTTAGATGAGAAGTTATTATGGACAACAAATAACAACGTGCGAAACAATCAAGGCTGTGTTAAATCCATTATCTCTGTGTTAAATTCTGCATAAACTAGCCGAATAACACATCCAAACTAACAGATATATGTTAGTAACTGAGAACTTAACTTTTTAAAAACACAAATGTGAAATGGACGAATACACAGTTACACGCACACTACATGGGCATCCTGGAAAAGATCCAAGCAAAGCGAAATGCTGGGATCCATTTTGCTCGGCAGAATGTTCTTGGGATACCTTTTCAACGTTTCAGACTCATTTTTCACAGTTTCGAAATAGAAAAGTGCCTGAGACGTCCTTCCATAACACACTTCAGATATTTCACAATCATCGAGCGCAAAGCCAGGCTTAAAAACACAGAGAAGAATCGATTCCTGAAACAGATCTTGAAATATTTAATCACAACCAGATTTCTGAATACCAGTGACTCGAGCGCGGATTCATCCATGTGCTTAAAAGAGAAAAAACATGATTCAGACGTACGTCTGAAAAAACTGGACAAGCAGGAAAAAGTTCAACAAATCAATTCATCTCTGCATCTTTTTATTTTATTTATATGATTCATCATGTGAGACTATATGAGTAATATACGCGTTTGAGTCATGAATTTGAGAACATGCGAGGAGTTTGATATATAGCCTACACAAACTATTTTAGATTCATGTGTTCTCATATTCATTTCACATTGTCTTCAAATTCGCAGATGTTTTGTTTATTTCCAGCTTTCAAAGTGGACTCGAGCATTTGGACCACAATATCTTCAGTCTGGTGTTAGTTTGTATGATTCTGCAAAAGACAGATTCTATCTTGAGCCCTGCGTGCATTTACAAGTTACAAGAGTCAAAACAAGTAAATTAACTCCTTTGCCCTCTTGTAGATAAACACTAAACAGAAACAATTCTCAGCTGCTCAGAAATGAGTTTCACTTCCATAAAAAAATAAGTGGACGATAAAATCTTAATGCTCAAAGCGAAACTGCCTGTCATTGCATAACAGTTCTGTTATAATGCTGAGAAAACACACTGACCTGTGTACAGTACTGACAGATTTACATGTGTTCACTATGACACAAACATCAGTGATATACAAACATAAAGCCTGACTCACCGGCACCCTCAGATGCAATCGGCACATTTCTCATGTGTTTTCAGTGCCGAGGCGTAATGTTATAAAACATTTCTTTCATAACAATCTGTTCAACTCCATTGAGAGAAAAATGCTATCTTATAAGCAGCTGAAAGTGTTCTCAAATTGCCAAAATATATCCTCAAATATACAATCCAACAGGAAAATATCATATGATCTGCTGTGCACTATCGTTCATATCACTTCTGTTTGTTTTGTTTACTGTGAGGAAAACTAAACCCTAAAAAACTTGTTTTAGAGAAAATAACGTCAATGTATCGAACAATAGTAAATAATGTACTATATCTGTTTATTAAAAAAATATTAACAAATAGCCCACTTGTCCCCAATTTAAAAAAAAACATTAAACATTAAAACTAGAAAGACCAAAAAAGTTTTGCGCTCCAAAATCCCAGTGTTGTTTATTATTGATCCAAAATAGCATTAATTAAAAAAGCAAGCTGACAATAAAAAATGAATGTGGGAATGCACAGTCTGTTATCTCAGACCGGAAGTGCATCTTATGTAACGTGAACTTGAGTCTGTCATCATCCTCCTCACATATCGATGGAGATAATAGCAAAGAACTACTGATCTGCGCGTGCACGGGTTATTAACTTTACATGCAACAATACGACACACACAGGACACTTAACGTGCACTAATGTCTCGCGCTATGCAACGTTTTGTGTTTTAGGACACCGAGGACTCGTCTGAGAACCTGGTGAGCTCCCTTCACATGCAGCATTAATGCGCGTCAACGGTGCTCAAAAATGCTCCCTGTGAAGGGAGCGCAGCACGTTTTCACACGCGTCCTTGCGGAAAACGCAGAGTCCGACTCGAACGCGTGCAGAAGTTGGTAAAAGTCGTGCTCGTACCTGACTCGGGTCCCGTGGCGAGCGGATGGAGTCCCTTTCTGACGTCAGGCCGAGGTCGCGAGTAGATCTTGAAGAGCGGGAAGCGTTGCATCTGATCCTTGATCGGGAGGATCGAGGAATGCGGAAGTGGGACGTCAGCAGGGAGGATGAGGAATATGGAGCGCGCGTGGAGCGCCGGAGAAGTGAGAGGAAGACTTGCTCCTCCCCTTAGAAACCAGCAAACAAACATTACACGCTGGACAAAGAGTGCTGGTGCCATGATAAAGTGATGGGAGAACATTGTTCTTTGTTGGAATTGACAGTTGACTTAAATGGGTTTATTGCAAGGGCCATAAAAGTAAAGCCAGCAAAGTTTACCTATATACTCAGAGGAAAAATATTGAAGTATACTTAAGATTTTACTAAAGACCACTGTAGTAGATGCTGAAGGATGTTACAGTAGTTACTTCACTTTGTTCATGTACACTTCAGCTTTCTTTACCTATTGTATAACAAACTGTATAATGCATCCCTTTGTTACTACACTTTGTTAATGCATTCTGTAGTGTTTACTGTAGGAAAATGAAAAACGACTAAATGTATCCCTTAGTAATTTACCATAGTATACAGTTAACCGCTGTACGATTCATGAATGCTACCGTATTGTGGTAAACTGCAATACACTGTGTAGTATATTATAATATTAATTCCCCACTTTGTTATTGAAAACTGTCATATTCTGTGGTATTATTTACTGTAGTCATTCTAGTATACTTTAATAGTTACTAGTAAGATTTGAAAACATTAGTATCTAGAACTAGTTTAAGTTTACCATACTTAAATGCTAAATGTCACAGTTATCATGTAAAATTCAAAATTACTAACTTTTTCACGTGGGTTTTATATGGTAGATTAATATCAGTTAGACTTACAGTTTCAATGGTTATTGTTTTAATTAGTTTTGTTTTATCATAAATGCATATTAGGGTAAATTTGAAATAATTTCTCTCCTGGCTAAGGAGGAGAGGTACAGTACATAAAGCGTGAGCATCTGCCTTGTTTCCAGTGAGCCCGTCGTGTCGTAATGAAGATCCTTAAGGACCCAATAGCCCAATTTCCATTATAGAGAAGCAGGTGTGCTAGTTCGTAACAGGGCCAGCCGTGTTCCCACTGTCCTTTCTGGGGCTTGATCATGCCTCGCCGGGGCTTACCAGGGATCAACAGTCAGGGTTTTTTCCCCACCGAATACCTTTGGTCGAAGCGTCATATGCATTTTAAATGTATAGCCTCTTTCAACATTGATGATTCAGATTCAATCCAAGGTTATTAAAAACAAAACAAAAAACGTAATTAACATACTAAAAATAACATAACGTAACTAAAAATCTAAAAATGAAAGCTTCAAAATAGTTATAAAACTAAAAACTAAATAAAAACTCTGGTTCAATCAAAACCATTATATTTGCTTTCGGCAGCAAATTCTGCATTTATTAACATATCGTTATGCTAGTACGAGAAAACCTTTTGATTTTAATCGTCTATTTGATTTTCGACATAATTGTTACAAATATATTTTAAGACATATAAACAATTGTGGATCAGTGTTATGTTTTTGGTTTCTACTTCAAATGCTTTAACGAACACTAATGAATGAGACTGTATTGTGAAGTGTTTAAGAGCATGTAAACAAAAAAACACATATTTCTATTCTATAGTCATGTACACGTCACAAAAGACACGAGAACAAAAGAGCGTGAATGTTTCTCACATGGATTTATTCAGCAATCAATGCTAAAATTCAAAATGTAAAAAAATAAATTATCATAAAATACATCTCCATCGATATAGCACTGGATGTTTTCATGGAAAACTCTTAACGTTTGACGTGGAAACACAGTCGAATGGTGACACTGAGGTATGTGATAACTGTCATGACTGCATATTAAAGCACAACACGGGTCGACCATAAAAAACGAACACAAAATCGCCGTCAATTTCACAATACTGAATTTAGCACCAGATCAAACAGATATGGAACCGATACATATATATTATAGATATTATATACTGTATATATATATACTTTTATGATATTTCTGTGCATGCTTTGTAAATTGGAACGTAGTTCATATCAGCTCATAAAATAATTCCATGCTCTTGGATTTGGGCAACATCAAATGTTTCTGGAAGAAAGATACATCCCGCACCGAACGTGTCACGGATGCTGATGGCGTCACACCAACACCACACATCTGAACATCTGAATCATAACGGCCGTATCCAGTGATTAAGAGCCATATCGTGACGTCACGTCGTCAGTGTTTATAAGGCCAGTAGAGTTGGAGAGTTGAGGATATCGGCGTTTGATTCTGCTTTGTTCGCTCCACCTTTGCAGTCCAGTCCCTCGGCAAGAGAGTCTAGGTCTGGGCAGGCAAAGGTGAAGACGGACAGGTAGTTGCTGCAGGTGGGCGTTGACGTGCACACCACCGGGGTGCTTAAAGGTTCGAGGTCATTGGCCACAGACTTGTAAAGAGTTTCCCAGTCTGTGATGCCCAGCGAGCCGGTCAAGTCTAAGTCGGGGACGGAGCGGGCCGTGTCGTCGCCAGCGGCAAGGAGCTCGTCCTTAATATCCAGCGAAGGCTCCAGGTCGCACAAACTGACCTCCGCGCTGGAGCACAACAAAATGTCGGAGTTGCCGGAAATAGCACTGGACGGGACCGTCGGAACCTCCAGGTCCGGGAGAGAGGCGGTGTCTGATGGACTTTCCTCTGAAGGTTTGGTGGAGGTTTCTGTTGCTGGAAGCGGCTGAGGAGACTCTGGAAACATGCAGTCGAGCTCTTCAGGGAGCTGGCAGAGAGGTTTATGAGTGGTAAGAACAAACTCCAGCCTCTCCTTCTCCTTCAGGAGATTCTCAATTTCAGTCTGGAGAGCGGCTTTTTCCTCTTCTAGCTTGTCGGTTTCCTGGTGGAATTAAAAATGGCAGATTTTAAAAACGCTCAACCAATGCTTTCATCATTTATTTGCCCTCTTATCTTCTGTTGAACACAAATTGTTTGTAGAAATCCAGGCTGCTCTTTGGGCCTAAGGAGCTTCAAAATAACAGAAAAGCATCATAAATGTTTGTATGTTTCAGGTCCCCTGAAGTCACACGGAGCATCAGGTTTGTATGACAAGAAGAGCAATGGTGGACAAACACATTTGAAAGCTTGTGGTGCCGAATTTCACCAAAACTTTTGACTGTTGCTCTGACACAAAGCTAATGTAAGGCTTACGGATGCAAAAAAAGAAAAGAAAAATGACAAATGATTTGAGGTTATAGGATTAATAGTGAGCAAAAAAAAGAGAGAAATGGAGTCAGAAATCTCACAGATGAGAGTTTCAAAAGAGGTCTCAACAACGTCTCAAGTTCAGAGTTCAGATTTATCAAGTGTGCAGTCAAAAGTCAATACTATTAAATATTTACATTTATGCATTTGGCAGACGCTTTTCTTCAAAGATCTTAATAGAGAACTCAAACATTTCTCATCAGATCTCCCCAAATCTAAAACATTTATTCTCAGAGGTCCTATGGAATTAATATGGATTAGGATGAAATTCAAAAGCTCCTACCCTGTGGAGTTTACTTGTATCTTTAATCTTAATTAAATTTCATCCTAATCTAATTTCTGGTGTTATTATAGGCTACATTTTAGCCTTCAATAGCTTAGTTCTTAATGGGACCCTAAGCCGAAAAATGAAAATTCTGTCGTGAATTACTCACCCACATGTTGTTCATCAACCCTATGACCTCCGTTTATCTTCAGAATGCAAATTAAGATCGTTTTGAAGAGGTCTGGGAGCTTTCTGACCTCATAGACTGCAACGTAACCAAACTTCAAAGTGCTGAAAGTGAGTAAAGACATCGTTGAAATAGTCCATGTCACTCCAGAGGTTCAGCTTTAAATATGTAAAGCGACGAGGATACATTTTGCCCGCAAACAAACAAAAATACATACTATATTCAACTATGCATGGTCAGCATCACATCCAGGGAGAGCACCCCACGACACATGCGCGTCAGCAGCACACGCATTGGAAACGAACACTGAGGTCAGGAATATAGTTGAATTTAGTCTGCATTTATCTTTAGTCTGTATCTAAATTTGCATTCTGAAGATAAACGGAGGTCATAGGGTTGACGAACGACTTGAAGATGAGTAATTTATGACAGAATTTTCATTTTTGGCGGAGGACCACTTTAAAGGGATATAGTTAAATTAAAATTCTGTCATCATTTACTCATGCTCATGTTATTTCATACTTATATAAATTACGTTCCGATGAACAAAAAAAAGATATTTGGAAAAATGTTAGCAATTTTCAGTTCCGGTACATCATTGATTGCCAGAATTAAATGGTAGTCAAAGATGCCCGAGAACCTTTGTATTCCTAAATTCTTCAAAAATATCTCATTATGTGTTCAGCAGAACCATAAAATACAATATTTTTTTCCTACTATGGTAGTGGATGATGTCCTAGAACCAAAAATTGCTGACATTCTTCCAAATATCTTTCTCTCATTGGAACAAAGAAATTGATAAAGGTTTGAAACAACCTGAGAGTGAATAAATAATGACAGATGACATTTTTGGATGAACGTTCCCTTTATTCACTGTGACATATATAACAAATAAAAATCTTGTTTCAAAAAAGTCCAGGTCTATCAAACATGTGTTTCAAACATTTTCTCACCATTTGTGTATAAAATCCACATTTTGTACACATTGCCCTGCCCAAACTATTTTTTATGATACCATTTGTGTTTTGCTTCTTAACTGTACCTCCATGTTTCAAAAGGAGATGGAATATTGTTTAAAAAGTATTTTTTTATGTACCACTGACACATTCATATGTTTTTTAACGATATAAGGTAAAGTCATTCATGATCGGAATGTGTATTTTTGGGAGAGCTGGTGTGTTTTGATGTGGTACTACTCACTGTCTGAAGGGTGTCTGTAAGTTCTCTCCGTCTGTTGCGACACTTTGCTGCAGCCATCTTATTCCTCTCTCTCCTGATCTTCTTCTTTTCCTCTTCCTCCGGTGAAAGCTGCTCACATGTGAATTGCACTTATTATTTGGCAGAATCGACGCGTCTCGTGCACCTTACAAACCTTCCGTCACATTGGCAAAAGCATCTCTGCAGTGCGTCTAAATATAGGCTATTGTTGCAGACTGGCTGTGACTTGAATATAAAGTGGATGCTGCTGGTCCAGGCATCATGCCAGAACCTCGCTGCATCCCCATCAATCCCGTGCAACATGAACACGCGTGCACGCACGTACCTGCTCGCTCTTGCTCTTCCTGGCTGCGCATTTCCCCTTGGCCCCAGCTGTCTTAGCTTTGGCTCTGCCCAGAGATGGAGAGACGGACGTGATGAGGGTCGGCTGGACCATCCACTGCAGGTCCGGGGTGCTGGAGATCGCCGTGACCGTGGGAACGAACGCACCCGCAGGCTCGGTGTCCGCGCGCGAGCCCTGCGCACATTATTGCCGCGCGTTATAGGATGCGCTTTAATCAGTGTGTGTTGTACGTCAAGCTGTCGTGCATTCACCTTTTTCACATTGCATGTATGACGTGTTGTCGAAATACACTCGAGGGTCTAAAAATAGGCAGCTGCTGATCAATATTTAACTTTGCCATTGTCTCTGACGTCAATGGTGACGCAGGGCTGCTGTGGGCTCTCCTCAATGGATTTATTTCTCTCAATGATCAGCTGCATTTTTCACGATGCTTTGCCTTGTTTACTGCATTGAGAGGGATGCCCAGCAAAACGTCACGTGCATCACAAATTTAGAGATATGATATTATCCTTGCATCACTAGGCTATTATATTATATATAATTTGATAAATCCCAGATTATAAAATAGCTGCATCTTATAGTTTGAATATAGGTTCTAATAAATATTTTAGTATTTTTAAAGATAAAATGTATACCTAAAATGCATTGGTTGAACGCGTTTGAAATGTCTTCATACCAAATGCATAAACGTGAATGTTTACAGTGATTGTTCAGGTCTAGCAAACGTGTGGAGGGCAACACTTTCACCACACAACGAAAAATAATATTAGGATTATATTTGTGGCCACATGCACCAAATATGGATTTTATAAAGTGCAATGCATGCGTCACAGATGTGATATGTGCCGAACCTTTTTGCTGTCCATCATCAGCGGGTCAGCGCCAGGCTCGTGCGGGCGGGTGTCTTCGCAGGGAGAGGATGCCGAGTCCGGGTCACTCTTCTCTTTGCTCGGGAACATTTCTCCAGCACAAATGATCAAAAATGTAAATACGACTCCAGCTGTTATGGTCCAAATCCCTCGTTTGATGAGTAGCTATCTCCAGGTTTATAAACCTGGTCAGTGATACAGAGCTCTGTCGGGTCCTCCTATTTATAGTCCGCACGAATTTTATGAATGAAACGGGCTGTACCATTCCGCTCGTGGGGGGGAAACGTGGGAAACGTGCAGGTGACGCGTCGTTTCTGCGAAGACAGTCGTGCACAATGTTGTATTTTAAATTGTACTCAGATGTGGATTTCGCAAAACACTGTGATGTTTCAAATCAGGACGGGTGGATTTGGGGCCCTTGTAAATGAGAGATGTGGTACGTGCCAGAGATTCATTCATAAAATTCAGATGGACCCTGATGTGCATGATGGCAAAAAGCCTTTTCGACATAATACTGCGCTGCGCAGACAGATCGGCGTATGAAATCGAAGTATCGCGCGAGCGACTGGAAATCTAGGCTTTGGAATCGTTCTCACGATACTTTGATTTCATACGTCGATCTGTTTGAGCAGTTCGCATGAAGTGAACGCAGATTCAGCACATTAATTTAATGTATTATTTGACCTACACATGATCGTTCGATGGATTCGATCATTGAAAATAATCGCACTATTTTAAGCATTTTAAGTCATGATTAAACAACAGGCTGTAATTTTTACTTACGCTCACGTTTATAAAAACCAACCGGCAAGTCATTGTTAGGTGATTAAACACTTAAACCTGATCTAATAATATAAAATAACATTATAAGAAAAAACAACAGCTAAATAGTGATCAACGTCTAATTTAGATTCGTTGGTCTGACCCCTCTAGTCTCAGCATCTGCACCTGCTCTCACGTCAGAAGGTGACGTCACGCCCTCACACAGGAAGATGCCCACATAAGGACATCTACGTATTGGGATTCCAGTGATGAGCATTTCTGAATTAAAACTATACTCTTCCCTTTTACTTAAGTTTAGATTTCTAACTTTTTATAGATGCCCTAAAGGAATTTAAATGCGCATGTAATCACATATTTGTAAAACTATAATAGCCTAGTATTAATGATGCAATTAAATAGTCAAAGGTCTAATAAGGGTGAATACATTATAAAGAATTTACATTTTAACTCTTTAATGATGTTGCTTCTGCAGTAAGTCTCTCCGGAAAGACGTTTTATAGACTCAAGATCTTTGGCATTGTTCATTTACTTTCTAGATGACAGAAGAAATTGCCTTTTAGCATGTGCGGTAGGTCATCTGAATTCATACTGAAATACTGGATTTTGTCTATGTAGCTGGTTATAGAGGAAATAAAATGTGTTAAATGGATACTTGACCCAAAAATGAAAATTCAGTCATCGTTTATCACATTCGAGTTGTTCATACATGTTGTTCATAAATGTACATACATTTCTTTGTTCTGATTAACTTAGAGAAAGATATTTGGAAGAATGCCTATAACCAAACAGATCTTGCCCCCCATTGACTCCCATAGTAGAAAAAACACTTTATAATTTTTTTTATCACAAAAGAAGACATTTTAAAGAATGTAGGACAGCAAACAGTTCTGGGACACTTTTGACCACAATTGTAGTTTTTCCTACGATGGGAGTCAATGTGCGGGGGGGAGGCTGGGTTGGTGCTTTAGTTGGGGGGGCTGGCTTGGTGCTTCAGTTGTTCTTCAGAGGTTCTTTGGGGTGACCGATGTGCTTATTAGCACAATTTCTGCATAAAGAACACGTTAAGCCGCTGTATGGTTCAATATAGCACTAAAAGTGGTTTCCCTACGAGCCAAGAACCACTTTTAGTGCTATATAGCATTATTTTCTTTTAGAGTGATGGTTTCTGAGGCTTTCCCTGTAAACATATTCAAACCCTGCTTCATTTCACACTGTACACATATGTAATTGAGGGAGTTCAGGTCTTTGCACATACGGTCCGAAAATTTCATATGAGTTTTTTCATAATTGGCGCTCGTTTGTACATTGTCTCTGAATAGTCAAAACGCCTCTCAAAAAGTTTCCTACGGATGTGAAAAACGCAGAAAATCAAACCCAGTCCAAGGCAGTATGTAAATGTGATTGATACAACGTGAGGTCGTATTTATTTTTTAACGTGCAGAAATTTTGCACTCAATGTGCAATGGACTTCAACTCTTGCCCTGGTGAGTAACCTCAGTACTCAGGTTCATAATGTTTCCTTCAAACCTCTGTGCTGTTAATCTGGGTGTGCTATTCAGATTCAGTTTTATAAACTTGCTCAGCAACATTGAAAACTAACAGAAGGAGTCAACATCCATTCATGCATGCTCTGACCTCTTTAGGGTCACAGGAACCGTGGTGTCTGTTTAGCATATCAAACCGCAGCCATAACTCTAGATAGATGGTCAGTCCATCGCTGTACAGAAATCAACAGTTTTCGCATGTCTACGATATTAAAATCCCACAAGTAATACTAAGTGCCCTTGCTTCGCTTGATAAATAACAGAACCATATTTGGGCTAAGTGGAGTCTCTTAAGGGGGGATGGACTTCAACCTCAAAAATGTAGAGGATGTCTTTTATGGTTTCCAAATACTATTCACATTTCATACAGTGGCATTTTTTTAATGTGTTACAAGTATAACATGTGTTATATTAATATGAAAAATGCCCCTCACTGTTGTCCCCCTTTGAATCTCAGCCATTTCCATCTCTTGGTGATAAAATGCTCTTTTAACGTTACTAAAAAACATTTTTGATGGTCACTGAGCGAACTTTGAGAGAACTGTAGGAGAACATTTAGAAAATGTCAGTGAAGTTCTGAGAATGTTCCTTGATATCTGGGTCAGGACTGAATGTTATGTTTATATAAATGTTTCATTATTTTACAATCACATTGCATTCTGGGATTGTCATGGTGAAGGTCACGATACATCTGTCACATCTGGTAGCCCTGTCCTCATCAGTGTGCACACATCAATACAGCGCCTGGGTCTTAAAACGTCTCCAGCAGAAAACAAGCGTTCGGCCTCTGCTCGGATAAGTGAGAGAGGGAGGTGGAGAACATTCGTTTCCTGGAATGTTTGGCTCTCTCACAATAACTGCTTTCATTCAGAGCTCCTGGAACTGAGAGAAGGCAGACAAGCTCCTCAACTTAGACGTGAAGCATGGCGTGGAAGCAGAGTTACGAAGAGCTGTGTATTCTGGACAGCGTGCCACATTTGGCTAAATCTGAATTTAATTTACTCGAGAGAGGAAACATCCGCAAAGGTCCAGCTCTCCAGCGGAAAGCTTAAAGAGACAGTTCACCTCAAAATAAACATTCTGTCATCATTTATGCAACCGCATGTGGTTGTGCTTCAGTGGAAGGCAAAAAAAGGTATTTTGAGGAATGTCTCAGTGGTTTTGTGTCTATACATTGGAAGTCAATGAGGTTCAGTGTTGTTCGCTTACACACATTCTTCAAAATATCTTCTTTTGTGTTCTGCAGAAGAAAGAAAGTCTTTCATGTTTGACATGACATGAAGGTGAGTAAATGATGAATGAATTGTCATTTTTGCACAAACTATTTCTTTAAGAGGATCTGCATTTCTTATTTTTAAAATGATAAGAAATTGCTATTCACAAATTACATATGAACACCCGATTGATCTGTTGATGCCAATGTGTTGCCATTTTCCATGATGTTGAATGAAGTTCACAGTTACAGGTCCAAAATCCTCTTTGTTTAAATCAAGTTTGTTTTGATATGGTGAAAACGGACATGTGTTCTTTAAATAACTTCCATCCTATTAAACTTCTCAATACACTGTGTATCTTTAAACTGTGAACTAATTTGATGAATGAAACACATCTGCTTGTAATTCACATAATATGCTTTATTGCTGATATTTAACTGATTCATTCATGGTTATAACAAAATAACAGATCCAATAAAGATAATTTCATATGAACTGAAGTGTTTAACAACCTACTTCGTGTACATTTAAATATTATTATTTTATTCCTTTGCCATAAAGGATATAGACACAACATAATTTGTTGTTACCGAAACACACAGTGTCTATGTCTGTTAGCTTTTATGTCTATCTCAGAAATTAGATTTAAAGTCAATACAGATTCAACCTAAAACACTTTTCTAGAGTAAGATGTACTGCGGTATGTTTTGCTTTCTCGTATATTTATGTCAGTAACAGACAATGGGCAAGTGTGTGAAACATACCATTTTAAAGCCTAAAATAAATAACCTACATATCTACATACATAAATACTAAATACATCAACGCACTACTTTGAAATCCTTGAAGTCCAGTTTGTCAATCGTGTGCTCATTCTTGAACTCCGCTTCGGCGATTCGAGACTGAGGACTGCCGATGGTCTGGAGCCAGTGCTGCATCTTCTGGACTTTAGAGGCGGAACCCTGCAGCTGCCCTTGAACTGTTCCAGCATCAGTGTTCTGAACCCAACCAACCAGTCCCAGCTTCTTACCCTCTGCCTGCAAACACAGCACACATACTGTACTGATGATTATAAAGTGACAGAAGCCTTTTAGTGAGTCACGCTTTGGTTGAAAATGTGATTTTTGTTTACATATAATTGTGAAAAATGAAGAAGAAAGAACATGGGGTATTATTGAATTTTTTCTCAATACAAAGTACACTAATGAAATGTATGATTGTAAGCTGACATTTCTATAGCACTAGTAGTGTGTATATATTTATTATATATTTAATTTATTATATTAGTAGTACTTACTCTCAAATAATCACCTAAAGCTTGTAATCAGTTTTCAACATTTAGTTCAAAACTGTTTAAAATTGTAAAGTAATTCAATAGAGTAATAAAATAGTTACTATAGGGATTTTATTAAACAGACTGTTACAACAGGTAATCAAATTAGAATTCCACGGATACAGCTGTAACAGCACTGGGATGTTTCTCTATTTATAATTATTCAGTACATTAGCCAATACAATGAGGTACCAATACATTGCAGATAAGATGCATGATGCCAGATTTTCACAACACAATTATCATGATAGTTGTTCTTAAAAGGTAGTTCACTCAAAAATAAAAATGATGTCATCATTTACACCCTTTGGATTTAAAGGCCCAGTCAGTAGATTTTAGCAGCATCTTACAGTGAAAGTGACCTAAATATCAATTTTGCCCTCTGCATTTAACACATCCAGTGAGTATTGAACACACACACCCAAAGCAGTGGGCTCTCACTATCACTGCAGCGCCCGGGAAGCAGACAGGGGTTAGGTGCCTTTCTCGTGGGCACGTCAGTCGCTACCTGCAGGCCCTCTGAATCATACAGTTGTCCTTCTGGTTACAAATCTTACTCTCTAACCACTAGCCCACAAAACTCCACCAATCCTTTTCAAAGCATCATGGTGGCTGACACAGGACGGACATGTCTTCACATTTTTGCTTCTTTGCTGAAGAAGATAACATATTTACGAAACTTTCTCTGTAGAAGAGTTTTCCGTTTAGGGCTAGTGTAGAAACAACATGAAGAATTAAATACGCAGCAGATTATAACACCCCTGCTGTGTAACATAGCTTAGTATAATAGGAAATGGTATTTTATTGTTCAAACAAATGTATTATTTTTAAACTGTAATTAATAAACAACAGGTTCATATTTTTACAACATGCAAAGTTTTTGGGGAAACGTGTTTATTTTGTCCTGGACATTAACAAAACATATGTTTAACAGGTTTTTCTACTCTAAATCACTCATAAATCATTTATGATGTGATGGGCATTTTACCTGTGTGTATTTTCTGAAGAACACACCCTGCACTCGCCCTAACACCTCATAATCCACAGACAGCAGCTCTTCACTGGACATGATCACAATCTGAAACACAAACCCAGACCACCTGTCATTACATCATTTATTCATTCATAGACCTTTCTTTAAATCATCTTCATTTATTCATGCGGCAGTCGATATGAGCAAACGTCACAAACCTTTCGACCAATTAAACTCAAGGATTATTCCAGGGCTTCAATTTGATAACAAACATGTTATACCATAACATTCTACAGCGATTGCACCACAATGGACATGTTTTAGCTATTTAAGCATGAGCATAAAAATATATACAGCTTTGACATTACAGCAACATTTTTATAATTTTCCAGAAAAGAACAGGAAACTCAGATATATCACAGTTTCTCATGAGCATGCTCGAACATCCCGCTGAAATGGACGATTATCAGAAGACTTTCATTTAAAATTCTTTATCATACAATCTTTATTTTCCTTTTCAATGCGGTTCATGACATATGTATGGATTTAAAAGCGTCTACCGCTTTTTATTTGGTTTATTTAGTAATACAGGCTAACTCACCTCTGTAAGCATGTCACTCTTCCGGGTAAATGTCTGACATCAGGCAGCTCTAGCCAATAGGCGTGCTCGAGTTCATACAGCACTGCGCAGACCAATCATCGTATGACATCGCCGCACCGCGAGAGCGCTGCGAAAGCTGCAAATATCCCGGAAGTTTGCGTTGTCTCGTTTCTAAGCAACGCGTGTAAACACAACTCCTAACGGGATTTTATTGAGCTCAAGTCGATACGGCGCATTACACTCGCAAAAAGCTCATAGATGGTGAGTTCAAATTATGTTGATTTATGTCATAAATAAATACACAAGACTGAGATTAATAAAGTCGAGGAGATAAAAAATGTTAAAATGCTCGTTTTTTCATTGCATTATGCCAAATTAGCTTTTTTTCATTACGTTGACATTTTTTGTAAATAGTCGTTTTACAAATTACAATCAATCCACCAAAAACATATTTACTACGTTAAAACCATAGTTAATTTTCAGAAAGGTTTTGTATATTTATATTCCATCTTAATTAATTAAATCAAATACGATTTTAAATTGTGTTTTTAGCCATAAATTAGAAGATGCTATAAAACATGTGTACGTGTTTCAAATATTATTCTTTTTTTAGTTTGGATGTGTTATTTTTCACTTCACAGACCTTCATATTTCACTGAAACGCCTGATGTTTGACAACTAACGTCTACTTGAGCTTTGCAATATAAAAACATGCAATTGGCGCCACACCATCGCCTCACACATCATTTTTGGGAAAAAGAAACAATATCACCAAAACTTCCATTGTTGCACCAAGAGAACATGAGTAGACGGAGCGGTCGTCCCTCAGGAATGCATCACAACTCGGAACAGCATCCCTGGCAAACTCCGGACAGAACTCACAGAAGAGACGAAATATTCCTGGAGGAGCAGACCGGATATGTTCCTTCGCGGAGAGCTTCTGACGTGGACAAAGTGTTTCCTCTAAAGCCGGTCCTCCACAAGAGAGCATACAGCCTGAGCAACTACCATGTCAACAGTAATGTCTCAGAACATCAAGGGAGATTTTATTCATATCTCCCTAGACTGACTGATGTTAGACAACAGCAGAAGTGTGTGAGGAATCCAGGAGCTCCAAAGTCAACCCATGAACTGGTAACAGGAAGAAACAGAACAACAAAGAGCGGTTCGGACGGTGAGCACCGCGAACAAAGAAATTCAGAGAAATTGTCCAAGGAGATCCACTCGAATGAGATGATACTGCAGGATAAGTTTTATAGAGCTGGGGAAACATTGCGGAGGATCCAGAGAGAGAGGATGGGTCGACACGACAGTGTGACCAGAGACGAGAGAAATGAACGATTTTTAGAAAAGGAGAAGTGGGACGGATTGTACAGTGACCGGAATGATGGATTGGACAGATATGCGCATGACAGGAGGGAAAGCAAGGACGATATGGGAAGATGGGAAGATTGGGAACGTAAGGTGAATGAAAAAACAAAGGAGGGGAGGAGACAACCTTTGACCTCAGAGATGACAATGTTGAACGATAAGAGAGAGCACGAAGGATATGAAAAGACAGTGAAAGGGCGGAGAGGAGAAACGATGAGAGAGAACGGGATGGGATGGGATGCACGGGACAGGAGCCACCGGAGGAATTTGGAAGAGGTCGAGAAATATGACAGAAGAAGGGAATACGAGGATCATTGGGACATCAGAAAACCAGGATCATCAGACAGATCTCATCTCAAACAAGACAGATACACAAATGTGCTTCTGTCAGAGAGGAGAGAAAGTAAGGAGACTTCGTATGAGCCGACGTCAGGTGGCAGGAGAAGAAAGAGTCCCGACAGGATTCCCAGTCAGAGAGGAAATCGCCTCCTGCAGGTGGAACTCAGTCCGGAGGAAAATCCACAAGAACTCGTGGCGTGCAGCGTGTGTCAGAGACAGTTCTTACCAGACAGACTGGAGACGCACATGAGGATCTGTGAGAAAAAACGGCCTCAGCGTAAGATCTTTGACATGTCCCAGCACAGGGCCAAAGGAACCGAACTGGAGGAATTCATGAAGACCAACGGCAGAAGCAAGACCCCTGAAGAGGTTTGCAGATTTAACATTTCTTTTCTTCTTTTATACTAAATATACACAAATTTAAACAAACCTTGGTTTGTAACAAAGCAGCATTTTCAATTACTTAATTTTTACTTTATACTGTTTACATTTGCAGATTAAGAAGCGAAGCACGTGGCGTCAGAAACACGAGGCGTTCATTCAGAACATGCGTCAGGGCCAAACTCATGTGCCACAATCTGCTTTAAACCTGAATCCTGAATATATAAGCTGCCCTCACTGTGGCCGGACGTTTGCCCCGGGACCGGCAGAGAGACATATCCCCAAATGTCAGGACATCAGGAGCAGACCACAACCACCCAAACAAATAAACAACAACACCAGGAAAAAGATCACACGCAAGTGAACAGTAAAGCAGTTGTTACGCTTTTAGTGTGAGATGTAATGATGTTTCGCTTTTCCAGGATAACATCTTGGACTAAAATGAAGTTAGAATTGCGACTTATGAGGCCTGAGTGTATATAGACAGCAATGACATTGTTCTCCTCTTATACATTTATTTCAGACGCAGCCATGATTTTATTAGACTGTGAAACTCTGATGTCCTTAGAAAACAAATAAATGTGAAGAATGTATAAATTAGATTTTGAATAGTTTAAACTACCTCAACAGATAGTAAGGTGTTTTCATAGACTTAGATAAAGAAGTGATGATGCTTGTTTCTGTTATTAACTTGACTTGATTTTGAATTGACACTAATTCAGTTCTTTGTTTTGAGATTGTTGTGGCTTTTATACACTGACTATCCAATAAAACTCAATACATATGATATATAACATAGTTCATGTTTAAACTCTTCAGAAGACATTCGTTTTATTGATTCGTTGGAAAGTCACTCGTCTCCACCTGCTGGTTTAATGATGTACTGCATCATCATCGAATATTCTTGAAATGTGTTTTATACGGTGAACCAAAAGCATGACGATAGTGGCCAAAATGGTTCATGATGATACTACAACAATAAATAAATGGTTTTACCCATTTCATTAATCATTTCAGTGATAACAAGGAACAAGATGGTGTAAATCTGTCATAAAGGTGGAAAAACAGAGGTTATAAATGAACAACGATTTACATTTGATGCATTTATTTTGGAAGAGGGTCAGAGTGCACTTGATGTATATATTTTATTATTGAGTAAGTTCTCTGTGAATTTAACCAATGAATCTCAATGCAAAACATTTTTGTACTCTACACCCATGTTCATAAATGCGGATCTCTGGTTTTGAATAATGCTTGAGTTCTGACTCTCTTGCCCAGATGACAACAAGTGGCTTTTCTTCAGGAGACAATGTTGAGAGAGTGATGTAACTGAAAGTTCAATTAGAGCTAAATCTATGTTTATTTATCATAATAATATAGAAATTCATTTACAGATACAATGAAATGCATTCAAAGCCTTCAAAAAGCATATTTATGAGCTAATAAAGAATCTGTTATTAATAAATAAACATGAAGTAGATAACTTCCTAAAACTAGTTCTTAAGAGACATTCCTGTATCAATACATGATTCATTGAAACACCTTTTGTAACAAAGCTCAGTTCGAATACATGTTTGTGGACCACTTAAAATAAAAAGTAATCAAGTTATTTGTTATTCAGTAGGCTTATTCACCATCACATACTTCACTTTGTAATGTGTTTGCCCTCTCTGTCACAAAGGTAAGAAACAGTGATGACATCATCTGTCCAGGATCATGTGAGTGAAGAGCAGCATCACAGTGACAGATGTGACACATCAAATCCTACATTTACATCAAAGCACAATAACTCATTATTCTGTATTAATGGCTTCCTTTGATTCGTTTTACTTTCAGGTGTTTATTATATGTTAAAATAAACACGTAGGCCTACTAGCATAGTTAACATGTAAATTATGATTTACCAGTGTAGGTAAGTCCTTTATTATGTCTAATCATCAGTGTGAACTTTCACATGTTTGTAGCCTCATTGTAAGTATTTGAGATCAGATTACGGTAACACTTTATTTGACGGTGCCCTTGTTACACATGTTACATGTATTTACTATAGTATTTACTATACATTATGCAAAATTAAATGTAACTACCCCTATACCACACCCTAATCCTAACCCTAAACCTATAGTAAGTGCATGTATTTAATTATTATTACTCAGTACTTAAATGTAATTATATTGTAACACAGGCACTGTAAAATAAAGTACTTTAATGGTTGTGCAGGTAAATGAATTAACATATCCAAGTCCTTTTGGAAGAATGGTAGTGTGAAGATGGCTGATCTTGTCTCTTTTATGGTGATCATAGCACAGCGCCTCGTCCCTCCATAGGGACACTTAAGGAGGATTTACCTCATCTTCTAAATTGGGAATGTCAGACCATGTCATCCTTGACTCCTGCAGCTGCATAAGTACAAACCAGTGATGTCACAGGTCAGCACAACAGTATAAAGTCCAGTGTTTATGAAGTTTGTTATTTACATTTACTGCAGATTATACTTTATTTGACAAAGAATACACCTGTGAAGTTTATAAATCTAAACTATGACTAAAATAAATAAAGCAAGCAAAGATGTCATCCTCCTCACCGGTCAGAGTAAGATGATGATGATGATGATGGACAGAGCCGTTCCATACAGTATTCCTCTCTCCCTCTTCCATCACATCGAGTGAAGCCGTACAAAACTTGACTTTTCTGTCACCAAGAGGTTACACCTGTTGGACACTGTGCAGTTTTTAATCAAATATACTAGGATTTCCCCTCTTCATCTTCAGGATTAGCAGCTATATTTCACATTGACTCATGCGATGATTAGCCTACCGCACTTAATTTGGGTTACCAAGTCCATTGTGTCTTTCAATAATATTATTTTTAACAAGAACAAAAAAAGTGCAGCTTTAAAGCAAATAGTCAAAATGTCAATCAATTAAAACAATACTTTGGGTGTAACATTTATCCTACACAAACTTTAGTAACAATAATGTCATAAGAATAAGATGATTTTCAGCAGTAATATTAAAGTACTATCTGTCCCGTTATTTCCACAGTATTATTTGAATACTAATATTATTCATATTTAATATAATATTAATACTGTTGTAAACAATACAAACATGTTTAAATGTTTTAATACCACTGTTTTACTGTATAATGTGCCCTATTTAGCTTCCACGAACGACAACTTCAGCCTCTTGCTGCCGGTGTGACGTCTCGCGACCCCTCCAATGACCGCGAGGGAAACCCCGTACAACCGGAAGCGGAAAAAACTCCCGCGGCATGAGTTTCACCGCCATTTTGCATCAGCGCTGTAGACGGGAGTGAGAGCGCAGAAACGGCGGGGATCTGGCCACTTTATTTCTCTCTCAACACGTTTCCCTTTGGATTTAATCCAACCTAACCCGAGATAAAAACTGACAGGTATGAGAACCCTCTCTTAAGCTTTCGTTAACGGACAGTCCGCGATATTTGAGCGCCTAACTCCCGCCTCTTCGGCTTTCAAACAAAAGTGTGGAGTGATCGCGCGCGCCTCACGCCGGCTTCTCTCTAAAAACGGACTCCACACGCGGCTTAACTCGATACGCACACGAGGGACACTTACGTATTAATTCATCGTTTACACTCGCTAGTATGCGTGATGTGCACTTAACCGGGTAAAAGTATTGATGTGGGTCGCCGATTTGTTGGCTGGACAAACACAATGTTTCCCCCTCCCCTCAGCACTAATACACTCTCGCGCACGTTATCAGACAAACAAACTTAACACCACAAACGCGTGTGTTTGAAAACTTATGTCAAAAGTGCTAGTTTGTCATTTTCTGGAGTGGATAATGTAGCTGGCCTGCTGTAAAGATTCATTTTAGGGGAGGTAAAGGCGATTTCTTACAGCTCGGAGTGTCCACGTAGCTCGCGTGTTGTGGCCTAGTGTATGTGCCCTTGTCACACTGACATGACAAAAAGACACAACCCATAATATTCATTCAGAAAGTCGTCGCTACATGACACGAAGTCCGGTTACTCAGAGGAACATCTTGTGTTTCAAAGCAAATTCGAGTATTTTGGGAAGGCACAGGTGTTTTTTGAAAACCGGTCAGAAAATAAAGGCTTCGAGTCATGAATTGTGATATGCTGTGAAGTTGTCATTTACGAGAGTTTTGTGTAATGACAGGGGTTTAAGACACGGATTGTTTACATACAAGTCTCCATTTATATGTGAATAAATTGCACATGCTCGTCAGTATATATGTGGTGCAGTGCGCATGCGCGTGTGTAGCGCAGAAGCGGCCTGACGAACACGTGGACTGTTAGCGGATGGACATTATCATAAATGTCCAGTTGTGTTTCAATGTTTTTGTGAATTGAGGGTATTCCTCAATACACAACATGCAGTCTGAAAACATGCACGATATTTACAGATCAGTTTACAATATATGAAACGATGTAACTCTGTAGGTAAACTGATGGGTATTAAATGGCTAAAATGATTAGCACACACTTTTAAAGTGTTTATTAAGAAGCTGAAGAGAAAATAGAGGACATGCTTCTGGAAATCTACCAAGTGGTCGTGTCTGATAAATAGTCTAAGGCCAGAAGTCATTCATTACATTATTTAGGAAGTTAAAATTCGTATTGCATTTGTCTTCACTGACGTAGTATCTTATCAGGACGCGGCAGGTTCCCACCCATAACTGTCACTGTACATGACACAATGGACCTTTTGAAAGGAATTGTTATTATAAGAAACTTGACATGTTTTAATAAATGGGGTTGTTGTAGAAGTAATAAGTACGGCAATATAATATTTTATTCTGTATTAAGCATTGATTCCTGCATTTTATGTTAACATTCTTATGAATGAATAAGAGACATGTTTTATGTGCTGTAACTAGTAATGTGAATGTCAACATTTTCCTACACATAAAAAGTCCTGAAGTGTGATATCCTCACACTTCCTAAAGTACAAGTTTTCCTTACAAACTCAATGTAATACATTTTGTGCAAAATTTTGTTAATGAAGTCAGATCACAGGTAGTAATATTAGCAGTGAATGAGTTGTTTTGAATAGGTTTATTGTGTACCTCTGCTTGGGTGTTGATGGGGTTCCGACATTCAGGTCATGCAACTTTGCTCTGGTTTTTCTTAACTTGACTCATTTTACTTCACAGATTTACGGCGACATGGCCACGGAGCATATAACCGAGCATATAAATGGGAACGGTACGGATGAATCAGTGGAGTCTTCACCGGCTCCCGCCTATTCAGAGAATTTCCAGCTGTTATTAGACGCAGGCTTACCGAGAAAAGTCGCTGTCAAACTAGATGAAATTTACATGGCAGGTGAGAATATTTCTTTGGGATGCTGTGTAACTTCTCATGACTCCTGGAACAATGTTTTGTTTTGAGATAAAACGTTTATTTGCTCTGTTTTTCCATTAACACTATACAGAGACAACTTTTGTATTAAGCACTTGATAACGTCAGTCAAATCTGAATGACAGTATTATTATTTATTAGATATGTTTTCAGATGAAGTGCCTCACAATGTTCTTTAGCTAAAGGATGTGAATGTTTTCCTTTTTTTCCTGCTTTTGATCAATGCTTTTATCCAAAATGACTTGAAGGTCATTCGAGGTACACATTGAACTTGAACCCATGACCTTGACATTTTGTGCCTGACACTGTACAAGCTGAGCCACGGGAAATATTAACAATTTTCTTTTTGTGATTTATGTGATTTAATGGACATGAATTCCCTGTGAATCTGTGAGCTACATTGTTTGCTTTTGAATGTACGTTTAGAAGGAATATTAAAGAAATTATTTAAATTATTTGCAATAGAGATGTTTTAATTGTGTAGTAGAAGTAATGTCAAAAGTAAAGATACTGTGGTCGATACTAAAATGTAAAGAATGCTGTAATACCAGTCTGTTAATGTTTTGCAGTATGACTGAATTCTGTCAACCTGACAGACGGCTTCTTTTAAACTCTGTGAATGCATTCTTTGTGCAACGTCTTTATGAACTTGTGATCCTCATGATAAGTGTATGACTGCATGTTACATTTGTAAAACCATCATCTTGGCAAGATTTACATTTGTCAAATCCATTCTTTAAGGGATACTTGACCCAAAAATGAAAATTCTGTCACCATTTACTCACTTTCGAGTTGTTCCAAATCGCTATACATTTCTTTTTTCCAATGAACACAGAGAAAGATATTTGGAAGAATGCTAATAGCCAAACAGATTTCGCGCCCCCCCCCCATTGACTACCATAGTAGGAAAAAACGATGGTAGTCAAAAGTGCCTCAGAACTGTTTGCTGTCCTACATCCTTCAAAATGTCTTCGTTTAACAGAACTAAAAAATTATATAAAGTATTTTTTCTACTATGGTAGTCAATGGGGGCAAAATCTGACTGGTTAAAAAAATTATTACAAATTTCCTTGTGTTAATCAGAACAAAGACATTCATACAAACTTGGTACAACTCGAAGGCGAGTAAATGATGACAGAATTTTCATTTTTGGGTGAAGTATCTCTTTAAGGGTCAATTTTTCTAAAATGAGATTCTTACATCATCTGAAATCTGAATAAATAAACTTTACATCGATATATGGTTTGTTATATCGAGGGAGGCCAATAGTTGATAAACTATTTAAAATCTGAGGGTCCGAAAAAATTAAGCGAGGCGTTTAAAGTTGTCTATCAGAGGCACTGTATCGGGCAGTTGCTGAGAAGAAACAGGTTTGTTTTAACGTTCTCTATGGGCTTATCATGCTGTGAAGAGTAGATGGATCTGAAATATGGAATTTTAAACTTTACATGGGTACCAAACTTGATGTGTAATTCCCAAAGAGCAGGCAGCAGCTAGTGAAGTTTTTAAGTGTGTTTATGGCCATTTCTTTTGCTGCATCCTCTCACAAAAATAAAGTTTTGATTGCTTATGGTGAAACATTTTCAAAATATCCTAATGATATTTGGCATATAAGAAAAAACTGTAATTTTGACCCATATAATGCATTTTTGGCAATTTTTACAAATGTTTGCGTGGTTTTGTGGTGCATGGTCACATATGTATGAAGTGACTAACCAGGTGGGACAAAAACGGACACGTGTGCATTATTTCTATTTAATGTTTAAGTCACGTGTCGTTCACAGCTTATGGCTGGATAACAGACATTTCACTGGTTTTAGGACTGACAATTAATGTTAGTATCGTAACTGCACTAAACATCACTGTAAGAATGAATAATGTTTATAGAAGAAAAACACTCAAGTCTCAACATTTATTCTGTTATATGCACTTATATATTTCTGACATCATTGAATGTGGAGAGTGTGGCGGAGTGATGATTTCAGTAGGATGTTTAAGATCGGTCAGTAATTTGATGTATAAAAACACATTGTTTTGTGCAGGTTTGGTGTCACACAGCGATCTGGACGATCGGGCGATTGAAGCTCTGAAAGAGTTTAATGAAGAAGGCGCGCTGCAGGTTCTCTTGCAGTTTAAAGACAGCGACCTGTCACATGTTCAAGTATGTTTGACAATCTCAACTTACACGGAGGCAAACACTGAATGTTTAAAGGAATCATATGATTGTTGCTTTATGTTTTAGTGTTACACAAGTTGACAGTTTTACACTAGGCTCTTGTTGTTAAATACATTTTCTAAAAAGTTTTGATCATGTATGTTTTGTTAAAGATTCTTCCAAACTTGTATCAAATTAATTGTTCTGCTGAACACAAAGGAAGAAATTTGGAAGAACGTATCTCTTCTGCTATTAACTGCCTAAGTAGGGAAAATAAATACTATAGGAGTGAATAAAACACTATATAATTTAAATTGAATTGAAAAGGGGCTGAGATCTGTTTGGTTACAGACATTCTTCCAAATATATTCCTTTGAACAAACAAATTGATACAGGTTTGGAAGAATCTGAGGGAAAGTAAATGAACACAGAATTTTCATTTTTGTGTGAACTATCCCTTAAATGTCAGATGGGACATATGTACACTTACACCCATTTTTTGTATTTGCGTATGTGAATGTTACTGTTGGTTTTATTCTTGAGCACATGTCTCACCTCTGTCTCTGTGTGTTCTGAACAGAATAAAAGTGCCTTTCTGTGTGGAGTGATGAAGACATACAGACAGCGAGAGAAACAGGGCACCAAAGTGTCTGATTCCAATAAAGGACCTGATGAAGCCAAAA
Source organism: Triplophysa tibetana (assembly GCA_008369825.1). Lineage (NCBI taxonomy): Eukaryota > Metazoa > Chordata > Actinopteri > Cypriniformes > Nemacheilidae > Triplophysa > Triplophysa tibetana. The sequence goes on along the minus strand of CM017907.1, from coordinate 20,215,350 downwards.
TCAAAGTAAGTCTGTCCAGTAACAATAATGACAATTTTAGTAAGTTTATAATTTCTGTCTGTCATTCACTCCATCTTTCCTTTTGTATTCTCCTTTGGTCGATTCTTTTTATTGAAACTTGCTGAATGTATTTTGCAAAAAAAATTAGCTTTGACATTAACTTTGAGAAAACTTCTAAGTAGTCAAAAATATAAGTGAATATCTGTCATCTGCTAAGCAGCTAGATCATAGTAATATAAAATAATGTTTTTGCATTTTAGAGCTTTATTTATGATGAATCACTTCATTATTTCCCTTTCTTTTGTGAGTCGCTTTGGTTGAAAGTCAATAGTCTGTTTATTAATGGATAAATGTAGAGCCGAGTGAAAAGTTAGTTATGTAGCCTGACAATTAAAAGGTGACGATGTATTACTTCATTTGTTGGTATACAATTAAAACAAGCAATTGTAAAGGATCGGAGAAATCGTACAGTGTGTACACATTCATGATAAAAGTTTGTCTTTAAAGTTGTGCCAATGTTTTCTAGAGATAAAATGTTGTGATATGGTTTTTCATTTTAAGAGATGCTCATCTTTTTATCACCTGTTATGTCACCAGGCGTTGCTTGAGAGGACGGGTTATACGCTCGATGTGACGACAGGTCAGCGGAAGTATGGCGGACCGCCTCCAGGATCCACACACGCTGGAGTTCAGCCCACTGTCGGCACAGAGGTTAGTGCTGTAGAAAATACACACCCCTCAACACTTGTCCGTATCTTTACATTAAGGGTCTTATTTGCTTTGTAGGTGCAAGTGGCTTATACAATCAGTTTCTTCTGGGTCACTGTCTGGCACTAATAGTTTTGTTGAAACATTGACAGATATTTGTAGGAAAGATCCCGAGAGATCTCTTTGAAGACGAGCTGGTTCCTCTCTTTGAGAAAGCCGGACCCATCTGGGACCTGCGTCTGATGATGGACCCCCTCAGCGGCCTGAACAGAGGATACGCTTTTGTCACATTTTGCACTAAGGAAGCCGCGCAGGAGGCCGTCAAACTCGTAAGTGAGGGACTGTCAGTGTAAGGAAACAAAGGAAATTCAGTCTGTGATTTGGATTTTTTCTTGCAGTGTAACAACAATGAGATTCGGCCCGGCAAACACATTGGTGTTTGCATCTCTGTTGCCAATAATCGTCTGTTTGTGGGCTCTATTCCCAAGAGCAAAACTAAAGAGCAGATAGTGGAAGAGTTTGCCAAAGTTACCGGTAAGTGTCATTGGCATATCCTGGCTAAACGTACTGGTTGCTAAAGATTGTTCAGTGAATAACTGCGTGTGCTCCATCTCAACAGAGGGTTTGAATGATGTTATCCTGTATCATCAGCCTGATGACAAGAAGAAGAATCGAGGCTTCTGTTTCTTAGAATATGAAGATCACAAAACAGCCGCCCAGGCACGCCGTCGCTTAATGAGTGGCAAGGTGAAGGTCTGGGGGAATGTGGTGACCGTAGAGTGGGCCGACCCAATTGAGGACCCTGACCCTGAGGTCATGGCAAAGGTAACATGATGCTTGAATTCACCATTTACGTTAGTGTGCATTTGATTCACGGAAGATTCAAAAACCCTTGAATTACGTACTGTCCAATAATTCTATCGTGGTTTGTGTTATATTTTTAGGTCAAAGTCCTTTTTGTAAGAAACCTGGCGAGTACAGTATCAGAAGAACATCTGGAGAAAACGTTCTGTCCGTTTGGCAAACTGGAGAGGGTGAAGAAGCTCAAGGATTACGCCTTTATTCATTTCGAGGAGCGTGACAGTGCGGTTAAGGTGACCGTCTCATCTTGCTCTGAAGAGATTGTAGCTATTTGATGCAGGATTTTATTCAATCTTGTGTTTTTCAATAGGCTTTAGCTGAAATGCACGGAAAGGATCTGGAAGGAGAACAAATCGAAATCGTCTTTGCTAAGCCGCCTGATCAGAAGAGGAAAGAACGGAAGGCCCAGAGACAAGCTGCTAAAACTCAAATGTAAGACCCTTCAAGATGCCTTTCATCGTGCTCTGTGTCTGTATGTCTGATCACGTCTGTTTGCCGCAGGTATGATGATTATTATTATTATGGGCCGCCACAAGTGCACCCTTCATCACGAGGCAGAGGACGGGGTGTGAGAGCAACTTATTCCTACCCTCACGACTATTACAGCTACAGGGATTATTACGACTACTACGGCTACGACTATCACAACTACAGAGGAGGCTACGACGATCCGTACTACGGCTATGAGGACTTTCAGTCTCACTTTAGAGGAACGGGCAGCAGAGGATCTCGCGGGCCAACACTGTCTAGGGGCCGGGGCTCCGGCATGGCAAGGGGTCGGGCCGGATACTCTCAGCGCGGAGGTCAGGGATCCGGACGAGGTGGGCGTGGCTCTAGAGGTGGCATCCAACAGCGATGTCGAGTGGTACGTGATGTGTGGGTGGAGCATTCTTGGAGTGTTGGCAGGAGGTTTTAGACTCTGTAGGTTTAGATCCTCAGCTTCTTAAAAAAACAAAATTCTTTCCCCTTTATCTCTCAACATACATGTTCTGGCGTTTGTTTTTCCCTTTCCCCTTTTTTACATTGCTTACGTATGCAAGGCACCGTGCGGGAGAAACGGACCAAAGGTTTGCACTTTTCCTTCATTTGTCGCAGTCTCATTAATTTTGTCCAGCTTGTCTGACTGAATAAGACTATTAAGACAAAATAGTCATTTTGTTCTGTGAATCTTAGTAATCTTGAGACTTTTGACAATGAATTGATTCACGTGCTTGCTTTGTTTTAATGGCTTTTTGAATCACTTTAAATTGAATTTTGGAAGTTAATGTCATCTGGAGTGCCTGTTCACTCCAGATGTAAACTAATCTGACTCCTGTACAGTAGACGGAGCTGATGGACCAGAAGCTCCTCTGTAAACATTCACCTGTCACACACATCAGTAACACAGAACAAGCTTGAGATTAAAGGAATAGTTCACTGGAAAATAAAAATTCTTTCAATTCTTCATGCTTATGTCATGTCAGATGTTTATGACTTCCTTTCTTTAGTTGAATTTTTGTAGGCAATTACACAGTGGTTTCTATATGGGATCCAAAGAGCACAAACATCCATGTTAGCTTAAAAATGTTTTTCCTGAAGGTTTTGATTAGCTTCAGAAGACATTTATTAAGCCACTGAGTCATTACTTTAATGATATTGACATAACATGAAACTCATTGATAATGTGATGGCATTTTAATATAAAATGATTTTCAACTGAAGACATCATATGCATATCATTCTCAGAATTTTTATATTTAAGTGAACTGCTCAATGTCAATAACAGAATTAAAACAACATGATGAGAACCGATAAATTAATGAAATTGTTTATTCTAATTCGAAGACTATTACAGATTTATTGATGTTTTGTTGGGGTTATTATAAATTTATCATTCATTTTCAATATAGTAAACATTTATATCAACCTAGAAAATGTAATGGTTATTGAAGAAAATAATAATGTAAACCCTAAATATTTTGCTTATAATGATAAAGTAATAAATGACTGAATGTGATCAGTATTAACCAACACTTTTCTTTTTTTAAATTCACTTAATCGTAAACTATTTTTTATGATTCTAATCTCATGTTGTTGTAGATCCTTAAAGATCCTGTCTAATTCTTCATCTGCTTGTATTTGTATAAATCCTGAATGCTAACATGTGCGTTTTGTTTCGGCAGGGGAAGGGGGTCGAGGCTGGTCCTGACCAGGTAGTATGAAGACTGACTTGTTGTATGGGGTTACACCGGACTCTACAGTGTTTATAAGGTTAAAGTCGACTCAATGGTCCAATGATATTCCAGCTTTTATTGAAGCATATCTCCTACATACTGCCACTTCTGACGAAGCAGAAAAACTCAACAGTCACCATCTTGGACTTGCAGTTTTCACACAAGGAGCGTGTCCATGCCCACATTTTGGAAATTGAAGTTCAGATTCTCATGAGTCCCATAACATCAAATGTGTTGCACTTTTATTTTACTTTTGTTTTGTTTTCTCTCCTGGGTTTGAAGTGGCTCGGAGGAGCGTGATGATGCTGATGTATATTTTTGTCGTGAGAATATCCATGTTAACCTTAAACGTTTGGCTAGAGACCTTCTGCAGGTTTTGGTGTAACCACCTGACGAGAGTGAGTCAGGCATTCCAGAAGCGCGGTTCTTTGAGAACTTGACTTTTAAGGGTCGGTTAACTACCTCAAGTAGAGAGGATTCAACTACCCTGCCTGTAATGTAAATAGAGACGCTTAAAGCTTAGGAGCAGGGCTTGTTTCTTTTGAAATATGCACGAGGGCAGCGGCACTTCATGTAATATAGTCGATCCTCTGCTGCTCCGCCATTGCAGTCAACAGTCAAACTGGACATGCAAGTGAATCTCATGTGATGAGCCGAAACAAACCCTGCTCTTATTCAACTCTTTTTAACTGAATTAGCCGCCTCAGACGCTTCTTCAGATTCTGTAGTTACTGGGTGTATGATAGTTTGGAATAAAATGTTACTTTTCTATTGGCTTAACATCACAACGAGCCTCGCAGTGTCCGTTTTTCTATGGAACCGGTTCCGCTTTCTGAAGAACATTATAGAATTATGTAGGGTTTTTTAATCGATCATGAATTTCATCACGCTCTCGTTGGCCAACAGATGAACTTTGTGTAGAAAAAGGGACACTGCGGCCTGGGTTTATATTTCATATATATAGGCAGCAGGTGAGCGATCCATTGACCCGGTTTTGTAAACAGTTAACTCCCTCTCAATGAAGCCGTAACATTGCAACCTTTTGAAAAGATGTGAGCAGTTTTAATCTATTGTTGGTGGCCAACAATGTTTTTGCATTCCAGCAAATAAATTGTTTTATACTGTAAAATGAGGTGAGTGTAACTTATTTTTGTAATAAAGGTTTTGAATTCTATCTTAAGTGTTTGTACAGTCTTAATCTCGTCTGCTCATAGTTTCATTTCATTTACACACACTTGCAGATGGATATATACACAGATGTCCTGTGTAGTAAGAGTGGTACAGGAGTTTTAGTTTAGACTGTTATCAGGTAAGTGGTATAAAGATCTACATGAAACAAGATCATGGAAGGGGACATGGGTAGATGTGATTGTCATTGTTACTGATTTTTGAGTTTGTTCGAACTGTTGAATGTCCTCGTCAAAGCTCCACTCTGTCTAATACGAATATTACACTTGCAAAGTAAAGATTACGGCTTATTTGAAATAACTTCTCGCTCTATCAGAAATGTGATCATAGGAATGAGTGCGGTAACAGACAAGACAGAAACAAAGTACTCAAGAGATTATATTCAATAAATAAGAAATGTATCAGATTACAAATAATTGACCAAATAACAAAATTTAACAAATAATTAATTGAAGAAATAATTGAACGATTAATTAAACAAATACCTTAACAGTTTGAATAATCATTTAAGAAAATAATTAACCAAATAATAAAACATTTTTACAGATAACGAGTAATATAACAATTCATTTAACAAATTACAAATAATTAATTTTAACAAATTACTTTACAAATAATTAAATCTTTTAATATTTTTGTAAATGTTTTGTGAATATACTGAATTTTTAAATCACACCAATATCTACATTTATGAATTTGTTAACCGTTCCATGACTTTTATTTTTAATATCCACACATCACACCCCAACAGGAGTTTTTAAATAATGCCTTATTGTCAAATTAATTTTCGTACACCAGTTTCCAAATTGTATATTTTTGACGGAGGTTTAGAGGGTTTCAGAAGCAAAACCCTGCATCAAGAATGAGATTTTGATGTTGAGTGAATGCTCTTCACACATAGTAAACTTCACTCAAATACTTCTTCTTCAAAACCCACTAAATATCACACACTGACCCTTCTGAAATATCTGTTATTGCTGGAAGTAAATGGAGGAGCCTGATAAAATACTTTTTTAAACAAAAAGTCGTCTGACGGACTTTGAGAGTTTTGCAACTGAACTTTGGTGTCTGAAACCATATTGAAATGGTGCTGAATAAATTCCCACATGTCGACAGATGATGGCGCTCACAGCTTTCTTAGACAGTATCAACAGTACCCATAGAACTTCAGCAGCACAGGCCTTTCACTTTTCCATCTGTTCAGGAAAATTCGACTATTAAGAGATATTACAACCCTGCAGATTTTATACTTACTCTGTAAATACATAGAATAAGGAGGGAGTATTAACAGATTAATTACAGAGAAAAATGTTGCAATCGTTTTTATTTGACTTGCCCTTAACAGATTATCAAACTATATAAGCTGCCCTTTGCTTTCATGATATTATTATAAAGTACAGATACATCTAAAAAAATAGAACATTTTGAAAAAGATCCATATTTTTTTTTGTCATTCATTTCAGAAAGTGATCCCCTATATTATATAGATTCATAACACATAAAGTGAAATATTCATGCCTTTATTTATTGAAATTCTGATTATTATGACGTACAGATAATGAACCCAAAATTCAGTGTCAAAGAAAATTGTGCACAAGAACAATAAAAACCCCCAAATGATTGGATTCTGTAAAGTATGTTCATTTCTATGAACGCAATATTTGGTTGGGCCATCTTTTGCATGAATTACTACGTCAACCTGGGCTACCATTACACCTGAGCAGTGCCACAGGCTGAATGCCTCCATGCAACGCCACATTTGAAAATATTTTCAAGTAGAATTATTCAAGTTGACTTTTCTGTGTTTGAAAGTCTTTTTATCGCCACTTTTCCCAGTGAAGAATTAAAGCTGGAAGATGTATCATGAGTTATGATGTGTTCTGTCTATGATCTGTTTTTTCACCAGTGTACCTGAAGCACTTATATCACACACCTACAGAAATGGTCTTAAATCATCAAATGACCTCACTTTCTTTGGGACCGGTATGATCACAGGCTGCACGGGAACAATACGATCTTGTGAACCATCCATCCATCCATCCATTTTCTAAAGCTTATCCGGGGCCGGGTCGCGGGGGCAGCAATCTAAGCAGGAATGCCCAGACTTCCCTCTCCCTAGACACTTCCTCCAGCTCTTCCGGGGGGACACCGAGGCGTTCCCAGGCCAGCCGGGAGACATAGTCCCTCCAGCGTGTTCTAGGTCTTCCTCGAGGTCTTCTCCCGGTTGGACATGCCCGGAACACCCTACCGGGAAGGCGTCCAGGGGGCATCCGGAAAAGATGCCTAAGCCACCTCAGCTGGCCCCTCTCGTTGTGGAGGAGCAGCGGATCTACTCTGAGCTCCTCCCGAGTGACCGAGCTTCTCACCCTATCTCTAAGGGATCGCCCAGCCACCCTGCGGAGAAAGCTCATTTCGGCCGCCTGTATCCGGGATCTTGTCCTTTCGGTCATGACCCACAGCTCATGACCATAGGTGAGGGTAGGAACGTAGATTGACCGGTAAATCGAGAGCTTCGCCTTGCGGCTCAGCTCCTTTTTCACCACGACAGACCGGTACAGCGACCGCATTACTGCAGAAGCAGCACCGATCCGTCTGTCAATCTCCCGTTCCATCCTTCCGTCACTCGTGAACAAGACCCCCAGATACTTGAACTCCTCCACTTGAGGCAGGGACTCTCCACCTACCTGAAGTGGGCAAGCCACCCTTTTCCGACTGAGAACCATGGCCTCAGATTTGGAGGTGCTGATTCTCATACCAGCCGCTTCACACTCGGCTGCAAACCGTCCCAGTGCATGCTGAAGGTCCTGGTCTGATGGAGCCAGCATGACGACATCATCCGCAAAGAGCAGAGATGAAATCATGTGGTCCCCAAACCCGACGCCCTCCAGCCCCTGGCTGCGCCTAGAAATTCTGTCCATAAAAATTATGAACAGAACCGGTGACAAAGGGCAGCCCTGCCGGAGTCCAACATGCACCGGAAACAAGTCTGACTTACTGCCGGCAATGCGAACCAAGCTCCTGCTCCGGTCGTACAGGGACCGGATAGCCCTTAGCAAAGGGTCCCGAATCCCATACTCCCGGAGCACCCTCCACAAGATGCCGCGAGGGACACAGTCGAATGCCTTCTCCAAATCCACAAAACACATGTGGATTGGTTGGGCAAACTCCCATGAACCCTCCAACACCCTGGAGAGGGTATAGAGCTGGTCCAGTGTTCCACGACCGGGACGAAAACCACATTGTTCCTCCTGAATCTGAGGTTCTACCATCGGCCGGATTCTCCTCTCCAGTACCCTGGCATAGACTTTCCCGGGAAGGCTGAGAAGTGTGATCCCCGATAGTTGGAGCACACCCTCCGGTCCCCCTTCTTAAAAAGAGGGACCACCACCCCGGTCTGCCAGTCCAAGGGCATCTTGTGAACAACAACAGAAAACAGCCAAAGATGCATCTTGAATCTCATTCAATCTTATTTTGGATTGTTAAACACACACTAACTGTATGTTTCATGCTTTTATTCATTATAGAAATAAATAGATTTTTTACACTCTTTAATGAGAATGAATAGATTATTTAAAAGTGTGCATATGTTTTTCTCAAATGATGTGTGTTTGTGTAAATATTCTCTGTATAAGCGCTGATGAGTTTGAGTGTTTGGCCTGAAGTGTGAACACATGTGATGCTGTAATTCTCATGAGGAAGATCCTCGTGCAAATCCTTCAGACTGTATGACACATCAATGACATGTTGAGACTCTTGGTCTGTATGAGCTTTGATTTTTTTTATGGTGGGGCAAAAAACTTCTCTCGATGTCATCTTCGTCTTCATTATCATTCTTTTAAACATCTTCTGTAACCTATAATCATCACTACAATCAATGACAATTTGATCATTTTAAAACTTGTAATGGTTTCTGACCATTGTTACTTGACCTACTCTTCTGGTTACTACTTACTAAAGAGAGCTGTGAGATTATTTTATGTCTTTCTTCACCGACATCAAATAGTCAGACTTTAGATACAGACTAAAGAGAGCGGCTGAGTTCATGCACCTTGGCTCAGAACTCTATTCAAGTAGCATTTGTCAAAATATAGCTTAGTTGTATTTATCAAACATTTCAAAGTGTCATGTTTGGCAGCAATGCCACACGAGTATAGTCAATTATTCCAGGGTCTTATAGAGTAAATAGTTTTTCATGTTGCTAGTACTCATACATATTTACTTTGCTGAGCTGTTGCTTCTGTTCAGTGTTTGAGATATTTCTCTTTTTGTGTTTTTATCGTTTGGTTTAGTCTGCTGGGGTTTGGTTAGACATGTTTTGGGTTGTAGTGTCAGTTCTGAGATCAGTTGAAGGGTTCAGCTCTTGAAGGCTTATGGGTATGTGATGGAGTGTCTCTGTATCACTGTTCTTAAGGTGACTGTAGAATGTTTTTACACATTTCTGTTTGCAGAGTCTCTATTGGTTGTTTGTCCCATTGGTGAACTATTGGTTGGTGAGAGGGCCTTAAACCTGACTCACTGTGTGTGTCATTGTGCATGTGTGTGTGTTTTCTGCCTTTTTTAGACCTTAAACTATTATTTTCTCTCTCATGTTCTCTGTGGGTGTGTGTCTTACCCCTTCATTTCTGTGTCTGAATCAATCAATGTATTTTTTAAAAACAAAAACATGTTCTGTGTTTCCAATAATTTCCTATTGCCCGTCGTTTTTGACCAAACTTACAGTAGAAGATGAAGTCATTGATTTTTTTACATTTCATTTTTATTCCAAAAACAATGTGGAAAATGGTCAAATGAGCCAAATGAGCCAAACAGCATATGAAGGATAAAAGAATGACATTGTTACCTTTCTTCTTTAATGTTACACTAAAGCAATCTAGGAGACTAGTGAAGCAGGTTTGGTATTACATGCTGGCAAAAAATAGGAGTAATTTTTTAAAATAAAGATTCGATTTTTGGTTAAACTATATATTTCTTACCACAGAGCTTTCCTGTAGCTCTGTGTTAAGAGCATTGCGTTAACAATGCAAGGTTGTGGGTTCGATCCCAGGGGATTGCAAATACCTATGTAAAATGTAGAGGATAAAGCAATGTAAGTCACTTTGGATAAAAGCGTCTGCCAAATGCCTAAAAATGTAAAAAAAAATATTTCCACTGTTAAAATGTACTCAGTATCATTAGGAAATGGCCACATAATGGGATCACGTGAATCTCAATAAGGAGCACAACACCCCATCACAACAACTGACAACACATAGCAAACAGTGACACTAAAACACAAAATGTATCAAATTTACACAAGTATTTACATCATATTAAATGTTCTGTATCAAATGTAATATACGTGTGTTTTTCTTGAAATAAATGAAACCTGCATCTGTTACAGGCAGGTAAATACACAGACTAGAACAATATTTATTATTTACATCAATCATATTGTTCACCACTTGAACTCTGAACATGTGTCGGCTTGATCCTGTGTGTGATCTGTAGGGACAAAAGAAGACAAAAATTCAATTGATCTGTATATACCACACCAATCACTACTGTAGTCACATGTTCTCATTTACATTATTTTATTTGAGAAAATAAATGTAAAACTGCATCACCAATATGCCAGAAAATTAGCCTTACAAGTAAAAGTTTATGCAAGTGTGGTATTAGTATCTTTATTTAATCAGAATAAAGAATAAGTTAGTATACATTCAGTCTACTCAGAAATATATTTAAAATCACACTTCAGTAAAGGCCTTGACACATACTGACAGAAAGTAATTTTGGTCTATACTCAATATTTGATCACTTGTTCCCTTTTGGAACATGATTCTGTAGCTTCTCAGATAAAACACACAACACATGTTGCTTTTTTTATGAAACTCAGATCTTTAGACTTTACTGGGAACACATATATGATAAATGTTCAAACTTATATGCAAAGAATCACAATGGTTGCTGTTCTGGTTTTGTGTCCATCATGTTATTCAAGTGTTCAACTTTCCCCTTGTAATATTTTGAGCTCTTTTCTCAATTTTAGTATACATTGATAAACTGTATGTGAAATTAATTTAAAATGTATTTTATTGAGTGGGACTCAGGTGCAGGTGTTATTATGAAAGTAAACAGTGAAATCTAGCCATTTTAAATAAAACACATTATGTGAAATTATTAATATATCGATAAGTTATCACAAAAATGGAAAAGACAAAATTAAAATGTCATTTCTGTTATAAAGTGTGTCTTTCTCTGTCACTGTTTCTGGAACAGAGTATTTCAGGTTTTGTTAGTTTTGATTTGTACATATTGTTCACGTTATTATCATTATGCCATATTAAATTTATGACCAAGTTTGCAGATATTAATATTTTGATGCAAGAGTCACATAATCTGTGGTTACTTTGGTGATACGAGTACAATAAGAATATTTATCAATGGCTTGGAAACGACTTGTTGTCATATGTAGAGGACATGCAGAATGTTGTGCATCAAGCATCTATTACACAACACAGTATCTGCACATCAGATCGCTCTCGCCTCTCTCACTTTTATTTTCACCTGCTCTCCATGAAAATATATTTGTGCAGAGTTGTGTTATTTTCTGCTTTCCTGATTTCCACATTGTACACAACGGCAACGAGACTTTAAGAAATCCCCACACTCAAATGAGTCTAATCATCCTTAAAGCCACGCAACACTTTGTTCCTACACAACTAATCAAATCATGCAAACTGTGTTTTTGCAGTTGTCACACATTTTAATATATTAAAAAATACAGCTAAATATGATGTTATTGATGCATTGATTACAAATCCTGCTGATTCATAGTTCAGATCATAAAGATCAAACTGTTCAAATGAGTCTGTTAAAACACACATACAAAAACACTCACACCACATATAGAAATCATTTTTAAAAAGTAATTGAATTTAGGACACAGTACTCTCTTGAGATGAAGTGTCCTCATCTTCCTCATCTGATGATGGTGATTCATCCCCTTGTGTTCCTGATTTTCCAGACATCCGAGATAAGCCCCATGGGGACCAACCTTGACTCTTTTGTCTATAAGGAGAATCATAAACAAGAGAAAACATTTCAATAATAACAAAAATCACACAATAAGACAATGGGACCATTAAACTACGATCCTAAACTCTAACACCTATTAGGTCTGTTAGGCACATGGGAGTGTGTCATATATTCCCTTTATCTTGTGTTGTTGTGCTTTGTGTGTTTTCCTTGCTCCTATTGTGCCTTGTTTGTTTCTCTTGTGCTTTTGTCAGTCAGTGTTTGGTGTTGTCAGTGAACAGATGTTCCTTGTGTTTCCCAGTGTGTTTCTATTAATACTCCTGTATTTATATCTTCTGTCTCTACCTGCTCATTTCATCATGTGACAGAGTGATGCTGAATGACCAGCTGAAGTTTACAACGCACATCTCAGACAGATACTCGATCAGAAACATGTTATACAGCTCATAGTCCAATCTGATGAAATTAGTATCAATGTGTAGATCCTTCAGTTTACTGACCTCAGTTTACATTTAGAGTCTTTAAGCATCTCGCACAGCTTCTTCTCTGAGTTTCCTAGATTATTGTAGCTCAGATCAAGAACCTTCAAACGTCTCACTGCTTGTGTCTCAGCCAAACATGAAACATCTGTAATGTTACAGTCATTCAATCTAGAAACACAACAAACACAAAAACACATCACAAACAAAAAGAGACATCACAAACACAGTCACACATTATGTAAATTAAGCCTCTTCATATAACAGTGAGGATACAATAACTCGGTTTGCACTGATTTTAAAGAGTCAATAACAAATATTCTCTGATAGATCTGTCAATCATTAAAATGATTATTTTTACAATTCAATAAGACTCACTTCAGTTTCTTCAGTTTACATTTTGAATGTTTCAGCAGATCACATAAGAGTTCGACTCCTAAGTTTCCAAGTTTATTTCCACCGAGGTTCAGCTCTCTCAGGTGAGAAGGATTTAAACACAGATCAGAAATCAGTTTAGCACACTGGTCCTCTGTAAGACTGCATCCACACAACCTGCAGAGAGAAAGAGAAATAAAATGAGTTGTGTCAAAGCAACTAATTCACGTGTATTGTGCTGCTCATGGGAAGCTTATAAAGCAACATTATTCACGACACTGGTAACAGACAATAGCGCTTATCAACCACACGGGGGAACATGTGAGCAAAAGATCTATAGTGCTGCTTTAACATGAATTGAAAAGATGTGTAGGTCAAGTCCCACCGTCTGCTTTTAACCCTGCTGTTCCAGTTTAGCATCCTGAAGGCCATTGTGTCCTATGTTTTATTTCTAATGCATTAAAATTAAAAGTATTTTTATTATCAAAAAAAGAAAACATTAAATGGTTTGTAAGAAGTGTTTTCTTCTCAGTTTAGTGAGTAATTCGTGGTTAAACTATAATGTAAATATAATACATTCTAAAAAAAAACACTGTATAATGTGTGACTGGTCACTTTAAAGAATTAAAAGAAAAACCCACACAGACACACACACACAGACTATCTTTTATCAGACCACAAAACATCAGTAATCTAAGGAATAATTCTGCTTTTATTAAGTAACTGAATATGACTCACTCCAGTTTCTCCAGTTCACAGTGTTTCAGTAGATCACATAAATGTTTGACTCCATCGTCTTTGATTTCATTCTGACTGAGGTTCAGTTCTTTCAGGTGTGAAGGGTTTGAACACAGAGCTTGAATCAGGATGACCAATCGTTTCTTATCTATACTGCATTCACACAGTCTGTAGAGATAAAGTAAGATTGGTCAGATCAGGTCATCAGTTACTGATGTGTAATGTACAGTTAAATTAACTCATGTGTACACATAACATCTAACTGTACTAGGAGCAGAACACAACAACACAACATGAGTTTACTGTTACTATCAATTTAAATTATGAAAATATAATGTTAAGAAAAACACTATTTGACTATTTGATCATTTTTATGTTTACTGTAACTTGTGTACTTACTCTAATGTTTTCAGTTTGCATTGTGGATTTTTTAGTAGATCAGAGAGTTTATTAACCCCTAAAGTTCCTAGTTCATTTTTACTCAGGTTCAGATGTCTCAGGTGTGAACAGTTTGAAGACAGAGCTGAAATCAGGTCACGAATGCATTTCTGTGTATTACTGCCTCCAGACAACCTGTACAGACATGATGATCAGTGAAGAGATGAACATGTAAAATAACTGACTTATCAAAATGATACAAATTCAAAGCTCTCTTAGAACAACTACTGATATAAGTTATTAAGGGTTAAGAAAACATTTTCAAAGCAACAATAAAACCTGACATCGACTGTACCATAAATCTGCACCAGAGCTCTTGTTTCTTAAGTTATAATTGAGCTAAAACACTTTTATGAGGTCTCTTCAGTTAGAGGATGGCAAGTGTCACCGGTTCTACTCGCCCCGGTCTGCGCGGGCCACAAACCAGCGTCGGTCTGGATGGGAGACGGGTGCTCTTAAGAGGAGCCTAAAGACCGCATATGTCTTTATTATCTTACGATGAGCTATTTCTATCTACACACACCGCGGGTCCCCTCACATGGAATTCTCCGGTTGTTTCTACAGTAGCCCTAAACAGACAAACTGCTCTACAAAGTGTGTTTCCTAAATACATGATCTCCTTCAGCAAAGAAGCAAAAATGTGACAACATTTAAGTTCTGTATCAGCCACCGTAGTGCTTCAAAATGGAGGGGTGGAGAGAGCCATTGGTTTCAATTCACAACCTCACCACTAGACGACGCTAGATTTCATAGTTTGACTGAGTTTGACAGAGAGTTTTGATAAGAAATGTACCCAAATTATTGTGATTCTGTATTTGAGCAAGATGAGTTTTTCCATTGTCATGTGATGATAAACAAACACTTTAAAAACTTACCTCAGTGTGTTGAGTCTACAGTGTTTATCCTGCAGTAGATCACAGATCTGTTTCACTCTTGACTCGTCTAGTTTATGATCCTTCAGATTCACTTCTCTCTGGAGTAAAGGATTTATACCAAAAGTCTTCATCAGATACTCAACAGCTTTCTCTGCAGAAGAACTTTTCAAGAACCTGCGGAAAACAGAAAGTTGCAAAAACATTAAATGTAGTTAAACTGAATTGGTGTTTCTACAAATTGTAGAAGATGACATTTCATTAAACTCTGGCAGCTTATGTTTATGAAACCTCTTTACACATTTCTCTTTTGTTTAATCTTGAATTCACTTCAATGCAACAACAGATTGTGTAAATATAATAGTAAACACTATATATAAATATTGTATTTAGCCTGAATATGATTGTTTTTGTATTATTTTAACACATCTCACCTCACAGTCTTCAGTTCACAGTTTGTGTCTTGTATTAAATCATAGATGAGTTTGACTCCTGATGGTCCAGGATCATTTCCAGAGAGATCCAGCTCTATCAGATGTGAAGGGTTTGATCTCACAGCTTCAGACAAACATCTGTAACCTCCTTCTGTTATACTGCACTCAGACAGACTAGAAAACAGAAATATTAAAGATCATCTAGTATGTAAATATTTTAAACTGTTTCATATTGTTAAGACCCAACAACATTGTTTCTTCCTTCTCTGGTCAGTGGAGACGAAATTCATTTTTACTTCTGACAAGATTTACATTCATTTACTTATTGACACAAGTGAACTGTTTTAAACATGTGTTCTCTTAATGTAGTTACCTGAGTTTCTTCAGTTCACAGTTGGTGTGTTCTAGTCCTTTCTGTAGTTTCTTCACTCCTGAATCCTGAAGTTTATTGTTACTCATGTCAAGTTCTGTCACACTGGAGTTTGATCTTAAAACTGAAGCTAAAGATGAACAACTTTCTTCTGTTAGACCACAATACCTCAGTCTGAAACATTCAATAAGAGAAACAGATTGTCAACAATTGTTTTACCTGATTTTACAAACATGTTTCAGTAAAAGATGAATAAAAACCAGGTGCAACTACAATTACAATAATAATAAACCCACTAATCTTTTTGGTCTTTTACTTCTTTTACGTAGATAGGACAGTATAGAGAGACAGGACATTATGAGAAGAGAGAAAAGGGAACAGGAGCTGGGAAAGGAGTCCAACTGTAGTCGCCCGAAGCGTTACTGTGCCATTGGTGCCAACAAACCCAGTTATCATAATAAATCCCATCAAACACACAGAATTATAGTTAAATTCATACTCGATGGTCCAAAGTCTGTTTATGGATTTAGTTCAACTCGGCAGTCATGTTTGTAATGTCACTGTCAAGACCACAGTCCTATCTACTTCAATGGGCGAAAACTTATATTTAAAAATGATATATATTAAATAACATAATTCCGACCAATTATTAATTCTGACATGAACTGTATATTTATTTCCTTTAAAGGTTGGATCAGCTATTGCATGTATATATACACTTACATCCTTGTTTTAAAGAGCCAATAAATAAAGATCAAATACTCACATGAGTGTGTTGAGTCTACAGTGTTTATCCTGCAGTAGATCACAGATCTGTTTCACTCTTGACTCGTCTAGTTTACGATTAACCAGATTCACTTCTCTCTGGAGTAAAGGATTTATATCAAGAGTCTTCAGATACTCAAAGGCTTCCACAGCAGAAGAACTTTTCAAGAACCTGTGTTTAAGACAGCAGTGTCATTATTAATAAACATTTATTGTGATAACCTTGTATTGCAATTATAAAGATTATACCATAAAATCATAACTCAAACACAAATTCATTTTTTTGAAAGAAAAAACTCTAAATCAAAACAATTGGACTCATTATTTTTTTAGTAATACTCACCTCACAGTCTTCAGTTCACAGTTTGTGTCTTGTATTAAATCACAGATGAGTTTGACTCCTGATGGTCCAGGATCATTTCCACTGAGATCCAGCTCTATCAGATGTGAAGGGTTTGATCTCACAGCTTCAGACAGAGCAACATAACCTCCTTCTGTTATACTGCACTCAGACAGACTGTAAAACACAGTACAAAAGTTTTGTTATTTATACATTTTATTCATAAACATTTACTCAGCTGAACTCAGTGACTTTGATTAAAAGTTACTGTGACACATCACAGTTTTTTTCTCCATTTATTCATCATTGGAGTTTGGGTTCGTCACCACAGGGCCGTGTTGGCACCTGGAGACTGCTGATATTAGATTAGTTTAAAGGTTTGGTTAATTCTGTTAACATGACTTTATTAGGATGATCTTGTTTTTTTACAAACACCATACACTGTTCTGTGTTTGACCTTTTCTGCGTTTTTCTGTTTTTCTTTTTATGTTCTCCTGTAAAGCCGCCTTTGAACAATGCACATTGTGAAAGTGATATATAAATAAAACTGAATTGAATTGAATTCCCTGTATTGAATAATTGACCACATATTGGACCTAATTAATCAACAACTGTATACAAGCGTTGTCTTGTGAGACACTGATGACGTTTTCACTGGATTTTAATTGGTTCTGAATCTCATTCTACATTTAGAGGATTCTACATTAACAATTCATTGTTTTTAATGTATATGAGACTGTAGGTGAACAGATGTCAAACAGTATAATATTGTCATGTTTGTTGTGTTGTGTGGAGTGTGTGTTATAGATGAACTCACTTGAGTATGTGGAGTTGACACTGAGGATTCTTCAGTCCCTCACAGATGTGTTTGAGTCCTGAATCCAGCAGACGACTGTTGTTCAGATTCATCTCTCTCACAAGGGTTTTACAGGAGAGAACAGACGCTACAGCTGAACACTGTTTCTCTGTCAGCTCACACTTATTCAATCTAAACACAATAACACAACATCATCATCAGATCTTAATAACACACACATGTATGAAGGTGTATTATACTGTATATATGAAACTCACATGATTTTCTCCACTTTACTATGAGAGTCCATCAATAGAGCCGAGAGTTTCTCTCCATCCAGATCTCTCAGTTTATTGTCACTCAGATTCAGTTCTTTCAGCAGTAATGGATTCACACCCAGAACATCAGTCAGATAAACACAAGCTGCTTCTGCATCAGGACTCTTCACAAATCTACAGACAGAAGATTAGTTCACATCAAATGTTATCATTCTGTCTCTTGTTCACATCATTCTTTAAAGCTCCAGTGAAGTTTTTGACTATCATATTTACTGCAGTGAAACTGGAGACAAAAGAGTTCTGACAGAGTTTCAAGAGTTCTGTGTGTTTTAAGATGCCTTTCCACTGCACACAACATTCGTATGAGACCGCTGGGATTCACTCAGTAACAGTTGTAATAAACTTTTAGTCTGAACATAAATCCACAATAATATGTACAGAAGCTCATTCTTGTAAAAAGCACACAAGCGTTCATCCTCCATGTTTTACTAAGGAATGCAAACTATAAACAGTTATGTCTACATGACAAAAGACTAACAATACTTTAGGTGAACAATTATTATTATTTGAGATAAACCAAAAGCCTCCACAAGAATAAAGCGTAATTAATAATTATATTCTAAATTATTGATTAATTTATCCTTCTCAATTATTGTATTGTTTTGTTTCTTACTAAATTAAAGCAAATCATTTTCTTCTTTGAATTACAATTCAGTAAATTCCTCCTCTGGTCCTTCTAAAAGTATTGCAGTCTGATCAACCTAGTTTCATTAAACAGACTTCACATTTGTGACTAATGTTTAATATTTGAAAGCTTTACTCACTTCACAGTCTTCAGTACACAGTTTGTTTCTTGTATTAAATCATAGATGAGTTTGACTCCTGATGGTCCAGGATCATTTCCAGTGAGATCCAGCTCTATCAGATGTGAAGGGTTTGATCTCACAGCTTCAGACAAACATCTGTAACCTCCTTCTGTTAAACTGCACTCAGACAGACTAGAAAACAGACATTTGAAATATTAAAGATCATCTAGTATGTGTAAATATTTTTAAACTGTTTTATATTGTTAAAACCCAACTAAATTGTTTCTTCCTTCTCTAGTCAGTGGAGACAAAATTCATTTTTACTTCCGTCAAGATTTACATTCATTTACTTATTGACACAAGTGAACTGTATTAAACATGTGTTCTCTTAATGTAGTTACCTGAGTTTCTTCAGTTCACAGTTGGTATGTTCAAGTCCTTTCTGTAGTTTCTTCACTCCTGAATCCAGTAGATTATTGTTACTCATGTCAAGTTCTGTCACACTGGAGTTTGATCTTAAAACTGAAGCTAAAGATGAACAACTTTCTTCTGTTAGACCACAATCCCTCAGTCTGAAACATTCAAGAAGGAAAACATTTACAAACACACAAAATTAAATGTCAACACTGTTAATGTTTGTAAATATCATCATCTTTTAAGGGGTCATGACTTTTGAGGGTATTTTATTTTATTTTGATGTTTGAGGTGTAATTATAATATGAAACTTTTTGCCCCTGAAAAAAGTTATTTAAAAGGACCTTTTTCCAAAATTTCTGATTTATGTGTTTTCCTTTAAGAGAAAGTTAATGGATCATCTCCTTGACTTAATAAATACAAATTAAATATTAAGATTAAACATGAATAAACATCAGTTGTCCTGTTCACTAATATTTATCATTTCTTATGTCAAGACCCATGCTTTGTTTGTGAGGAGATGCAAATAAAACAGCTTGATATGTGCAATATATTTTTCCTGAAACTTGTGTACTGTAAGTGGGAATGAAAGTGTGTTATGTGCAGCATATTTTCCACACATCTTTATGACACATATTTTAAAGTAAAGAATTCAACCTGAACTGAAACATACCATGGACATTGAAAAATCTGAATATATCATTTGATATTATTATATTTTTTCTGTGTTTTACACTTCATATTGCTTATGAGATTATGAGGGCACATTTAATTAAAAAACAGTTAACCTGCACAGATAAATCGTGCAGAATTAACACTACAATATTCCTCACAAATGAAGCTAAAGCCACCAACTGTCCCTTTGAGCCATCTGGTGGAAATTTTGTGAACAAGTTTTCCATGTTAATTGTGGTGATAGAAACACATTGTGGTTGACTCTATACTGTAAAAGATCAAATACTCACATGAGTGTGTTGAGTCTACAGTGTTTATCCTGCAGTAGATCACAGATCTGTTTCACTCTTGACTCGTCTAGTTTATGACTTAGATTCACTTCTCTCTGGAGTAAAGGATTTATATCAAGAGTCTTCAGATACTTAGATGCTTCCACAGCTGAAGAACTTTTCAAGAACCTGCAGTTATACATGTTAAACAAATTAAACTATATATATATAAATGAAAACTACAAGCCCAGTAACTGGTGCTGATCAAAACCATTAAACTGTCATTTATTTTCAGTTAGTCTGCTTTGATAAAACAGATTATATAATTATAATACTGAAACAAAGTCTTTATGAATAATAAGCCTTACAAGTTACTTTGTTTTACTTTAACACATCTCACCTCACAGTCTTCAGTACACAGTTTGTGTCTTGTATTAAATCACAGATGAGTTTGACTCCTGATGGTCCAGGATCATTTCCAGTGAGATCCAGCTCTATCAGATGTGAAGGGTTTGATCTCACAGCTTCAGACAAACATCTGTAACCTCCTTCTGTTATACTGCACTCAGACAGACTAGAAAACAGACATTTGAAATATTAAAGATCATCTAGTATGTGTAAATATTTTTAAACTGTTTTATATTGTTAAAACCCAACTAAATTGTTTCTTCCTTCTCTAGTCAGTGGAGACAAAATTCATTTTTACTTCCGTCAAGATTTACATTCATTTACTTATTGACACAAGTGAACTGTTTTAAACATGTGTTCTCTTAATGTAGTTACCTGAGCTTCTTCAGTTCACAGTTGGTGTGTTCTAGTCCTTTCTGTAGTTTCTTCACTCCTGAATCCTGAAGTTTATTGTTACTCATGTCAAGTTCTGTCACACTGGAGTTTGATCTTAAAACTGAAGCTAAAGATGAACAACTTTCTTCTGTTAGACCACAATCCCTCAGTCTGAAACATTCAACAGGAGAAACAGATTGTCAACAATTGTTTTTACAATTTACAAACATGTTTCAGTAAAAGATGAAGAATAAAAACCAGCTGCAACTAAAATAACAATAATAATAAACCCACTAATCTTTTTGGTCTTATACTTCATTTACGTGGACAGGACAGTATAGAGAGACAGGAAATTGTGAGAAGAGAGAAAAGGGAACAGGAGCTGTGAAAGGAGTCCAACTGTAGTCGCCCGAAGCGTTACTGTGCCATTGGTGCCAACAAACCCAGTTATCATAATAAATCCCATCAAACACACAGAATTATAGTTAAATTCATACTCGATGGTCCAAAGTCTGTTTATGGATTTAGTTCCACTCGGCAGTCATGTTTGTAATGTCACTGTCAAGACCACAGTCCTATCTACTTGAATGGGCGAAAACTTATATTTAAAAAAATGATATATATTAAATAACATAATTCCGACCAATTATTAATTCTGACATGAACTGTATATTTATTTCCTTTAAAGGTTGGATCAGCTATTGCATGTATATATACACTTACATCCTTGTTTTAAAGAGCCAATAAATAAAGATCAAATACTCACATGAGTGTGTTGAGTCTACAGTGTTTATCCTGCAGTAGATCACAGATCTGTTTCACTCTTGACTCGTCTAGTTTACGATTAACCAGATTCACTTCTCTCTGGAGTAAAGGATTTATATCAATAGTCTTCAGATACTCAAAGGCTTCAACAGCAGAAGAACTTTTCAAAAATCTGCAGGAAAAAGAAAGTTGCAAAAGCGTTAAATGAAGTTAAACTGAATTGGTGTTTCTACAAATATACAATATTAAATATGTTGTAGAAGATGACATTTCATTAAACTCTGGCAGCTTGTGTTGATGAAAACCTCTTTACACACTTCTCTTTTATTTAATCTTGAATTCATTTCAATGGAACAACAGATTGTGTAAATATAATAGTAAATACTTTCTATAAATATTGTATGTAGCCTGAATATGATTGTTTTTGTTTTACTTTAACACATCTCACCTCACAGTCTTCAGTACACAGTTTGTGTCTTGTATTAAATCATAGATGAGTTTGACTCCTGATGGTCCAGGATCATTTCCAGTGAGATCCAGCTCTATCAGATGTGAAGGGTTTGATCTCACAGCTTCAGACAAACATCTGTAACCTCCTTCTGTTATACTGCACTCAGACAGACTATAAAACACAGTACAAAAGTTTTGTTATTTATACATTTTATTCATAAACATTTACTCAGCTGAACTCAGTGACTTTGATTAAAAGTTACTGTGACACATCTGAGTTTTTTTCTCCATTTATTCATCATTGGAGTTTGGGTTCGTCACCACAGGGCCGTGTTGGCACCTGGAGACTGCTGATATTAGATTAGTTTAAAGGTTCGGTTAATTCTGTTAACATGACTTTATTAGAATGATGTTGCTTGTTCTATAAACACCATACACTGTTCTGTGTTTGACCTTTTCTGCGTTTTTTCTGTTTTTCTTTTTATATTCTCCTGTAAAGCCGCCTTTGAACAATGCACATTGTGAAAGTGATATATAAATAAAACTGAATTGAATTTCCAGTATTGAATAATTGAAGACTTATTGGACCTAATTCATCAACAACTGATGCCGTTTTCTTTGGATTTTATTTGGTTCTGGATCTCATCCCACATTTAGAGCATTCTACATTAAAAATCATTGTGTTTAAAAAATGATATCAGTGTGAAAACACACAAATACATGAACACACAAATTTAGTGACTGAGACGTATAATCCACAGCAAACACGCAAACACACACTGGCAATATTTTATTTGTACATGATCACTGTAGGTGAACAGATGTCAAACTGTATAATATTTTCATGTTTGTTGTGTTGTGTAGTGTGTGTGTGTTATAGATGAACTCACTTGAGTATGTGGAGATGACACTGAGGATTCTTCAGTCCCTCACAGATGTGTTTGAGTCCTGAATCCAGCAGACGACTGTTGTTCAGATTCATCTCTCTCACGAGGGTTTTACAGGAGAGAACAGACGCTACAGCTGAACACTGTTTCTCTGTCAGCTCACACTTATTCAATCTAAACACAATAACACAACATCATAATCAGATCTTAATAACACACACATGTATGAAGGTGTATTATACTGTATATATGAAACTCACATGATTTTCTCCACTTTACTATGAGAGTCCATCAATAGAGCCGAGAGTTTCTCTCCATCCAGATCTCTCAGTTTATTGTCACTCAGATTCAGTTCTTTCAGCAGTAATGGATTCACACCCAGAACATCAGTCAGATAAACACAAGCTGCTTCTGCATCAGGACTCTTCACAAATCTACAGACAGAAGAAATAATCTCATGTGGTCTGTTGTTGTTCACATTATTCTTTACAGTTGTTTTAGTGACATTATGCCAATGACTCCAGTATTATGTAAAAAAGAGTGAATCTTCTATACTAACAGATCATTGGTGATGTGTGAAGTAAAGTAGGGTTGTGGAAGATTTAGTGAATTGATCATTTCAAATGTAAGACTTTTAACTGACAAAAAGAGGAACGTTGGATGTGATACTAGATATAATTCTAGTTAGTTTGAATGTTTTGTTGTAAAACTTAAGTACTAATAAAATTTCTCTCTTTTTAAAATTGCAGTTCAGTCAACTCCTTCCATCATTTTCACTGAAATTTCATTGCAATTCACACCGGTCTGTTTATCTGATCTTTACCTTCACATGTGTGACTGATGTTCAATATTTAAAAGTGTTACTCACTTCACAGTCTTCAGTTCACAGTTTGTGTCTTGTATTAAATCACAGATGAGTTTGACTCCTGATGGTCCAGGATCATTTCCAGTGAGATCCAGCTCTATCAGATGTGAAGGGTTTGATCTCACAGCTTCAGACAGAGCAACATAACCTCCTTCTGTTATACTGCACTCAGACAGACTATAAAACACAGTACAAAAGTTTTGTTATTTATACATTTTATTCATAAACATTTACTCAGCTGAACTCAGTGACTTTGATTAAAAGTTACTGTGACACATCTGAGTTTTTTTCTCCATTTATTCATCATTGGAGTTTGGGTTCGTCACCACAGGGCCGTGTTGGCACCTGGAGACTGCTGATATTAGATTAGTTTAAAGGTTCGGTTAATTCTGTTAACATGACTTTATTAGAATGATGTTGCTTGTTCTATAAACACCATACACTGTTCTGTGTTTGACCTTTTCTGCGTTTTTTCTGTTTTTCTTTTTATATTCTCCTGTAAAGCCGCCTTTGAACAATGCACATTGTGAAAGTGATATATAAATAAAACTGAATTGAATTTCCAGTATTGAATAATTGAAGACTTATTGGACCTAATTCATCAACAACTGATGCCGTTTTCTTTGGATTTTATTTGGTTCTGGATCTCATCCCACATTTAGAGGATTCTACATTAAAAATCATTGTGTTTAAAAAATGATATCAGTGTGAAAACACACAAATACATGAACACACAAATTTAGTGACTGAGACGTATAATCCACAGCAAACACGCAAACACACACTGGCAATATTTTATTTGTACATGATCACTGTAGGTGAACAGATGTCAAATTGTATAATATTTTCATGTTTGTTGTGTTGTGTAGTGTGTGTGTGTTATAGATGAACTCACTTGAGTATGTGGAGATGACACTGAGGATTCTTCAGTCCCTCACAGATGTGTTTGAGTCCTGAATCCAGCAGACGACTGTTGTTCAGATTCATCTCTCTCACGAGGGTTTTACAGGAGAGAACAGACGCTACAGCTGAACACTGTTTCTCTGTCAGCTCACACTTATTCAATCTAAACACAATAACACAACATCATCATCAGATCTTAATAACACACACATGTATGAAGGTGTATTATACTGTATATATGAAACTCACATGATTTTCTCCACTTTACTATGAGAGTCCATCAATAGAGCCGAGAGTTTCTCTCCATCCAGATCTCTCAGTTTATTGTCACTCAGATTCAGTTCTTTCAGCAGTAATGGATTCACACCCAGAACATCAGTCAGATAAACACAAGCTGCTTCTGCATCAGGACTCTTCACAAATCTACAGACAGAAGAAATAATCTCATGTGGTCTGTTGTTGTTCACATTATTCTTTACAGTTGTTTTAGTGACATTATGCCAATGACTCCAGTATTATGTAAAAAAGAGTGAATCTTCTATACTAACAGATCATTGGTGATGTGTGAAGTAAAGTAGGGTTGTGGAAGATTTAGTGAATTGATCATTTCAAATGTAAGACTTTTAACTGACAAAAAGAGGAACGTTGGATGTGATACTAGATATAATTCTAGTTAGTTTGAATGTTTTGTTGTAAAACTTAAGTACTAATAAAATTTCTCTCTTTTTAAAATTGCAGTTCAGTCAACTCCTTCCATCATTTTCATGAAATTTCATTGCAATTCACACCGGTCTGTTTATCTGATCTTTACCTTCACATGTGTGACTGATGTTCAATATTTAAAAGTGTTACTCACTTCACAGTCTTCAGTTCACAGTTTGTGTCTTGTGTTAAATCATAGATGAGTTTGACTCCTGATGGTCCAGGATCATTTCCAGTGAGATCCAGCTCTATCAGATGTGAAGGGTTTGATCTCACAGCTTCAGACAAACATCTGTAACCTCCTTCTGTTATACTGCACTCAGACAGACTAGAAAACAAAAAATCATATTAGATCCTTTTAAGCGCTTTTATTTTTTATCGAATTGTTGGCTCTATAGTTGAAGTGTGTAAATATGTCTGAAAGTGTTGTTTGCAGTCTTCATTAACATTTTTCATGAAACTTCATATAATCAATTAGACATTTATCCATTTACATTAACAAGAAGAGATTAACGTGTATAAAAAGAACATACTTGAGTTTCTTCAGTGTACACTGTGAGTTCTTCATCAGATCAGAGATGTTCTTGATTCCTGAGTCTCCAAATGTATTTCCACTCAGATTCAGTTCTTTCACATGTGATGGATTCACATTTAAAGCTTCTGTGAGAGCAGCACAACCTTCTGCTGTAATACTACAAGAACTCAACCTGAAGAGACACAAAACAAACTTCATCTACATGAGCAGAAGAGCAAACAAGTACATGATGCTTCACTGATCATCTTAACATTCTTCATGAAACTTTAAATCACAACCAGATGCTTAGAGATAATTGAACACAATGTTATAAATATAGAAATAACTCACATGAGTGTGTCGAGTCTACAGTGTTTATCCTGCAGTAGATCACAGATCTGTTTCACTCTTGACTCGTCTAGTTTATGACTCAGATTCACTTCTCTCTGGAGTAAAGGATTTATATCAAGAGTCTTCAGATACTCAACAGCTTTCACTGCAGAAGAACTTTTCAAAAACCTGTGGACAGAGGAAATTTACATTGATACATGTAAAATATGTTTTGTCACTACTTTGTTTGGAACTATGAACCTATATAGGAAACATTCAATTTACCATATCTATACTTTTGTTATTCTACAGTAAAAAAATATTTAAAAGTTATACTCACCTCACTGTCTTCAGTTCACAGGTTGTGTCTTGTATTAAATCATAGATGTGTTTGACTCCTGATGGTCCAGGATCATTTCCAGTGAGATCCAGCTCTATCAGATGTGAAGGGTTTGATCTCACAGCTTCAGACAGAGCAACATAACCTCCTTCTGTTATACTGCACTCACACAGACTATGAAAAATAAAAAAAAATATTGTGAGTTCTAAAACTCAAATTTGCAAGTTTTGTTCTTTTTAAACTGTAAACCATAAAGGAATTTTCAGGATTAGTGACACAGAAGAGCCTTTGTAACTCTTATTATTGTCTATGCCTTCAAATTTCAATCATTGTTTGTCAGCATGATAACTAGTTTAACTATGATTAACTATAGTAAGTGCATGTAGTTAATTATTATTACTCAGCACTTATTTAATAACACTGTAACCAGGGCAACAGAATAAAGTGTAACCTGTGGTTTGAAGTTGCACATTAGACAGCAGCACTGATGTATAAAATATTAGTACTTTATTTAACTGTGCTCTTTTACAACTACAGACTACAAACCTGCTATGTAATTGCAGATCTAGGCCCATATTGACTCCTGAAGTATTTATTTTCCTACTATGGCAGTAAGTAGGGGATAAGATCTGCTTGGTTTATGACATTCTTCCAAATATTTTTCTTTGTGTTTAGCAGAATAAAGAAATGTATACAGGTTTGGAACAATCTGAGGGTGAGTAAATCATTTAAGAGTAAAAAAAGTTTAGGTAATATTTAATCAAGCCAAATAGTTTATTTTAATCACTTGTTGAGTCAAATTAAGTAATCCAGCACATGAGGAATAGACCTACTTAAAGTGGCAATCCGTAAAAATAGCCTCTTTGTCGCCATCTCAGTTTGTAAATTGCTCCTCCAGGAGAGCAATTTACAATGTTCTTGGAGTGCAAAAATTAAAATATTTCGCTCCCTTTCCTATTTTTTCCACCACCGTATGTCCCATTAGTTGCTTGGTAATGCATCACATCTGTTTTAAGTGAAAGTGAAAGTGACCGATTCGTCAGGTATGGTGACCCATAGCCGAAATGTGACCTCTGCATTTAACCCATCCAGTGATTAGTGAGCACACACACAGCAAATGGTGAACACACGGACACCCGGAGCAGTAGGCAGCTATCACTGCAGCGCATGTAGGGGTTAGGTGCCTTGCTCAAGGGCACCGCAATCGTTACCCGCCGGCCATGAGCATCGAACCGGCAACCTTCTGGTCACGAATCCGACTCTTTAACCATTAGGCCACAATTGCCCTTTTGACAATGTGAGATAACATCGTACATAAAGAAAGACTTGCATATCAAAATTATAGTAACTTTTGAGTTTAAAGATAGAGGATAATATAACAGGATCCGCACACGTCACTGTCCCAATGCGACATCTCTGTCTATGTCTACATTGAACACTGTGGCGCGGTTGAGCATGCATGTATTTTTCAGATAAATATGTCATTTTAATTTAAAAATTATAAAATTTGGACAAACAACGGACAACAGCGTTTTGTTTTTGTATGATAATTTGACCAAAATAATTTGGGTTTTTAAGTATTCTAGTCTAGTTTTAAATGAAAACCGGTGGACCCCCAAATGCATTACTTTGGACCTTATGAGGGGTCTCCCTCAATTCGAAACCTGATACCAACCTAGATCCAACTTAAAACAGCAATAAACAAACAAATCAAAATTTGACTTTTTTAATTGTGTGAATGTAATGAAGTAATTTTGAAAACATGCTTTTTTATTTTGCGTACAAAATTGAATGTTCCTTTTAAAAATACTATATATATGAGCTACAGGACAACTCTAAATCTTTAAACTCTCAATTTTCTGACAAAACAGAAAATTTGGAAATCTGCAGTTTTGGCAGAACAGCAACGTTATACTAAATTGTATAAACAGCTCTCAACTCAAAGGCTAAAACAGGTAATATATTCATTCTT
The DNA here is from genome assembly GCA_008369825.1 of Triplophysa tibetana. Lineage (NCBI taxonomy): Eukaryota > Metazoa > Chordata > Actinopteri > Cypriniformes > Nemacheilidae > Triplophysa > Triplophysa tibetana. The sequence continues at coordinate 20,186,803 of CM017907.1, read as the reverse complement.
TTTCACTTACTTTAAAATCTTCAGTTTACAGTTTTGATTCTTCAGTCCATCAGAGAGCAGCTTCACTCCTGAATCCTGTAGATTATTGTTACTCAGATCAAGCTCCAGCAGACTGCTGCTGTCTGAACTGAGAACTGAAGTCAAAGCTGAACAACTTTCTTCTGTAAGATCACACTTACTGAGTCTGAAAATAAAAACACATGTTAAGAAAGTGTGTTAACAGACAGTAGCACAATCTAAACTCTACTGGATTAAATGTTTTCCTTCAGTCAAATGATCCCTTCAGATTCACCAACTTCTAAATTAACTTGCTTTGTAGTTTAAGTTTATATTGTTGTAATTGTTGCCACAGTTGTGATTATCAAATTCAACAGAGAATTGTTTTCCAGAGCCAGACCGGTGATATACAGACACATGCAATGTCTAGACAAACATAAATGACAAAAGAAGCCTCCTGAAGCTGTATGAATTCTTATTAATGGACATAAGCATTACATTTATCCCAATACCTTCACATTTATATAATCTGAGGTGCTGATCACAGACGGGTTATGTGATGGGCACTTTATTAAGTGCATAAATACTGTAATTATTTTCGATGGAAAATTGTGATGACAAAATGTTGGTGAATCCTAGTTTTATTCTGTAAGAAACGGGTTTCATATGAAAACTACACAAAAGTTAAAGGTAAAGTAAACCCACAAAAGCTGTCTACAATAAAATGAGAACAGAAACATCTTTAGTTCACAATTATATGACAACAGATTGTGGAACTCCAGCAAATGGGACTATAGAATCACTCCAGACACATGTCCTATTTATGCCTTTATGAATAATATTAGTTTATTTATGATGCTTCCATTTATAATCAATCTTATTGTGTATAAATAATTTGACTGTTTTCACACCTACCTCAGTATCTCTAGTTTACTCTTTGTTTTCTCTAGAACGGCACAGAGCTGCTTGACTCCTGAATCCTTCAGATTATTATTGCTCACGTTGAGCTCATTCAGACTGCTTTCTGATCCCAGAACATTAGCCAGAGCTGAACAGCATTTGTCTGATAAGTTACAATCATTTAGCCTATAAAGAAAACAAGTCAGATCACAGCATTTGATGAATTTGTCCCCTAATGTGTTTACATACACTTAAGGATTTCAAATTTCATAATAATTATAAGAAAATTAAGTATAACATTGCTGTTCTCCCAAAACCTCAGATGTCCAAATTTGCTGATTTGTCAGAAAATTGAGAGTTTAAAGTTTAAGAGCCGTCCTGTAGCTCAGTGGTTAGAGAACGGCGCTAGCAGTGCCAAGGTCATGGGTTTGATCCCAGGGATTGCACATAGTTAGAAACAATATATAGTGAAATGGAATGTAAGAAGCATTGGATAAAAGTGTCAGCCGAATGTAAATGCAATACTTTTTTTGTTAAATATTTTCAAAACCTGTTGACTATCATAAAGGGTGACTGATAAAAATGATTTAGGGCAAAAAAAGTCACCAAGTATATAGAATCAAGGTTTTAGGAGGAAAGCAGTGGTAAATATTATAATAAATACAGAAATATTACAGTACTACAGACTAATTACCAAAGAATGTATAATTTTAAACCCTTGGTACAGTGGTTGGTAGCAAAGAAAACAAAATACTTTCCTCACTGTTGTAGACGTAAAACATATGTGGTGTACTATTTGGTTTTCGTTAAAAAACAATCAATGAACTTATTTTTCAGATGAGAGTCACGTTACTTACAGAGCTCTTTTGGAGGCTTTGACCACTGGCCACAGTCTAATGAGACATTCATCTGATTTCTTGAATTTCTGAAGCTCAAAGTCCTCCAGTTCCTCATCTGAGGTCAACAACACAAAGACCAGAGCAGACCACTGAGCAGGTGAGAGATCAGCAGATGACAGACTTCCTTCTCTAAGGTGCTTCTGAACCTCTTGTACCAGAGATTGATCATTCAGTTCATTCAGACAGTAAAACAGATTGATGGATCTCTCTGGATGGATCTCTCTTTCATCAAACTTCTGCTTGATGTACGCAACTATTTCCTTGTAGGTCTGCTCATTGCTGTCTTTCTGTGTCAACAGACCTGGTAAGAGCAGCCGATTGGACTCCAGTGAAAGACCGAGAAGAAAGCGAAGGAAAAGGTCCAAGTGTCCATTCTCACTCTCAAGTGCCTTATCAACAGCAGTCTTCAGTAAACCAATCATTGTTTCGCTGTTGTATAGTCTCCAGAGCTTTAATAAATAAATCAAAAATCCGTTTCCTTGAATAAAGACATTTTTCTTTTCAATGTCCAGAATCAGATGTGCATACAGAGCTGCAATGAACTCCTGAATGCTCAAGTGAACAAAGCAGTACATGTTACCCACAATGATCCCTGTCTCCTGTTTAAAGATCTGAGTACACATCCCTGAGTACACGGATGCCTTAGAGACGTCAATGCCACACTCCTCCAGGTCTGAATCATAGAAGATCAGGTTGTTTCTTTCCAGCTGTACAAATGCCAGTTTGCCCAGTGACATGATAGCGTCTCTATCCCAGGAGATATCTGATGAGTGATCTCCATCATACTTTATTCTGCTCTGTTGTATTTGAAAGCGAAAGAAATGTGTGTACATCTGTGTCAGAGTTCTAGGAGATTCATCAGTGTTTGATTCCTGAAGTGTTTTGGTCGTGTCGTCAGACTGTTCATTGTTTTTCTTCTCTAGAATGTTCTGGAGGACGGTGGCTGAAATCCAGCAGAAGACTGGGATGTGACACATGATATAGAGACTCTTTGATTTTTTTACATGATCAATGATTGCGTTGGCCATATTCTCATCTGAGAATCTTTTTCTGAAGTACTCTTCCTTCTGTGCGTCATTGAATCCTCGTACCTCTGTCACCCGGTCGATACAGTCTGGAGGAATCTTACCGGCTGCTGCTGGTCTGGTGGTTATCCAGATGAGAGCAGAAGGAAGCAGATTTCCTTTGATGAGGTTTGTTAGGAGAACATCTAGAGGAGCAGGTGATGTGATATCACTCCATGTCTCATTACCCGCAAACTTCATAGGAAGACGACATTCATCCAATCCATCAAAGATGAACAGAATTTTAAACTTGTCATTTCTTGTAAGGTTCAGTCCTTTTATCTCCGGGAAACACTGATGTATAAGGTCCCTTAAACTCAGTGTTTGTTGGTCTTTTAAGTTCATCTCTCGGAAAGGTAGAGGAAATATGAAGCTGATATCCTGATTTTCTTTTCCTTCAGTCCAGTCCAGAACAAACTTTTGCACTGAGACAGATTTTCCAATGCCAGCGACTCCTTTTGTTAGTACAGTTCTGATGTTCTGGTCTTGTTCATGTGGTTGAAACAAATTAGTGAATTGAATCTGTGTCTCTGATGATTCCAGACACCTGGAAGTGGCCTCAATCTGTCTAACCTCATGCTGAGTATTGACCTGTTCACCTCCACCCTGAGTGATATACAGATCTGTGTAGATCTTATTCAGAAGTTTAGAGTCACCCTGCTTTGCAATTCCTTCAAATACACATTGATACTTATTCTTCAGGTTTGATTTCAGTTGATGTTGATTAATAAAGACTATCACCTCATCTAAACAATCATAAGAACAAAAACAAAGCTATTAATCCTGCTACAGGTAACAATAAGACAGATAGTGATGTCATAAGTTTCTTACCTTTCAGAGTATCAGCAAGTTTATCTTGTTTCATACTTCTCAAAAAGTAAAGTGTGATATCAAGAGCTGCTTCTCTGATGATGTTTCTATCCTCCTTAAGGTCCTTCATATATTGTTGTACGGTTTCCTTTCTCAATATTTTCCTAAACTTTTCCAGCTCATTCTTTAGAAATTGTATCATTTTTTTCTCAAGGTCCTAATAATAAAGCAAGAACAATAAATATTATCTCATATTTTCCAGAATGATTTCACACTCCTGTCTTAATCTGCCTTAAAGTTGGGCTGTAAAACAGTTTTGTAAATTACATCGATATAACAGACACAAATCAAGTTTTTCTTACTGTCATAAATCAACACAAAAGTTTGAGCAATGAAGAATAAAGTCATCTGTACATTTTTGTTCCTGCTGGAATTTCAGTGAAAGACATGCATATTGAAATTCATATTTTACACTTAATGTATGTTTATTAAATATTAAATACATTTGTAATGAAAACAAGATTCATGAGTGTCATTATCCAGTAAGAGACAAATGGATTAATCATTGTTAAGACATTCAACCATCACTGACTGAACGGACTGATTTCAATAGTACAGAGTTCAACTCCTCTTATCTAATGCTGTTAGAGAATATCTTCATTTACAGTCAACTTTGAGCTTTGTCACTTTTATTTTCCTTCAACATTACACACTTACTAACTAAGCATAATATTACTCCTTCAAGTTCTAACTTGTCAACAGTTTGAGTTATTTTATGTGAGTTATATCTATATTCATTTGATTTGAAGCAAATTTTAAAAGTGGTATAAAAATAAACTTGACTGTTTAAGTAAAGTCTTATTAACCAGACTTATTTAATGTATAAGTCCCTATTCTGTCCTCACAGTTTTTTAATTGTTAATGCAGGAAAACTTTACTGTAATAATCAGATAGTGTTTTATTCACCTGTAATAATTCTCTTGAACATGAACAAGCTTTGTAAAGTAATCGCAGATTCTATGAGCCACTACTGCAAACCTGAGTATATTACACTAATGGGATGTAAAGTTAATAAAATGAGTACGAACTTTCTTTTTCAGTGCAAACTAAATAATATTCACCTGCCACAGAGTATATTATTGAAACATATGTTAGAATTGTAGTATGGCATTCCCCCGAATGCAGAGATTTTTAGTGTGTGCCTCCTGAATAAGCTGTTTGATCGCCCCCTGGTGGCTAGATGCAATACAGGTCATAAACGCAACTCTCTTAGTGCAAACAAATGGGACAGGAATCAAAATATACAATTCCCTTACACTTCCCAAAAAATTCCCAAGATGTTTTTATTAATTTAGTCAGTTATCACGTCGATGTAGGTCCAAGTGCTCGTTTTTCGAATAAGTCTGGTTTAAGTTTATGTTATAAAGAGGGGGGTGGTAACATGATTTATAAAAAGTTCCGTCATGAAACTCTAGATTTTACAGTCCAATGGGTCTTACTCAATCTAACATGATACATCATTACCACACAGCACAGCTGATGTTCTTTCGATATCAGCAACCAATGAGCTTGCTGCTCAATATTTAAATCTTGTCTGATTCTTGCTGTAGCAGTTGCAGTGCGCTTCAGGAACCCTCCACCTTCCCCAGCTCCACTTGTATAGAGGTTATTCATATATGTTTTATGTGCAGCAGCAATATTCTATATGCTCACAGCAGCATGTTGTGGATGTATTGGCAGTAGAAAGTACTTGATCTGTCACAGCAGCAGCAACAGAGTAGCAGATCTATTCCTCCAAGACCAAACACATTAATATTGTCAAGTTCACTACAATGCTAAACTCTCAGAGAGTTGACATGATGGAACTTTGTTTTACGATCAAGTCATCAGGGAATATGGGCGGGACCTTGACACTGCGCTCCACTTCATGCTCACTACTGCACAGACTCGGGCTCCAAAATGACGTCAATGACAAAAGCCATAACTCTGATGTATCGGCTTCATTTTTTCTACAATGGAAGTCAATGGGAGCGCGTCGTCCATTTTTGAGACAGCTCGAGGTTTCACAAAATTTGTTGGCAGTTCTCTATGCTTTATTCATTTATTTGTTTGCCAATTTAAGTTTATATTTAGCTTATATTTAGCTTTGACTGGCTAAGCATAACTTCTTTTTCCATCAAGGAAAGGTGTATTGTGTATCATACATTCTTATGGCACCTCAAATGAACCTCTGTGTTCTGAATTTATCAAAAAATAAATATGAAGTAGTTATAAAACAGTCGTTTTTGTCATTTTGAACACAACACTTCACTTATAGTTCAACAACAGATCTTATTAATATAGATCTAATAGCAGTAATATAATACATGAAGGCAGTAATACGGCTTATCGCTGTGTTCAGACACTCAAAATCACATCAATGGAAGTTCTTTCACTTTCAAAGCTCTGCATTAAACATTTACAAAAAATACCTTTTACTACCTGAAAGATCGAAGAAAGATGCTCTGTAATATTCTCACTGAATCCTTTACTCTGGAAGTCTGCATCTGAAGTCTCAAACCTGTTGGCAAAAAGATCTCCTTTATTCTATCTCTTGAAATAGGAAATTAAGGTACAAATGGTTCAGTGGTTCAGATTGGGTTATGTAGTCTCACAAAGCTCCCTATAAACATCCCTATAAATATATGAAACTTCATTGACAGTTTACTGCTGATAAATATTTAATACTGGGATCAAGGTTTCTACTTCTCATCTTTATCGTCTTCTTGAGACATCTTTACTCTTTATATCTCTTATTTTATGTTTATTGTGTTGTATTTCTTAATTTTGTATACCCATAGGCCCTTATTTAAGTCATCTGTGTACTGTTTTTTATTGTGTTATTTTCTCGGTGTACTGTTGTAGCTGTTTCTGTGTACTGGATGCTCCTGTCGCCAAAACAAATTCCTTGAATGAGCAAACATACTTGACAACAAAGCTCTTTCTGATTCTGATTGACTACAAGAGGAACATCACTTGACAAAATGAAGCCAGCTGTACTAGTAATAAATGACATAATTATTCTTTTCTGCATTAGGGGTAAATATAATGAACCACTTCACCGTTAGTAAGAGTTATTATTTTCAAACTCCAGTTGAGCAGTCAGTAGTCACCTGTTGCAGATGATTCACTACACATTACAGCATCAGTGATCTTTGCTCTTTCTGGCTAATTCATGTTGTGTTCATCACAAAGGATGCAAGTGAGAAACTCAAGTGTGCAAATCTTCATTGACAGTTTACTCTTGCTAATCATTTAATACCGAGTTCAAGGTTTCTCATACTTTTCATCTTTATCGTCTTCTTGAGACATCTTTAGATCTTAGACCATTATTTTGGCCAACAGCCAACTAAACATGTGACATACAACAAGAAACACTTTTTATTTACCTTTCAGTATCTGATGGTTTTATTTCTCCGAAGTTTGGTCTCATCTCTTGGGACCAGTCACTCTTCACAGACACAGAGCTGAATACAGATGATCCTGATCTTTCACTAATGACACAAGAGAGAAAATCATTAAAATCTTTTGTTGTGTCTAAAACTGCTCACTTGTTCTCTCCTTCACTGTTTCCTATATAGTGAATGACATCTAAGTCTACTATATTGGGAAGAAGTGAATGACAATAAGTGAGCGTATAAATCAATCGTTGGAGAGTAACCATCATGGACAATCATCATAAACATAACCCTTACCATGTTACACCTGTGCGCCTTTACAGATTGCTGAAGGGTCATGTGACAGTCTTGACTGTTTATGGACCTTAATCTTACTTTTTGAAGATTTGTTGAAATGTAAAACTCATCTCAATGATAAATACCACAACATTTGACATGTCTGACATATTCTTATGTAACTTTTTTCAGTAAATGACAAAAGACATTGACTCTTACATGGCAAAGGATGCTGGTTGGATTTTTTTATTTTGGTTACCTCTTTTTCTTTGGGACATCCATTTTAAGGGTAGACATTATTTCGGAGCTGTCACAGCACTGATGTATTTGTGTGGATGAAGACAGTCATGACCTGGAGATCACAATATTGGTGTTGATTACAGGGGCATTTCAAAATGATAAATGGCGTTTACATAATGTGACGCTGGAGCAATTTAATAGGCTACAGTTTCCTATCCACTTTAAAGTTTACATTTACATTTAGTCATTTAGCATACGCTTTTATCCAAAGCGACTTACAAAGAGTTTAGGGCGCAATAAGCGATGTAAAGTTTTCACTCTGTCCATCTCATCAACACACACAATTGTACCTCAGAATAAAGAGCTTCACATCCATGAAGGCAAACTTTAGAAAATTATCTTTCTTCTATTTTCATTTAGATTTAAAATATTTTATTCTGTGTGTGGTATTTGATGAGCAGTCTTGCACAGAAGTGATGGAAAAAAATAGTCCTTACTGATTAATAATAGCTGTCCTGAGACTCAGTGGATCATGGTACTAGCATCGCCAAGGTCATGGGTTTGAATCCAGGGGATTGCACATACTTAGAAACAAATATATGGTACAATGTGTACTGTAAGTCGCTCTGGATAAAAGCGTCTACCAAATGCATAAAAAAATAATGACCCAGCTTTATTTATTTAGGGGATATATGCTTGTATGTTCCTTTAATTTTTTTTGTTAAATCTAATGTGAAAGTGGAGGATACAAATATTTATAAGATTTAATGTTAGTTAGTTCATTATCCATGTTTTGACTATACTTTTAATTGAGTTATTGTGTTATTATATTTCTAGGACAATATATATTCGCAAAAAATGTCAGCAGACCCCCAGAAGGTAATTGCGGACTGACTGAGCGGCGATCAAAGAGGCCAAGACTTCAAATTAAACATGGGATTCAAGAATACCTGCTTATTGTGTCAGACTGAAGGGAGTTTTTTTGTGTTAAAGACCAATAGGATGTATACGGTCCTGCTTAAAGTGATACTTCACCCAAATATTCTGTCATCATTTACTCACCCTCCACTTGTTCCAAATCTGTGTAAATGTCTTTGTTCTTATGAAAACAGATATTTGGAATATTGCTTTTAACCAAACAGATCTCAACACCCATTGACTCCCATAGTAGAAAAATGTCAATGGTAGTCAAAAGTGCCAAAGAACTGTTAGCGGTTCTACATTCTTCAAAATGTCTTTTGTGTTCAACAGAAAAAACAAAATGAAAATGAAAGGTAATGTTTCCTAGTATGGTAGTCAATGGGTGTTGAGATCTGATTTGTTATAAGCATTATTCCAAATATCTTTCTCTGTGTTCATCAGAACAAAGACATTTATATACATTTGTAACAACTCAAAGAATTTTCATTTTTGGGTGAAGTATCACTTTAATGCGCAGCTACTGACCACATGAAGAAATTGTTGGACATAAGTTTTGGTTTTAATGTTTTATAAGCTCATTTAACAAATGCAAACATAAACCTTGTACTTTCTGCTTTAAGGCAATACAGCATTTAAACAAGACCGTCGTGCAATTTGGTTTAATCATTTATAAATATATTCTAACTGTTTATAGCCTATGCTAATAATTACACATATTTATTACACTGTAGTTCAAAATAATCTTTAGTTTAATAAGAGATATTCCTCGACTGAATGTCTTTTTCGATATTGTAAAAATACAAGCAATGATTCAACAATATTATTTGAAACTTTTATAAACCAATTTTCTATTCAGTCCCGTTAGATTCTTCGATTCGACTTTCGATTTCACCAAAAATTTCCAATAACTAAACGGCAACATTTGTGGCCTTTTGAAATTAAAAAATCAAGTAAAGTTCACAAAGGCAACTGGTCATGTTTTAAATCACTAACATATCAAATATATTTAATTTAAACTTACTTTTCAGTAGTAATCAGCAAAGCAAGTCTTTCTGAACTGACGCATTTTGAAGAGAAACTTCCTGTCTGAATTATATCTCTTAAGTGAACTGAAGGTTATCCATTAAACCTGCGAAAAACAACAAGAGATGTAACCTAACATGTGACATGTTGAAAAAAAACCAATAAGTTAAATAATAATAGACAGACAGCGGTTATAAATACTGTCGAAAAGACTTGTACATGGTGTAGCTTTACCTGGCATCGTGGTTGTTGGTTACTTTCAGTTTTACTTTCATTACAAAATACGTAAGATTTGTATTAATGGTTCATTATTAAAATAAAATCAGGGCATAGTTGTTTGCACCAGTACACCATTTACTCACACACATGTAAAAGAGCGAGTACAAACGCATATTAAAACACTAACGTCACAAACAAAAATAAGATAAACAGTTATACCCAGAGCCTTTGAAAACAGAGTTGCGACACACTTTGATCTAGCCACCGCTTGGTCAAGTAATTGATGGAGCTCTGTGTGAATGGGCTATATTGGCAGCAATTTTCACGGAATACACACATACTTTATCAAATTAGCTGCGAATGTGTCTGGGAAACACGGACATGAATGGGCTTCGGTGCAATGTATAGAACTACAGAACCCTCCATGTCACGATTACTTCCGCATTCCATTCTTCCTTAAGACGTCTATGGGAGTGTCGCAACACTGTTTTTTTAGGGGTCCTGAAACTACCATCTCTCACTTGGCTTCAACTCTCTGTGCGTGAGAGCTTATATACTGTTAGAACAGAATGCACACAAATCATGACTGTGACAGCTCTCCCACTCTTCGTTATTTCCCACTTAAATACACAACAAACTTTATCTTGACCTACTCCAAAAAATCTACAATTTTTTGATTCTCAGAAATGATGTTTAATTAACAAAGTTCGGGAGGAGCCGGAGCATATAATCAGCCGGCTGGTCTATAATAAGCAATAACAGCGTATGCACAATTAGCCCTAGCGAGCTCGCTAATAAATAGGGAAACCATCTTACCTGCTCGATCTCCTAAGATTAAGCATCCCTCCTCCACCCCTGCTCCTCTACAAAGCTAAATATGAATGCGCCGAGCTCGGAACCGGTCTGAGCCCAGAACACACCCCCCGGGGTTCCTGCGGGCTCAGACCGGTTCCGAGCTCGGCGCACTCACCCGTACCAAGGTAGAGTGTTTCGGGCTCGGATAGATCTGGCGAGCTCGGAGCCCGCTTCCCGGATAGCACGCCAAATACGCATAACCTTCATAACCAAGCTCTATCATTATCCCTATCAACATCACTGTTATATGTGTAGGTGAACTCGTGAAAACTGTTATTGACAACAAAACATCAATAATATTAAATGCCTAAAACACTAGACCAAAACAGTCTGCTCTTTTGCTTTCACAAAGCATAAATATTCAAAATATTCAGGCACAAGGCCATTCAGCAAATTTCCTTTGGTGCAGATCTGGCCCATAAACTACTGACCAGTGGCATACTTAAGAAAGTGTTCCCCGTCCCAGATCTGGTCCACATCTTCTTAGCCACAACTCAACCAGATCTGTGCCATAATTCCACCAACAGTGAGCCATACAATGAAGAATGATGTGGCCCATATCTGGACTCTATGTCCTTCTTGTTAGCTGGTTCAGCAAAGGACTGACGGCCCTTATGGCCGAAAGACTAATAGCCGGAATTCTCCCAGAATTTAACCATATTTACAACACAACATTTTTTTTATTTCAAATGTTCAATAAACAAAATCCAACAATATTAAACACAAACACTCATTCTCAAAATATATTGTTTTATGACGGATTATACAAAAGATTAACCACACTCAACCCCACAAATTAATTCAAAATCATTTGCTTTTGTCATGTTACATGTACTCAAATATCTACTGGTACTCTGTGTTCATTTGTAATCAGTTATTTAATAATATTTTAACATTGTAAGAGTCTATCTTGCATTTTTGCGAGATTAAAAATAAACATAATTTTCTAATTAACAGTTTTTCTCAATGTCTGTGGGGATCATTTGAAGTGTTACGACCCTCTTAAAATGGTCTAGGGGAAAAGGGAGTAACATTCAAATTTTTGTGGTAAAACTGTAAAACTGAAGGAGGCAGCAGCAACAATGCAGAGACACCAGTTGCAAACAAATGTGATTTATTGTACAAAGTGAAAATCCAAATAACTACCAAAAGTTTTTATAAGAATATATATACATTAAAGAGACAACCAATATGTACCAATATGTACCTATCCACCTTCCTCTTGGGTAAAGAAAAAACGTCCTAGAGCCTAAGCTCAGCAAAGCTCACAGAGCAACGCCATCCAAGTCACAAAGTGACCCAGGAAGCAAAAAGATCCTGGTTCACTTCCTTGCACATCCTTTTATCTGCCGGTGGAAACTTTACTGGCACTGGATAGGTCGGTGTCACATTGATTACTGATGACTGACAGCTTCCAGAGCCAATCAGCAGACAAGGGAGGTGGCCTAAGAGATTGACAGTTAACAAGGAGAGAGAGAGAGCAAGAGCGAGAGCGAAGACAGGCACATTTATGGACGTAACACTCCCACCCTTAAGAACAAACTCGTTTTGTAAAACAAACACCATACCAACTATGCTCTCGAGAGAGCATCAGCTAAGACATTCTCTGAACCCTTCTTATGTCTGATTTCTAAATTGTAGCTCTGGACAATAAGAGTCCAGCGCATTAAACGCTGATTGTGGTTGCACATTCGAGTTAAAAACACAAGAGGATTGTGATCTGTATAAACCACAATCGGGAGACTACTGGAACCAAGGTAGACTTCAAAGTGTTGTAATGCGAACAATAAAGCAAGAGCTTCTTTTTCAATTGTCGAGTAATTCAGCTGATGTTTATTAAACTTACGAGAAAAATAACTAATAGGATGTTCTATCCCCTTTTCATCCTCCTGAATAAGGACAGCACCAGCACCCACGGCGCTTGCGTCAACCTCCAATTTAAAAACTCGAGTACAGTCAGGTGCCATTAAAACAGGTGCATTACACATCAAAATTTTGAGTGAACCAAAAGCATGCTGACTCTCAGAAGACCACTCATAAGATTTAGATGGGCTGAGTAGTGAAGTAAGAGGACTCACGACAGTAGAGAAATTCTTATAGAAACTACGATAATAGCCTGCCATACCCAAGAACCTCCGCAACTCTCTCCGGGTAGTAGGAACCGGAAATTCCGTTATTGCAGTTACCTTAGCCTCTACTGGTCGTACTTGGCCTTGACCAGTGATCGTTGCTTTGCCAAATTCACATTTTGCTATGTTAAGCGTTAAATTTGCTTTAACCAGTCGTTCAAACACTGTTCTCAACAAGCCAATGTGTTCTGTCCAACTCAACGAATACAATACCAGATCATCGAGATACGCGTTGCAATTTGGTACATCATATAAAACGATATCAACGAGGCGCTGGAATGTTGCTGGGGCATTTCTAAGCCCGAAAGCCATCGCCGTATACTGGAGGAAGTTATCTGGGGTTACAAAGGCTGAAATCTCCGAAGCTTGTTGGGTGAGTGGAACTTGCCAATATCCTTTCAGCATATCAAGCTTGGTAACGAAACGTGCAGAACCGATGTTATCTATACAATCCTCCATTCGAGGTAATGGGTAACTGTCTGGCACAGTCACAGCATTTACCTTACGGTGCAGAATCTGAAGGTACCATCAGGTTTGGGAACAAGCAGGCACGGAGAGCTCCATGGACTGCAACTGGGCTTGGCTAAATTATTTTCCAGCAAATACGCTACCTCTTGACGCATAACAGATCTTTTTACGGAGTTTACACGATAAGAATGTTGCTTAATAGGACGAGCTCCATTCACTTTAATATCATGTTTCAGGACATTGGTTTATGTAGGCACATCACCAAACAGGCCTTTGAAATCAGAAAGTAATGTTACAATGTCTATCCTCTGATCCACAGTCAAATGATCAAGATAGGAGCGTAGATCTTCTAAAATCTCTGAATTTGCTAAACTTGTACCCTGTTGAAAAGCCTTGCGAAGCATCACACCATCTGTGTCCACACCCAAGATACTAGGAGATGGCGCCAAATCGACAGCTATCGCAACAGAAGAGACCACGGGCCCTGCAGTCTGTTCCACAGCACTTGCTGTTGACGACTCTCTAGTATGATAAGATTTCAACATGTTTAGGTGACAAACACGGGTTTTTCGTTTTCGATCAGGTGTGCACAACATGTAATCAATTTCACTCATATTCTTTTTCACAACATAAGGACCAAAGAAACGAGCAGACAAAGATGATCCTGGGACAGGTAACAGCACAAGCACTTCATCACCCGGTTGAAATGATCGCACTACCGCTCGCTTATCGTATTTACTCTTCATGTCTTTCTGAGCTTTAGCAAGCGATTCTCTAGCTAGCAACCAAGCAGTATGAAGACGATCTCGAAACGTGGATACAAAATCCAATACATTAGTGTTTGAACTTAACATGGGCTCTAAAATCTGTTCTTTAAGAACTTTGAGCGGACCTCTAACTTGGTGTCCGAACACAAGTTCGGCTGGGCTAAAACCAAGAGATTCTTGACTGGTCTCTCTGACAGCAAATAAAACTAAGGGAACCCCCTCATCCCAGTCTTTAGCAGTAATGCTCCATGCAATATTTCTTAAGCATTGATTTAAGAGTTTGGTGAAAACGCTCAAGTGCACCCTGGCTCTGCGGATGGTATGCACTTGAGACTCTGTGAGAAATTGCCAGTGATTCGAGTACTTGTTTAAAAAGTTTTGATAAGAAATTTGTACCTTGATCGGTTTGCACTACTTTTGGAAGTCCAAACGTAGAAAAGAATTTCACCAATGCTTTTATGATGACAGGCGCCGTGATTTTTCGTAGTGGAATCGACCTCAGGGAATCTGGTAGCCACACACTTCATGGTTAATAAAAACTGGTTACCAGACTTAGTCTTAGGTAGTGGACCAACGCAGTCTACCATCACATGTTCAAATGGTTCTCCAATCGCAGGTATAGGAGACAAAGGAGCGGGTGGAATTCTCTGGTTCGGTTTCCCGACATTCTGACAGGTATGACATCTTTTTTTAATCCTGGCCAAAAGAAATGGCTCAAAATCCTATTATAGGTTTTCGTAACTCCCAAATGACCAGCAAGCTGGTGATCATGAGCCAAACACAAGACATGTTGACGATAGGAAAATGGGACAACAATCTGATAAACAACATTCCAGTCTAAATTCTTGTCAACATGAGAAGACCACTTTCTCATCAATAAGTCATCGTCAAAAAAATAAGCAAATTTATTTTTCTTAGCCCCATCAATGGAAAGAGCAGAATTGAAAGAAGTCAAAAGAGTTTTATCCTCCTTCTCCGCAGCAATAATTCTCTCACGTGAGACTGGTAATTTGAGTATCTCTGCGTCAAACACAATTACCTCTTTATTTTCTGATGTTGAACCATTTTTCTTTTCAAGATTCATCTCCAGTGATGCGTCCCCTGACAACAGTGGAAACATGAAGGAATTAGACAGATTAACTTCATCACCTACTCTGTGCGACTGAGCACGCGTGATGGCGCAGGTTGGGAAAACATCAGGGTATTTTTCAGAAAGTAGCTCCAACTCACAAAACGCATTTGGTTCATCAACAACTTCAATAACGGTCATTACCTTTCCACCTGCCAGGTCATTTCCAAGGATAAAATCAACACCCAGCAACTCTCACGAAACCCGTAAACAACTCGCTTTGTAAGTGCACTCGATGAAGCGGGAATTTCACACAACCCATATCAATGCCCTGTACAATCACGCTAGACCCACAAAAAGTGTTGTCAGACAGCTGTAATTTACCTGCCAAGATAAACGATTGCATGGCCCCAGTGTCCCTGAGTATTCTTACTTCGTCCTGGTCCTCTCTTATCCCACTCAGTGATATTAACCCTTTCGACACAAAGGGACGATAACTCTCATCAATCCTTTCCTCAGTATGCACAGTGACTGCAGATTTAACAGCTTTTACAAACCCCACACTCTTTGGTTGTGGTTGCTGCTTGCGCTTCAACGCCAAGCAGTCGGCGATCACGTGCCCGTTTTTGTGACAGTAAAAACATTCACGCTCCTCTTTATTATGAGGTGGACTAAATCTGGAACGTGATGTTTGAGAATGCGAACTGTCAATCTGTAACTTTTCAGGACGTGCAGAGGCAAATACATTCTTAATAAACTCATCTGCAAGTACAGCTGCGTGTGACAAAGTAGTCACCTTCTGTTCACTAAGGTATACTACTACGCGTTCAGATAAGCATCCCTTAAATTCCTCTATCAATATCAACTCCCTTAAGGAGTCAAAATCACTCACTTTACTGGCAGCACACCATTTATCAAACAACACTCCCTTCTCCCTAGCAAATTCCACAAATGTTTGGGTAGGACTCTGTTTATGTTTCCTAAAACGTTGCCTATAAGCTTCCGGAACCAACTCATATGCTCGCAGGATAGTAGACTTCACAGACTCATCTTTCAGACTCTCTTCTAACGATAACGTAGAACAAACTTCTTGCGCTTTACCAAACAATCTACATTGTAAAAGCAAAGACCAAACCTCCTTAGGCCAATGAAGAGAAGTTGCGATGCGTTCAAACGCACTGAAGTGTCTGTTGAATTTGGGATTGCATCGCTGCCAGCGGCAAGTTTGTATCCTCGACACTTGCTTCACCTCACATTTGTTCCTGGTCTTAATATTAGTGTATTTTACTATCGTTACCTATCACTGTCGTTGCCGAATTATTTATAACTTTATTTTCTAAACCTATATTAATTGAAGCGTAACGCCGCTAGCATATTAGTGTGTTAGCTTGCCTTCTGTTTACACTGTGGAATATCATCTCCCCCTGTTTGTCCTGTGTGCTAACTGTTTCTCTTTTTAAGTGTATATACTAAGACTCATCAAGCAACCTTGGTAAGTTAGGATTGCACTTCATACCCGGTGAGTCATGGCTTCTATTCCTATTGTTGTTATGTGCACCTCATGTCATATGTTTAGCTTAGCATTCTCTGTCAGCGGCGAGGGATTTACATGTGATCAATGCAGGGAAGTAGTTGGGCTGACGGAGAAGATCTTAGAATTAGAGTCTCGCATCCAATCTTTATTTGAGGATAGTAAGAGTGTTAGGACCGTAGAAAACATTTTGGATGCGAGCAATGTTAGCGCACACAGCTCGGTTCCGGTTGAAAATCCCCTGCAGCTGGGAAACTTTGTGACGGTGAGACGGCATAGTCGCAGGACAAAACATCACTCAACTGTTCCGATTAAAGTCTCGAACAGGTTTGCCCCGCTCAGTGACGCACCGACTGAGAAACCTGTTGAAAGTGCCCTAGTGATCGGTGATTCTATTGTCCGGAACGTTAACATAGAGGCACCAGCCACCATTGTCAAATGTTTACCGGGAGCCAGAGCGCCTGACATCAAGTCAAATTTAAATGTGCTGGCTAAGACTAATCGTAAATTCAGTAAGATTGTTATTCACGTCGGCACAAATGATGTTAGACTCAGTCAATCGGAGATCACTAAAGATAATATTAAAGAGGTGTGTGAGCTCGCAAAAACGATGTCAGACACTGTAATATTCTCTGGCCCCCTCACTGCTTACCGTGGTGATGAGATTTATAGCAGATTATCATCACTAAATGGCTGGTTGTCTGAGTGGTGCCTGCAGAATAATGTAGATTTTATAAATAACTGGAAGAGTTTTGAGGGCAGACCTGACCTGTTGAAACGAGATGGTCTCCATCCCTCCTGGGATGGGGTTTCCCTCCTCTCTAGAAATTTGGCACACAGTCTTAATAATGCTAAAGTCTGACTACCTAGGGCCCAGGTCAGGAAGGAGACAGAATGGCTTAACCAACTGTCTGCTTGCCGTCTCGCGTTACAGAATACACAAAATATTCAACATGTAATAATCCCTTTTTACAAACAACATAAAATAGAGACTGTGTCTGTCCCCCGGATTAGCAAACATAAGATATTGCGTAAACCTCTTGAAAGTAATATAATAAACGTTAAACAAATTAAACATGAACAAAATACAGATAATCAACTGTTACGACTCGGATTGCTTAATATTAGATCTCTCTCAAATAAAGCACTTTTTGTTAACGATATGATAATCGATCATAAAATAGACATGCTTTGTTTGACAGAAACATGGCTAAAGCCAGATGATTATATTACTCTAAATGAATCCGTTCCTCAAGATTATTACTATAAACACGAGCCTCGCCTAAAAGGTAGAGGGGGAGGTGTTGCTGCACTTTACAATAATTATTTTATCATCTCTCAGAAGTCTAACTTTAAATACAATTCTTTTGAAGTCATGGTACTTCACGTATCAACACCTTATACTAAGGACAAAACATTTTTAAAATTGATTCTAGCTATTGTATATAGGCCTCCAGGGCACCACACAGATTTTATTAAATACTTTTGTGGGTTCTTATCAGAACTAGTACTGGCCGCAGATAGAGTCCTTGTCGTCGGTGACTTTAATATCCATGTAGACAATGATACAGATGCCTTGGGCATGGCTTTCAAAGACACTCTTAACTCCATGGGCGTTAGTCAACATGTGTCAGGACCCACTCACCTTCGTAATCATACTTTAGATTTAATACTTTCTTATGGTATAAATGTGGACGATGTTAAAATCGTTCAGCAGAGTGAAGACATTTCGGATCATTATCTGATATTATGTTTGCTTCAATGGCCTACGGCTGCAAATCAAACTCCTTTTTAGAAATATGGTAGAACGATTACTTCAACTACCAAAGATGCGTTTCTCGATAATCTGCCTGAATTGTCTAAAATATCTAGCATGTGTAAAAACTAGTGGTGGGCATAGATTAATTTTTTTAATCTAGATTAATCTAGATTAATCTTGGAATTAATCTAGATTAATCTAGATTAAAATGGCTCATTTGAATTCTGCCGAAGGCATTCATAATATGTGTGTTACCCAAATAATGACTAAAAGTAAGTCTTTGAGAACGGGTTTCTCAAGCCAGGTGGCGCATTAGACCAGGGGCTCATCTCCTGTTTCCAAAATGCATCACAAACTGCTTGAGCAAGCTGTTCTACTATGATAATTTGTGATGAAAATTAAATTATGTTCAATAAGATGTACTTGGGTTTACTTCCGCATTAGCGAGGGATGCTTTGCGTTTAGGTGGTACTTGAGACTGGAAGAGCTCCTACAGTACATTTACATTTACATTTAGTCATTTAGCAGACGCTTTTATCCAAAGCGACTTACAGAGAGTTAGGGAGCAACAAGCGATATGTCATACAGGAGCCATAATACATTAGGTGCCAATACAAAGTTATTGGTTTCAACTAAAGCTAGACCACTACCTGTTGAGAGAAAGTTTTTTTTTTAAACTAACTGTATGTAAACCAATTCCGTACAGTAAACCAATTCCACATTGCACAAGGTGCAAACAACCTTAGTCTTGTCGAGGTTTCCAGTTGGAAGCGTCTTAAAAATAAATTTTCCCTGAAGCAAACCCGGCGGCTTCATAGCTGCATCCATGTTAGTACGTCACGTTTGATGTGGTCATTTCACAGTAACGTTATGTTGTTTTCGGACCAAACGCGAATGGCGCGTCAAGCGTGAGTGATTTACATGTTAAGTGAATGCAAAGCGGCAATGGACCTACTTGCTTCGCGAATCGCGCGAATGAAGCCCTGGTTATGAGATGATGAGGCGGCGCAAATCACGCGAATGACGCGAATGACGCGAGTTGAAAAATCTCGTTCTCTTCCCCTACAGTGTAATTAATCTATGTATACATCCGCGCTAAAATATCAAAGTGAAAGTCATCATAGCTTGTGTAGTATAGACCCAGCTCCCAACCTGACTTTGAGAATAGATTAACGGCGACATTTTTTTTAACGCGCGATAAGAGTCTCACTGCGTTAACGGCGTTAACGCCGTTAACGGCCCACCACTAGTAAAAACGTTGACGATTTTGACACTACTATTGAAAATTTTAACTCTACCTTCTCGGAAATATTAGACATAGTTGCTTCTCTGCGTTTAAAGAAAATTAAAAATAGCAGTCCAACACCGTGGTATAATGAACACACTCAGACTCTAAAGAAAGCGTCCCGGAAAATGGAGCGCAACTTTAAGAAAACTAATTTAGAGGTCTTTCGTATAGCATTGAAGGATAGTACTCGAAAATACAGGAATGCCATAAAAACGTCTAGATCCGCCTACTTTTCATCACTAATAGAGGAAAACCATCGCAACCCTAGGTTTTTATTTAACACCGTGGCTAAGTTAACAAAAAATAAGTCGTCAGCGACGTCAGATTCTGATTATCAGCATAACAGTGATGAATTTATGAACTACTTCACTAGTAAAATCCAAGATATAAGAGAAAAAATTATAACAATGCAACCTGTAGTGAAACCCGCTGAACAAACTAACTACAGTACCCCTAAGGAGAAATTGCAATTATTTTCTACAGTAGATCACGATGAACTGTCTAAAATCATTAGATCATCTAAATCAACAACATGCATGCTAGACCCTATACCTACAAAACTACTGAAAGAAATGCTCCCAGATATTATAGATCCTCTTCTTAGTATTATTAACTCATCTCTGACATTAGGACATGTGCCTAAAGCATTTAAGGTGGCTGTTATAAGGCCTCTTTTAAAAAAAACCAAACTCGACCCTAAAGAACTAGGGAATTACAGGCCTATATCGAATTTACCATTTACATCTAAAGTTCTGGAAAAAGTAGTTTCAACTCAATTATGCTCCTTCCTCCAAAGGAATGACATTAATGATGAATTCCAGTCTGGATTTCGAGCATGTCACAGTACAGAGACTGCTTTGATCAGAGTTACAAATGATCTGCTTTTAGCGTCTGACCGTGGCTGTATTTCGTTATTGGTGCTGCTAGACCTCAGTGCTGCATTTGACACCATTGACCACAGCATACTTCTACATAGACTCGAAAATTATGTCGGCATTAACGGAATAGCATTGAAATGGTTTAAGTCTTATTTATCTGACCTTTTTCAATTTGTAGCAATAAACAATGAGGTGTCCCGCATATCACAAGTCCAGTACGGTGTACCACAGGGCTCAGTTTTGGGGCCTCTGCTCTTCGCATTATACATGCTACCTCTAGGAGATATAATAAAGCGACACGGAATTAGCTTTCACTGTTATGCTGATGATACTCAACTTTATATTTCCTCGAAGCCTCATGAAACCCAGCAGTTTCATCGAATAAAGGATTGCATAGTTGACTTAAAAATGTGGATGAGTAACAATTTTTTACTACTAAACTCGGACAAAACAGAAGTGTTACTTACTGGACCGAAAACCGCTATACGTAACAACCAAGAATACTGCTTAACGATTGACGGATGCTCCATAAAATCCTCGTCATCAGCTAAGAATCTTGGCGTTGTATTCGATAGTACTCTGTCATTTGAAAGCCATGTCGCCAACACCTGTAAAATTGCATTTTTCCATCTTAAGAATATATCTAAACTACGTCATATGCTGTCACTGTCAGATGCAGAGAAATTAATTCATGCATTCATGACATCAAGACTAGATTATTGTAATGCACTTCTAGGTGGATGCCCTGCAGGCCTATTACAAAAACTGCAACTTGCTCAAAACGCGGCAGCTCGAGTTCTTACACGTACAAAAAAGTATGAGCATATAACCCCGGTTCTGTCAACCTTGCACTGGTTACCTATAAAGCATCGCATTAAGTTTAAGATCTTGCTTATTACCTATAAAGCCCTACATGGTCTAGCGCCGCAGTATTTGAATGAACTTCTATTGTGTTACAGACCTCAACGTACATTACGCTCTCAGGCGTCCTGTCAGTTGGTAATACCTAGAATTTCAAAATCAAGTGCAGGTGGTAGATCCTTTTCTTATCTAGCGCCTAAACTTTGGAATATTCTTCCCTGCACGGTCCGGGAGGCAGACACACTCTGTCAGTTTAAATCTAGACTAAAGACTCATCTTTCTAATCTTGCATACACTACACCTCCATAATATTAATCCTCAGAGGATTTAGGCTGCATTATTTAGATCAACCGGAACCAGGAACACATCCAACAACAAATGATGTACTTGTTGCATCAAAGAGTGCAGAACAGTACTCTACTCTCAGCCAGTCTTGTCTCTTTTTTCCAAGGTTACCGCAGGATGCAGTTCATGCCCAGACCTGATGGCAGAGCTGAGAATGGGAAGCGATGACCTGACAAGAGCTAAGAGGATAGAGCTGGATAAAGGACGCGACAACTTTGATTTTCCTTCAACATTTCAAATGTTATTAGATTGTTAATGATAATCTTAAATCTATCATTTTTTATTTTTATTTAGCCTTGTTGTGCAAGCACTGTTGAGCTTGTGCAGAGGCAGCAGCTTTTGCCAGAGGGGAACTGGAATCCCCTGGTTGGGCCTGGGTTCTCCTGAGGTTTTTTTCTCGATGGGAGATTTGGGTTCCTCACCACCGTTTGCATATTGTTTTGCACTATCTGCCTGGCCGGGGGGGCTGCTTTAGAATTCAGAAATTAGACATAATTAATATTGCATATAAGAATTTATAGTCCGTTTAATATTTGACCTGTGGTTCTTTCTCCTTTATCGCCAATGTGTGCTTTCACTGTGTGTGTGTGTGCGTCTATGTCAATGTGTGTGTGTATTCATGTTTGCATATTGTGTGTGTGGAGCATTTGTATGTCTGTCTTTGTTGTTTTCACCTTTTTCTTGTTTTTACAGGTATATGCCTTTAGTTTTTTTACTTGTATTCAATGTGTCTCATGTACAGCTGCCTTGTAACAATGAAAATTGTAAAAAGCGCTATATAAATAAAATTGAGTTGAGTTGAAGTAAGTATCAACTTCTGTTTCTCTAAATTGAGGAACAAGTGCAATGTGTTTACCTACATCAAAAGCATCTGGAGCTAAACCAACCCGCGGAGGAGTAGAAGAGACTTGAGCCGGGACTCGCTGTACAGCTGAGCCGGTAGCAACGTTTGATGCACCTAGCTCAAGCTGCCTCAGCTTCACCTGCGTCTCAGCCTGAATTTCCAGCTTACGTACTTCCAACTGCAAATTCAGCTCTGCTTGGCGTACCTGGGCTCTCTCTTGCGCTTCATAATGCAAACGGGCAAGGCGGACCTTCAGTCGCGTTCCTTCCCGTGAATCAACAGAACTGGGTGAAAACGGCTCAAACGGCGGTAAGCCGGCCTTGGCTTCGACCTCTGCCTCCACGTCAGCCTCAGCTCCACCACTACGCTTGTCCTCCTCCCCAGAACTGATTTGCGCCAGAGCCACGCCATCCACGTTAACATCTCCACCCGTTTCACCGCCCCCAACGTTTGACATAGGCAACACCTGCAACTCATTCAAACGCAAGATCAGTATTCGTTTTATTTCTTTTTTAAGAGACTGTTTACTTACAACAATCTGAAAATGGTCCACGATCTGCAATAAATCCTGCTTCCTGCATGAGTTAATTTGCTGTTCAGATGGACTGATAACAAAATCTTGCAACTTAAACACTTCCATAATTAATAACCAATAAGCATTGCCCTACTACACCGCATGAGAATATCTTATACTGTCGCACTACAAACAATGCAATGTCCATTGCTTTGCCATCAACACATTCACAAAATTACCACAATTAACATACTCTTTTTGGGATTTATTGGATACCGGACGAGCCCCCATTAAATGTTACGACCCTCTTAAAATGGTCTAGGGGAAAAGGGAGTAACATTCAAATTTTTGTGGTTAAACTGTAAAACTGAAGGAGGCAGCAGCAACAATGCAGAGACACCAGTTGCAAACAAAGGTGATTTATTGTACAAAGTGAAAATCCAAATAACTACCAAAAGTTTTTATAAGAATATATATACATTAAAGAGACAACAAATATGTACCAATATTTACAACTTTGAAAACAAACAAAAGAACAATACAAATCAACCCAAGAGAAAGAGGACGCCAGTGACGCCAAATGAAAGAAAGAAACAAAAACAAAACACTTCTAACTTATTTTAAACCTCTAACCTAACGAAAGAAAATGAAAGCAAAACTTCAGCGCCAAGCGCCATATACTTCCCTATCCTCAACTAATAAAAACCAAACATACAGGGGGTGGCGTTCACCTCTTACCTAGGGTGTCTAAACAAATCAAGGTACCTAAATGTTGCACAATGGAAGTCGCACGACATCTTTCCTATCCACCTTCCTCTTGGGTAAAGAAAAACGTCCTAGAGCCTAAGCTCAGCAAAGCTCAAAGAGCAACGCCATCCAAGTCACAAAGTGACCCAGGAAGCAAAAAGATCCTGGTTCACTTCCTTGCACGTCCTTTTATCTGCCGGTGGAAACTTTACTGGCACTGGATAGGTCGGTGTCACATTGATTACTGATGACTGACAGCTTCCAGAGCCAATCAGCAGACAAGGGCGGTGGCCTAAGAGATTGACAGTTAACAAGGAGAGAGAGAGAGAGCGAGAGCGAGAGCGAGAGCGAACACAGGCACATTTATGGACGTAACATGAAGGAAAATCTGTTGGGAAAAACATATACTGACATTGGACATCTTTTATATTACTGCAGACTTCATTTAAACACAGATTTTGATGGCAAGGCCTTCACATAAGAATTTAAACAACAATTAAAAGACAAAAATGTTACTGTAATAATATGTGTTGGTCAATTTGAGCCTAGTTTAATCCGTCTGGAGAGTCCATTTTTAGACTCATATTTCTAATGAGTGTTATTCCAGTATTAAACCATTATCGCTGAGGAAACCAGTTTTATCAATGAAACAATTTATAAAAAATTAAATTGCATGCAATATTGACACAAATTGCTACATATTTCAATAAGATTACTTTTAAAATGTCAAAAATCACTTACGTAAACATGAACAGTTATGAGGAAAGAAGAGAAAGGTGCTGTGAGGACTGCAGGACGCACCTGATTTCTGCAGGAAATTTGATGTGTTTTTCCAAGTACAATCCAAATGTCAGCCACAAGTTATTGTTTTCTACTGTGTGCCATGACCTAAACATATGTGGTTCTCATGTGTTCATTGTTATCTGGGCCATATACCGCAAAACAAGATGTGAACCAATTGAACACTCCCGCCATTTCTAAAATGACGGCATATTTGGCCCATATATGTTCAGGCATGCCTTAGCTAGGCCAGATGTAACAGATGATTTTCAAATGTGGCCCAAATCTGCTTGCTATATGGATTACTCCTTGTGTAATAACTGGACTAGTAGCTGTTTATTAGCAAAGGACTATTGAACTTCCTGCACTGCTTTTAAGGTAAACTGATGTTTTGTTAAGTTGCTGTTGTTAGCACCTAGCCATCTAACTTGAGTTTTCAACTAGCACTTTTGTCACTTTGAAGTCTTGAGCTATTAATTGAATTTGAGGGCTCAGCTGTGAATCAATCACTGACCCATTAGGCAATCAGGGAGCCTGTATTTTAGAAGCACTGATTTCTGAAGCGGGAGCACTTGTGTGAAGCCCTCCTCGTGTGAAGACCCACGCCATACCATGCCACGCCACGATTTACTTTTTTCTTATATTATTCAACACTAATACAGCTTGATGTAATAATGAATTCTTTCACTTAATTCAACTATATCTTGGTACCTTGTACCATCGATTGGATGGCAACATTACAAATTCATTACACAACACGTAATGGGGTTCAGAGACAATATTATTAGCTAGTCGCTCAAGATTATTTTGGTAGCATAGTTCATATGGCTTTTGTAGTGGCTGCCCCACTATTTTGTAACACATTTTATAAATGACCTCAGTATACAGAGAAACTAGATTCTTTGCATGGATTTTTTTACAGATACTATCTATATGATCTTTCCATGATAGTGTGTCGTCTATTCATATTCCTAGTTACCTGTGTGCTTCTACTTGATTGATGTTCTCTTCGTGTATAACAGGTGTTGTTGAAGGGTTTTAAAGTCATGTTATTGATTACAATGTTCATTTAAGTACAATCTACGTTTTTATACATTTTATTTCTTTCTATGGATTACATATAATCAATAATAGAAAAGGGTATCATTGTGAGCAAATGTGTGTGTTAAAAGGGTTGAGAGACTAAGCAGGCATATTATGGTGCAGTGAGACGTTTTCAACAGGATGTGAAAATGTGTGTGCGCGGCTATGGTTGCCCAACATTCCATAGCCATTGGGGCCTCAGGTCAGGGGTTAACTGATGTGATGAAGTTGGGGAAGTGTGTTGTTTTTCAGATAGTAAAAGAAGAAGGGCGCAGTCTACGAAAATATCAGATGAGACATCACTCCATTGGACACAAAGAAAGCAGCAAATGTGGAGGCGCTCAGGGGTTGGCCACGGTCCGGAGCAAGCTGGAAGATACACCCACAAATACAAATATAAATATGTTGTACACTGTTTAGGCGGGGCTGATCTCTGGTAATACTCTGTGCGTAGAGTGAGTGTGTGAGACAGCCCAGCGCTGAGCCTCAAATCAATAAACTTCAACTTTTGTTCATCCGAAGTCCAGTAAGTCCAATTTTTGAACACGCAGGACACTAGATGACCAACAGATGGTGACCCCGACGTGATTGGCTAAAAAGGGACATTTCGGACAATCCTTAAAGAGTACAGAGTGACAAAACGGAGAGGGAAAATCTTGGGTTCAACACAACGCCCGGGCGAAAATAAAAAGGTGAGCAGAGACCTGTTTTATCGAACATCTGCTAATTGACTACTCTAAATTGTTTGTGTTGAATTGCAAATATTCCTGATCATTTTATTTTTAACAAATTTGCACAAGAGTGAAGTTTGTTGGATTGAGGTTATAAAATAACGGGTTAAGTCGTACGCAGGTTAAGTCGTTTGGTTAAAGTCCTTATGCATTAAATTAAGTCGTTTGGTTAAAGTCCTTACGCAAGTAAATTAAGTCGTTTGGTTAAAGTCCTTATGCAAGTAAATTAAGTCGTTTGGTTAAAGTCCTTATGCAAGTAAATTAAGTCGTTTGGTTAAAGTCCTTATGCAAGTAAATTAAGTCGTTTGGTTAAAGTCCTTATGCAAGTAAATTAAGTCGTTTGGTTAAAGTCCTTATGCAAGTAGATTAAGTCGTTTGGTTAAAGTCCTTATGCAAGTAAATTAAGTCGTTTGGTTAAAGTCCTTATGCAAGTAGATTAAGTCGTTTGGTTAAAGTCCTTATGCAAGTAAATTAAGTCGTTTGGTTAAAGTCCTTATGCAAGTAAATTAAGTCGTTTGGTTAAAGTCCTTATGCAAGTAAATTAAGTCGTCTGGTTAAAAGACCTCACGCATGGAATCATTTGGTTAATTCCTTATGAGAAATTATTAAGTCGCAGGTGAAAAGTCCTTGTGCCAACATTATTAAGTCGCAGGTGAAAAGTCCTTGTGCCAACATTATTAAGTCGCGAGTGAAAAGTCCTTGTGCCAACATTATTAAGTCGCGAGTGAAAAGTCCTTGTGCCAACATTATTAAGTCGCAGGTGAAAAGTCCTTGTGCCAACATTATTAAGTCGCAGGTGAAAAGTCCTTGTGCCAACATTATTAAGTCGCAGCTGAAAAGTCCTTGTGCCAACATTATTAAGTCGCGGGGTAAAAAGTCCTTGTGCCAGCATTATTAAGCCGTAAGATTAGAAAATCTTATGCAAAATTGTATCGTGATAAAAGTTGTGTGTTGTGTATGTATGAAAGTGTGTGGAGAGTTATATAAAGGCTGAAGTTATAGAGAAAATAATAGATCGTGATAAAAAGAGTACATAATACCGGCATAATTATAAACAGCATAAACCTAAATATGGAAGGGGAATTTGATAGAGAATGTGATGAATATGGATGTTTCCCTGTGACCGAACAATGGGGTCGTATAAAAGATATGATATTGGCCCAAACAGAACTAAAACACCATAAGAAGGAAATGAGAATATTAGGAGAGAATTGGAGTCGGATAAGTCTTGAAAATGGATGGGATAAACCACCACGGGTGCCCTTGGCACCCAAAATTGGGGAGATGGAGAAAAAAGCACACATGCGCGTTAAAGCACATGAGGCAGAAAAAGATAGAGTTCCGTTTTTTAAACAACGTCAGCACGAAAGGGTGAATAAAGAACTCCGTGAAGTACAGAGGCAGAGGCCAAAACAGAACCCCTCCTCAGGGCCAAGAGGTGGGTACCAAAATTTCAGGGGTGGATACCAGAATGATAGAGGAAGAGGCCCAAAAAGGGGGGGAGTGTGTTATGGATGTGGGAGTTCTGATCATTGGAGGAGTGCATGTCCACACCAACAGGGCAATCAGGCCATGGGACCAACTGCAAGGGGATGGGGTCCTTTTAGGGGAGGTCCCAGAGGGCACGGCCCTCAAACCTCACGACACTCCCCGGGGCAACAACACTCTGCTCCTCACAGCTTTCAGGCACCCATGCACCCAGAGTGCGACCCAAATTGGGGCTCTGGAGGAGACGGAGGGGATTATTGAAGGGGCCCACACAGAGAATCCACGAGAGGTATGGGGGAGCCTCTCATGGAAATAGTGGTAAATGGCAGGCCACTAAAAGCACTGGTAGATACTGGTGCAACATACTCTACTGTTCAGAAATGTCATATAACTGAGGCACAGATTAGTGACCGAACAGTAGGAGTCGTGGGTTTCTCTGGTGGGTTAGAATACTGGCCTTTTACCACTCCTCTTACCACCACGTGTGCCCTTGGCACCCAAGGTACGAGACATGGAAAAGAGAGCACATGTAAGACTAAAAAGACATGTAGAAGAGAAATTAAATAAATAAATAATTTAAAATGGATAAATGCAGGGAAACATTTTAGTCAAGAAAAGAAATTGCAAGATGAATTTAGAATATGGACAAGCATTGCGCTTACGGCCACTGCTCTGAGTCCGGTTAAAAGAGAGGGGGAAGAAAATTTGCAGATAAAGAAGTCAGGAAGTGAACAGGGAGACACCTCTGAACAAACAGCATATTACCAACCCCCAAAACTATATCTAGACTTGCAACTATTGACAAAACCACAACCGTATGACGAAAAAATGAAGCAAGTTATGGTAAAATTAAACCAAGGAAACGTAGTAAAGAACTGCATGACAAAACGTTCGATATAAATGAAATAAGACAGCAATTACACCAAATAACAAGATTAGTCAGTGGAACAGCACAGCAGTTAGCCCGCGAGGGAGAAGAACAGGGAGAACACATTCCACAAGGGGAGGGGGAAAGAAGAGTGTGGAGAGCTAATAAATCACGAAGCACCCCTGTTTTATTGCATTGCCAACAGAGTTTAGATAGTGCTGGAACAATTGCAAAGTGGAGAGAATGAATCTCACTCTGAAACTGAAATTGGCTAAAATCTGTGCACAGACAAAATTGACCTGGTTATCTGTACTAACTCTAGCATTAATGACTGTACGTTCCTCTATTAACAGGATTTCTGGTTTCACACCGTTTGAATTTCTTACAGGTCGATCTTTTCCAGGACCGACAACACCGCTTCGGCAGGAGATCAGTGTCACATTGTGTTTATTTTGACAAATTAACTGCTATGAGCAAACATTTATCACAGCAGGTCACCCCTGACACTGAACCAGGACCGATCCCACCGCGAAATGAGTGGGCAGGTCTTTGGAACAGACGGCTGTGGACCTGAGATCTCAGGTCCAAGAGAGGGAGGGTGTTGACAGGTCATATAAAGGAAAGGTGACATTTGAATCTTTAGCGCACTGTGTAAGTGAAGATTGTGCATATGGGGCAGACATTGCAGTAATATTTAAGAATAAATATGGTGAAAAGTGAAGCATCACATGCATTTCTAACTTTTATGGGTCAAAACCATAAAGACTCATAGAATTATTCTATTTTTATTTCATTGGTCCACTAAACAGTGCCAAAAAGGGGGTATACTTTTTATACTTTTTCATTAACACTATAGATACCATGGCACAAGTAATAGTGAACCATCTGTTAAATATCACACAGAAATTCCCTAGTCCTTACAGGCCTCAAAGATCTCAAATGGACAGGTGTGGGTAGTGCCATAAAAAATGAACTGCCATGCAGACAACACCACAACATATGGACTGATATTTAACCCAGAGATTTGACTGAATTGAGAGAAAATTTTTATCTCTGTCTGTTATCCTAAAGTCTTTCTTTTCAGATTGATCACTATGACTCCTTATAGAGTCCAGATACCAGAGAGGTGTCTTAGAACTTGAAATGGAGGAGATGGGTGAGATTATACTTCAAGGGGTCATACACACTTCACAGTTACATCACAGAAGTAGTTACACGGCCTCCCGGTGTAGCACCGGATCCAAATTGTGCAACACAGATTGATGTAGATACCCATCTCCCAGACATGAACATATAGCCATGTGGACACACTTTCGCCACTACAACCTCATAAAATGATTATCTGGCATAACCTTAAAAGTTATCCAGACTCAAAACACTACACATCACCTAGGATGATTAGTCTAGATTTCAAATATGATACATAAGAAGGATCTATAGCCTGTCATGCATATAGAAAACTATATAGCATCTCACACATAGGACAAACTCATGATGCTAATTTAATTATAAGATAAAACCTGTTATTACAATTCTGTTGATTTATGTGAAACCTTGCAATGTACATAGGAGATCTGCATGGTTACAGTTGTATGGAATAGGAAATGGTTTAATTTCTGATGAAGAGATGTGAAATTGAAAATTTGTGCAATTTTCAATTGAAATCATTGGCATTGTTCCAAACCAGATAGCACACTGGTTTTTAATATATGTCTAATGATATTTTTAAAGAGTGGTTAGATCTGAAGTGCTGGCGCTTCTGCAATCGGCCTCGAAATTCTCAATCAGATTTTTGCCAGTGAACGTGACGTAGCGTACTGTACACATCAACATTCACAGAATTTTTTGACAACAGCTATATTAGAGATTCAGAATATGTCCTAATACTTCTTTGTAATGATAGATCTGCAGGGTTAACTCGTATTTGAGTATTCTGAATCACTATTATGGTTATTAAAATAAGTTATATAACTATACCATATTATGCATAACGTTGTATCTGGATTTTATTAATACCTGAAAATACATTTATATGCATACTGTAGATCTGTATTTTGGTTGCAATATATTTAAAAGATATAATTATAAACTATTATTGTATGATGTATACCACACTGGAGAATATGCCAGTTAAATAGACTTTTGCCACTCTTCCTTTAAAATACTCAAAGTATCTAAATTCCACCATAGTAGTGAAGAATCAGGTAATCAAATGGGATCACTTTATGTGGCTTTGGATGAAATTGAGACCTTATTCACCACTCGCACCAGGTACCATGAAATTTTTTTTTATGTTTAACCCTTTATCATCTTATCCCAATGTTACTAAAATCATCAGTGTTCAGTTGTTCTATGGTTATGCAGATGCCGTTCAGGTGTCTCATACACAATGGTGTGTTATTAGTGAGATGAATTCCTTAACCTATGGAGCTGCGCTGCAAACCATACCTTCTACTTAGATGTAACTAAGGATAAATGGGTCAGATAAATATCATGGGGAGGATACTACTATAAACAGATGTTTCTCTTCGGTGGGAAGACACCTTCTACGAACAGAGCACATGGGCTCTGACTGAATGGACTTGGTACAACAAATTATATTGCAGACTATCAGACTTAGGTGGAAACCAACCTGGGCAAAAGAACAGCAAAGATCCACCTGCTCTGCACCGTGCCAGCTCTACAGAGACTTCTGCAGTAATTGATACACAATGACAAAGAATGCCTAAAAATGTCCCCTTAGGGACTGCTCTGAGATTGCCCCAAGGGGTCAGGGGAGGAACTGTAAGGCAGCTGTGAAAGTGCAAAGAACTAAGGTTGTTTGTGATGCGAAGACACAAAACAATAAAACCCCATTTGTTGTTAGAACCTGAGGAATGATATCCTACCCTCCCCTCAGGGGTTGTTGATCCCCAGGAATTGAACCCCCTATTCTTATCACACCTGTGCCCTTGATCTCTTCAGGACCTTATCACTAGGAAAATGCTTACGCTTTTTATTCTGTGTATATCATTTATTGTCAGAGTATGAAGTTTTGATCATCATGTTTTGTATTGTTTTAAAGATCATGGTGCGATGGGTGAAAGGGTCTAGTTCTTTCAAATCTAACAGAGAGTATATTATATGTATATTGAGATCTTATTTGATGTTCTCTTCAGTGAAGAGAAAACAAACAAACCAAATTTCTCGCTGACCATTGGCTTTGTTACATCTGGGTATAAAAGGTGAATTGGCAAAAGACTCGAGCAAGCATCTGTAACCAGAACTTCCCACACTGGAACTGTGTGTCTCTATATTACCAGTAGCAGGGTCAATATGAAGCTGTGGGAGAATTGGCCATGCATGGGACTATTCATTGTCATCTCGATCACCATACGCTGGATGGCTCAGTCAACAAGGCATTATGTTCCGCCTCATATAATGAAGAGGTGTACTGTAGGATGTATAATATGTGTGTGACCTCTTTCAGAGGTCAAGAGAGGGATTGAAGGGTTTTAAAGTCATGTTATTGATTACAATGTTCATTTAAGTACAATCTACGTTTTTATACATTTTATTTCTTTCTATGGATTACATATAATCAATAATAGAAAAGGGTATCATTGTGAGCAAATGTGTGTGTTAAAAGGGTTGAGAGACTAAGCAGGCATATTATGGTGCAGTGAGACGTTTTCAACAGGATGTGAAAATGTGTGTGCGCGGCTATGGTTGCCCAACATTCCATAGCCATTGGGGCCTCAGGTCAGGGGTTAACTGATGTGATGAAGTTGGGGAAGTGTGTTGTTTTTCAGATAGTAAAAGAAGAAGGGCGCAGTCTACGAAAATATCAGATGAGACATCACTCCATTGGACACAAAGAAAGCAGCAAATGTGGAGGCGCTCAGGGGTTGGCCACGGTCCGGAGCAAGCTGGAAGATACACCCACAAATACAAATATAAATATGTTGTACACTGTTTAGGCGGGGCTGATCTCTGGTAATACTCTGTGCGTAGAGTGAGTGTGTGAGACAGCCCAGCGCTGAGCCTCAAATCAATAAACTTCAACTTTTGTTCATCCGAAGTCCAGTAAGTCCAATTTTTGAACACGCAGGACACTAGATGACCAACAGAGTATGAATGTCAGGAGCAAGCCTAAATACTTTTTCCTCAGTTTTTTATGTTAATACTGAGGGCATTATACAGCACTTGACCGATTTGTTTACACCCCATTGGTGCTGTTCTAAATACTCTTCTTGTTCAGTAGTGATGTTAACACTGTATCATCAGAGTACTATAGAATATATTTGTCGGTCCTATTTGATCGATATGTATATGCAAACTGACACTGATATTAACCAAATGCTTAAGCAGTATTCTATCTACACATTTGCCATTTACTGAAGTAAGTTCTATGGGCCTTTGGTCTTTGCATATTCTTTGGACAAAGTGTTTTTGGTATCGGTTTCATGATCGAGGTTTGGCACATTATCGGTACCATCTGTACATCAACGGAGGCCAATAAGATTGGTTGGTTGCCACACTGGGACTAATTCACAAACAAAGCTCTAGATGAGACTAGGAGCACATCCATCCGGACCAACAGCTTTTCTGGTATTAATAGAGCGAAATGTCTTCCTGACTTCCTCAAAATCAATAAATGTCTTTTGAGAAGAAGATGGTACGATGTTAACTAGATGATTGTTACTTGTGGGTTCATTTGAACCGAGGCTTCGGAGCTTGTGTCGAGCGAAAATGGGCGTGCCAGATGAAGTCTCGATTCAAAGACTGCGTTGTTAACGGAGAAATCACACCATGACAAACAAAGCTTCACTTTCTGCTCAGTAGGTCAGAATGTTCGAGCCCCAGAGCTCTTTTTTATGCGTTCTTGCCCTTACTCATATTTTGTACTTTTATAATAATGCATGGAAAGTATTGTATGTACATATACATGTATGTGTGTGATTATGCGTGTGAGCATTATTATGTAGGCCAACAGCATACACTCTCGAATCGTATGAATATGAACTCATACTAGTATTTATCAGCAAGCTTGAATGGGTAAATTAAATTATTACATTGATCATTCACACACACGTTTTACTCTAAGCTTTATTTGTACACTTAACATCAAAATTCATCTGAATTTCATCTGCTGGTTCCTTGGTCTGACGGAGCTTCATCCAGAAGGGACTTTATGTTTTATTAAACAACAGATGGCGCTGTTTTCAACACTCTCAAAACTTTGAATCTTATCTCAAAATATTCAGGGGAAAGTCTCGGTGCTTCTTTTGAGGCTTCATTTCCCATCACTTCCGAACGTTGAAGTTATCAGCTATCTAACCCTTAAACTTACCCGGGTATGTGACATAACCCCTCAGAAGACAATCCAAAAACATTAATACAAATTAGAACAAAAGTTTAGCCAAAAGTGCAAAATGCTTAACCACAGGAAGATCAAGACTGAGCAAAGACACAAGTGAATGTTAAATACACACAACTAAAGCACATATCATCTCAACGTCCCATAATGAACCAGCTGTCAAAGGGACACTGTGGGAGCTCTGGTACTTAAGATTCAAAGAAGCTTTATTGGCATGATCAAACAAATGTTACATTGACAACGCACAGGAAATTTAATTTAAACATTCTGCAGAAATACAGATTAAAATTAAAATAAAACAACAATATATAAGTATCCCTGTTGAAAAAACAGCATATGCTTGGTTAGGCATGTTTTGATGCTGGTTTGACCAGCTAAGGACCATCATAAACCAGCATCAAAACATACCAAACCAGCATATGCTGTTTTTTCAATAGGGCTATATCAACAGAAAAAGTGCTAAGTATTGATGAAAGTAATGAGGGTGACAGGATTCTGTCATGTTGTGTCAGTTTGTGTGTGTTGTGTCAGTGTTTTGTTGTGTTGTGCTGGTTGTTCTGGTCGTGGCAGGACTTGACATATCTTGCAGCTAGGTTTGAGTTTATTGACTTTTCTCCCAGTTTCTATGAAATCTTGTCGTTTTGTTGAAACTGGGTAAAGTCTTTCTGTAAGTTAATAAACTGGGGGAAAATGGTTCTCTGATTTGTGTTTGGACATGAGGTGAAAAAGTGCAGCTCTGTTTCCACTTGGTTCTGTGTGCAGTGTGGACACAGTCACTCTTCTCTTTGTGCCCATGTCTGTCTGTGTCTGCTCGTCTCTACAGTGACTGTGATCACTGAGACTGTACACGTTCAAGACTCTTAGTTTATGGTCTGATACGGTTGTGAGGTAATCTGCCAGTTGAAATCCAATCACTCAAACAGGGCTCTGACGCAATTAGCATAATCCCCGCCTCATTACAGCTACGCAAATTACGTATTTAGGAATGACGGATCCCTCCGGACTTCATTCTCTGGTTTGGCTTCATTATATTGCCTTAATGTCTAAGATACTAATAGGCTATATGCTTTCCAATAAATTAATCAATTGAACTGTGTCCATCACAAGCGTTTTTAGCCAGTTAAAATAATAAATAAACCTGGCGCTCTTCTGAAAACGACCAGCTGGTGGCGCCTGAGAATTTGGGCACTGCTCGTTTTTCAAGAGATGTGTTGATTGATGTGATTTATAATTGATGTGATTTATCCGCAATAGTGAGCCTACTTGTAACTAGTATCATATTTAAAAAACTATTACTTAATATGAAAATACAGTAACCATATTTACGTTAACGTAAAGTTACGTTAACTTCTGCATGTTGTGTATGATGGTTGGTCAATGAAGTGTTTGTCCCGCCTCTTATCCACTGTGATTGGACCGTTGTGTAAAAAGCACTGTGACGAGCTCTGCGTTTCCCTCAAAGTTAAAAATTAAAGAATTCATAAAAATATCATTATGATCTAGTGCATCAAAATGCAGTGTCATTCGTTTATCTAAAAGAATACAGAAAGTTACGTGCAGTTTTACGCACTATTTACACGTGGTATTTAGCAGGTGTACATTTGTTTCCTATCAAATAACATTTTGAAAATACGAACATTTTCATAAATCCGAAAATTTGCTTGAAAACGAATTTACAAACGATTTACACAAAAAAAATCGTTCTGCTCGGGTTTCATGAATGAGGCCCAATGTTTTTACTAACGTTTGCAGAGTCTCTATTGGGTGTTTATCTCATTGGTGAACTCTTGGTTGGTGTGAGGGCCCCAAACCTCACATCCATATCCAGCGATTGGTTCTATAAATGATTGGATTATTTTCAGCCAGATTCCAGTTGGGATGTCAATTTTGATATTCTTTTTGATGGCGTAAAAGGCCCTTCGTGCCTTGTCTCTCAGTGGCCTATCTCACGAAGCGAGGTGAAGAAACACAGTTTCAAAATACTTTTTAGTTGACAAAACAAACAGAAGGCATTTCACTTCAGTGTCTAGTAAGGTGGGACGGGGTGCTGGTGACTGTTCTAGAGCTCAAGCTTATTCATTAATGTATATGTTAAATAGTGTAGGACCGTCTCACGCCACGACTCTTGGAGAGAAAGTTTGTGTGCTTGTTGCTGATTTTAATTGCATATGTGATATTCGTGTACATTGATTTAATGATGTCGTAGGTTTTCCCTCCGATGTCGCATTGAATCAATTGAAGAAAAAGCCCATCATGCCAGATTGAGTCAAAAGCTTTTTTTGAAGTCAACAAAGCAAGAGAAGAGCTTTCTTTTATTTTGGTTGATTTCTTTGTCAATTAAAGAACAAAGAGTGTATATATGATCTGATGTGCTGTATTTTGGTTGGAAATCTATTTGGCATTATCTTAGGATGTTTGTGTCGTTTAGATAGTAGAGAAGTCTGCTGAAGTTACAGAAGAGTTTATCTAAGTTGCTGTTTACACATTACACAGTTATTGTTAGGCTTTATTTTGTCTCCGCTTTTATGGACTGCAGTTATGAGACCTTGGTTCCAGATCTTGGGAAATATACCTGTACTAAGGATGATATTAAACAGTTTAAGAATGGCGAGTGTGAGTTCTTCGTCTGTGTATTTTTATAATTTAATTTAGGATGCCATAGATTCCACTTGCTTTTTGGGATTTATGTTTTGGTATATTACCGCTGAGTTCGGCTAGTGTAATAAGAGAATCTAAAGGGTTTTGTAATCTTTAATTGTTGACTCTAGAGTTCATAGTCTGTTGTGTAGGGTATTTTGTTTGTGGTTCTTGTTTATATTACTAAATAGGTTTGAGCAGTTGTTTAATCCATACATTACATTACATTACATTGCATTACATTTAATCATTTAGCAGACGCTTTTATCCAAAGCGACTTACAAGTTGGGTAAACTATAGAAGCAATTGGGTCAACATTAGGACAACAAAAAGCATAAGTGCAATAAAAACATCTCTCACAAAGACTACTACAGTGTACAGAGACAAGTTTAGTTTATCTAAGCTTTAATAAGCATGCTTATTTTTATTTGGTTTAGATATTGTAGAAAAGATATAGAAATCAGAAATGATCGGTCAGGTGCTGATGGAAGAGATGTGATTTCAGCCGTACGTCTCCTTTCTGAAGGGGTAAATATTCATGGTGGGATTTATTAAGAGCATTCGAACGTTCCCAGATGTGGTTTGTTTCTAGAGATTGTTCAGTTGCTCTTAACTGATTCTGTGTATCTTGTTTAATTTTCTTCCTTGTTGTGTCCTTATATTATTCAAGTTATTCATGGTAGAGTTGGCGTGTATTCACATTGTCAGCATCTCTGTGTTTCTGATTTGATAGAATTCTAACTTCTTTTCTAAGGTTTTTACACTTGTTGTCAAACCATTTCTTATTTACAGGCTTCTTGTTTGGTTTTGCGTTCCACAAGTTCACCTAAGCAAATAATTCAATAGGCGGCAATTACTGTAAGCAAGCAGAGAATATAGTATACGTATTGGGCGTGCTGGTCGGTGTTCTTGCCCGAACCCAGGGCTCTCCCCCTTGTCCGGGAAGAGGGCTCCGATCTCTGTGTTTGCCTGAGCCCAGAGCGCTTCCTCCCTCGGGTAGAAAATAGCGTTAATGTTTAGGTGGGATACTGCGAAAATGTAGAGTGAAGGAGGTGAGGCGATTTCACTATTTATAGAGCTCGCTCTGATTTGAGAGGACCGGTGACGTGATGGCTAATGGCAGGCAGCTGCATAATTTTTTGCACGTGGTCCTCCGGAACTTGTTAATAAAACATAATTTCTGGATTTTAGGTTAGATGATATTGCAGATATTGTAAACATTTGGTTAATCCTATCTACTGCTAAATTTACACCTTCCTTATTGTGCGGGAATGGTGTATCTAAGTATTTATTCAGTTGGTTTTGGATTTTGAGTTCACGAATTACGCTTTGGTATGTATCTTCACTATTTTGTTACCATCTGTACGTCTGTTTAAGGGTATGGAGGTGAGTTTGTTTTGATGGCCCTGTGTTAGGTTTGGATCTTTTGAGGGTAGAGAGTCATTATACTATGATCTGATTGTGGGCTGACTGTGAACGCTCTGAGAGAATTAGTATTTAGATCGGTGATGAAATAGTCTACTATGCTGTTACCCAGCTTTGAACTATTAATGTACCTACCGTACAAATATTATTGTAGTCTGGCATTGACCATGTGAGATTTGCATTCACTCCTTGAATTGTGTCCGTGGGGACGTCTTTCCGAGGCAGCAATCTTGAAATGGTGATTTTGGCATTTGGAAAGGTGTTTGTGGCTTTTTCGATCACCCTCTGTAGTGCTGTGGCCACTCATTTCTGTTGTGCACACCAGTACTTCATGTATCTGCTCTAACGGACTGTTTACACACGCACAGCATCATTTGCACTCTATACTGCTCACTTGCACACCAGGTATATTATACTGAATGCTCATTTGCACTAATTGACTACTTCAATAACTGCATTAACTCATCTACTGCACTGTAACTTCAATAACTGTATTAGTAACTCTATTAACTGCATCTACTCATCTATTGCACCATAACTTCAATAACTGTATTAACTCATCTACTGCACTGTAACTTTAATAGCTAATGTCTGTAATTAATGCACACTTTAGTCACTTGCACTATTGTATAGTCTAAATTGTTATCTGTTCATAACCACCTGTACATTAATGTTCACAGTATATATCCTTCTGTATATATTGTCCATAGTACATACCGACTGTCATTTTGTCATAGAACATTTGTATAGTATTCCCATAATATTGTATTCTGTATTTATTCACACTGTATATCCTGCACTTGCTAATTGCACTTCTGGTTAGACCTAAACGACATTTCGTTACACTGTACTTGTATATGTGTAATGACAATAAAGTTGAATCTAATCTAATCTAATCTAATCTTGTGCTCTCAGGTTGTTTGTGCCAGTGTGGATTATTATGTGGCTTGGTGATTCTAGGTTGTCCTTATTCAGCAGTCTGAGGGAACTGTGAGTGTTTGGGCACCCGAGTTTGACCATCCTGTGTTTGGGGAAGAGCTTTTTTCGTCTATAAACTTCCCATTTGAGGGACAATATTGGAAGGAAAATGTCTGTTTTTCATTCAAACTGCCTTGGATTTTCTGGAATCTGTACTTGCGTTCACACACATCCTGTGAAGATCCCGTGAAGACACGTGGCGTAATATACTGCAATGTAATGTTATGTTTGTCGAGAAAATGGGGTTGAATATGTTGAAAGATTCTTCCGTGCAGTTTTTTTAGGTGGCTAAATAGCATAATTTGTAACTATTACTGCCTTCCTTTATTTATTGGTGAATAGGCCTAAATAATCTCTCTGTTTTTGATTATTATTCTTTAGCATATTTTGTTGCCTTTTGCAAATGACAAAGATGTCAATTTTCAATGTCAACTTTTTTTATTTATATTTTTATAGGTAAATGCAGAACAACGAAGAAGCACAAGAACTCAAGGTAGTCTAAAGCCCAATGAGCTTAAGCTAAATACAAGCTAAATATAAAATGTCATACAAAAACAAATAAAAGCAAATTGCTCAGGCTTGCTCATGGCAAATTTGCAGCCTTAATGAAAAAATATAATGAAATGCTGCGAAGTTGTGGGCAGTCGTGACCTAATGGTTAGAGAGTCGGACTCGTGATCAGAAGGTTGCCGGTTTGATTCTCAGGGCTGGCGGGGAACGATCTGATGTGCCCTTGAGCAAGGCACCTTACCCCTACTTGCTCCCCGGGCACTGCAGTGATAGCTGCCCACTGCTCCATGTGTTCACCACCTTCTGTAAATGTGTTCACTACTCTCTGGATGGGTTAAACGCAGAGGTCACGTTTCGGGTTTGGGTCACCAAACCTGACAAATAGGTCACTTTTACTTTACTTTAGTTGAGCCAGTATTTTGCAACATAGCCTAATGCAATACAAAAGACATGGTATATAGAATATTTGGCACAACATATTGTAGAGTTTGGTCCCAGATAGTCCTTGATAATAGAAAGTCTTTCTGGTTGTGTTTGGCTTGTTAATAGTGCAGGATTGTTGGGTCCTTAGTCAGTTGATGTCCTTGGTTTCCCTTTCGGGTATTTGTTCCAAAAAGTTTGATTAAAAAAAACTAGTGATTCTGATAGCTGAAGGTTTGTGTATGTCTAAAAATATCTAAAGTAACATAAGTTAATCCAGTAGTAAAATATGTTTTTTGTAGGAGCTCAATAATGTTTGTCTTCTCTCTTTCTGTGTCCTCTCTGGGCGGTTCACATTAGCACTTTTGGTGCGCTCCCAGGTTCGATTAATGCAAGAGTTCGGTTTGATCGCGTGATGTGAACGCTGTCTTCCGAACCCGCGTGCGCACACAGGAACCGAGTCCACTTAAAAAGGAGGTCTGGGGTGCGATTCATGTGAACTCCAGTACGCTTCGCTGCTGATATGAACGCAATCGTTCCAAATCGAGGAAGAGAACCGCTATTAATGACGTATTCTTTGGTCAAATGTGTGCTTCTGTGTGTGTTTCACTCACTTTTCTGATGAGTGTTACTGGTGCGCTCCATGCGGAGAGCTAAAGCCTAATAGGCCAACTCACTTCTGTTCGGCTTCAGCGTTCTCAAGAGCATTTGCAGTACTTTCACAGACGAAAGTGTCGCTATATACTGAGGCCTTTTAAAACAAAACTAACAGTTCAAAAACATATAAAAGAGATGCAAGATATGTATTGTACCGCCTTCTCCATGCGTCGTAATTACAAGCGAAAGGGTCAACAGATCAGGCTGATGATGTACATGACCCAGTTAGGACCCAAGAAATAATAATACGAACTCAGTCCAGCTGGAACAGGGTGAGGGGGGAGCAATAGAACTAAATGTGATACCGACCTCACTCTCTGCTGGCCACAGTCAATATCAGAGAGGTCAAGGTTGAATTCTTCCTACACAATGTGAAGAACATTCTGTAAAAATATGAGTAGTGAACAGTACATTTATATTTAACTTTCACGTATTTTTAGAATTGATTCAACTGTGGTTTATTTTGAGGTTTTTCCCAGAGGGGTTTCTCTTGATGATTTATGAGCATATTGTGCTTTTTATGTTCTTAGGTTTGTGTTTGTGAGTTTCATTGTGCATGTGTGTGTTTTTATTAACCTATTATTTTCTGTCATGTTCTCTGGGGGTGTTTGTCTCACCCCTTCATTTCTGTGTGTCTGAATCAATTAT
Organism: Triplophysa tibetana; assembly: GCA_008369825.1. Taxonomy (NCBI): domain Eukaryota; kingdom Metazoa; phylum Chordata; class Actinopteri; order Cypriniformes; family Nemacheilidae; genus Triplophysa; species Triplophysa tibetana. The sequence continues at coordinate 20,145,378 of CM017907.1, read as the reverse complement.
TGTATTTTTTACAAATGAAAACATTAGTCTACATGTTTTTATTATTTAAAAACATGTGTTAGACTTTTCCCCATTCATTTCCTTTTGCCCGTCATTTTTGACCAAACATAGAAGATTCAGTTATTGATTATTTTTACAATCAACTTTTATTCCAAAACAATGTGGAAAATGGTCAAATGAGCCGAACAGCATATGAAGGATAAAATAATGAACATTTGTTTCTTTGACTTTCTTCTTTCATGTTACACTAAAGCAATCTAGGAGACTAGTGAAGCAGGTTTGGTATTACATGCTGGCCAAAAAAATATGATTCATTTTTTTAAATGAAGTTTACATTTTAGGTTCAACTATCTATTTCATCTGTTAAAATGTACTCCGTACCATTAAGAAATGGCCACATAAAGAGATCAGATGAATCTCAACAATGAGCACAACACACTCACAACAACTCTACAACAACTACTAACACATAGCAAACAGTGACACTAAAACACAAAATGTATCAAATGTACACAAGTATATACATTATAATATATGTTCTGTATCAAATGTAATATACGTGTGTTTTTCTTCAAATAAATGAAACCTGTATCTGTTACAGGCAGGTAAATACACAGACTAGATCAACATTTATTATTTACATCAGTCATGTTGTTCACCACTTGAACTCTGAACATGTGTCTTCTTGATCCTGTGTGTGATCTGTAGGGACAAAAGAAGACAAAAAGTCAATTGATCTGTATATACCACACCAATCACTGATGTAGACACATGTTCTCAATTTACATTATTATATTTGAGAAAATAAATGTAAACTGTATGCATCACCAATATTCCAGAAAATTAGCCTTACATAACAAGTTCATGCAAGTGTGGTATTAGTTTCTTTATTTAATCAGAATAAAGAATAAGTTTGTATCCCTTAGTCTACTCAGAAATATATTTAAAATCACACTTATGTAAAGGCCTTCTTGACACATACTGACAGAAAGTAATTTTGGTCTATACTCAATATTTGATCACTTGTTCCCTTTTGGAACATGATTCTGTTGCTTCTTAGACAAAAAATCCAACACATTTCACTGGGAACACATATATGATAAATGTTCAAACTGGCATGCAAACAACCACAATGGTTGCTGTTCTGGTTTTGTGTCCACCCTGTTATTAAAATGTTTTTTTTTAACTTTCCACTTGTAATATTTTCTGCTTTTCCCCCAATTTTAGTGTAGATTTATAAACTGTATGTGAAATTAATATAAAATGGCATTCAGGTGCAGGTGTTATTATGAAAGTAAACATTGCAATCTAGCCATTTAAAGAAAAACACATTATGTCGATAAGTTGTCACAAAAATGCAAAAGACAAAATGAAAATGTAATTTCTATTATAAAGTCTGTTGGATGCATAAACCATATATAGTGGTACTCTGGTCTCACCTTCAGTCTCAGCATCATCATCTTTATCAGGAGCATTATCGGTGGGATCTTGTGATGGCTCTGCTGCTTTCTTCTCTCTCACCGTTTCTGGAACAGAGTATTTCATATTTAACCAGTTTCAATTTATATATAGTGTTCCAGTTATTATCATAATGCCATATTATCGTTATGACCAAGTTTGCGGATGTTAAAGCCACATAATCTGTGGTTGATTTGATTATAGTACAATAAGAATGTTTATCACCAGCTTGGAAACGACTTGTTGTCATATGTAGAGGACATGCAGAATGTTGTGCATCAAGCATCTATTTACACAACACAGTATCTGCACATCAGATCGCTCTTGCCTCTCACAAACACTTTAATTTTCACCTGCTCTCTATGAAAATACATTTGTGCAGATTTGTGTTATTTTCTGCTTTCCTGATTTCCACAATGTACACGATGGCAACGCGACTTGAAAAAATACTCAAACGAGTCTTACAGCCACTCAACACTTTGTTCCTACACAACTAATCAAATCCTGCAAACTGTGTTTTTGGCAACCAATTTAATATTTTCAAGATCAATTGTACAAATGATAAAAAAATACAGCTAGGTCATTTATGATGTTATCAATAAGAGTGATGATGCACGTTTTATTTGATGCATTTTTTACAATTCCTGCAGATTTATAGTTCAGAGCATATTGATCAAACTGTTCGAATAAGTATGATTAAACACATAAAAAAAAATAAGAATTATGATTTCTGTATGTAATTGAATTTTAGACTCCCTACTCTTTTGAGAGGAATTGTCCTCATCTTCCTCTTCTGAAGGTTGCTCATCTGATGATGGTGATTCATCCCCTTGTGTTGCTGATTTTCTAGACATCTGAGACGAGGCCCATGCCAACCAACCTTGTGGCTCTAGTCTGTAAGGAGAATCATAAACAAAAGAAAACATTTCATTATAACAAAAAACACACAATAAAACAAGGGGACCATTAAACTATGATCCTAAACTCTAACACCTATTAGGTCTGAGTGATTTTTAAAGGGGGTTCTTTACAATGTTAAACATGCGGTCTTCTCCTGCTTCACATGGTCCTCTTGTCAAAAAATGAGTTTATTGTATGATGTAGTATTTCTGTGCTCGATACAGTCCCACAGCTTTCGTATATGTTTCTGAAAGTTTTTTGGGTTTAATGCATTCTCTGCGAGTTTGCTTTTATAGTCTGTCTCTCTGTCATTCACACACGACCTGTCTCATTATTTCTCATATTTCTATCTGTCTCATCAAAAACCGTTAATATAAAATCACAGCAGTATCAATTGTTTAATCTTTTTGTTTACTCACCTCAGTTCAATTTTAGAGTCTTTTAGCATCTCACGCAGCTTCTTCTCTGAGTTTCCTAGTTTATTGTTACTCAGATCAAGAACCTCTAGACATCTCACTGCTTGTGTCTCAGCCAAACATGAAACATCTGTAATGTCACAGTTATTCAATCTAGAAAGACAACAAACACAAAGTGAGATCACAAAACACAATTCCTCATGTGATGTAAATATAACCACTTCATATAACAGTGAGGATACAATGTCTTGGTTTGCACTGATTTTAAAGAGTCAATAACACATATTCTCTGATAGATCTGTCAATCATTAAAAGATCAAAACACTTTTTGTTTTTCAATGCAGTTCATTAAGACTCACTCCAGTCTTTTTAGTTTACAGTCTGAATGTTTCAGGAGATCACATAAGTGTTTGACTCCTAAGTTTTCTAGTTTATTTCCACTGAGGTTTAGTTCTCTCAGGTGTGAAGGCTTTAAACACAGCTCTGAAATCAGACCACCACACTGTTTCTTAGTAAGACTGCATCCACACAACCTGCAGAGAGAGAGAGAGAGAGCGAGAGAGAGCGAGAGAGAGAGAGAGAGAGAGAGAGAGAGAGAGAGAGAGAGAGAGATTAAATTCTGCTCTTAACCTTGGTCTTCTAGTTCTGCATGCTGGGATCCATAATTTCTAATGCATTGAAAGAAGACTTTCAATAATCAGAAAAAGAAAACATTAAATGGTGACCCTCATTCTGTTCATGAGAAGTGTATCCAAACCATTCCTTACAGTAATGATAATACAGAACATTGTAAATAATAACCCCATATAAAGTGTGACTTTAATTTTACAGAATTTTAAGCCTAAAGCAAGACAAGCATGCAGACACACACACGCACAAACACACACACGCACGCACGTGCACACACACACAAACACAGGCAGACTATCTTTTATCAGACCACAAAACATCAGTAATGTAAGGAATAATTCTGCTTTTATTAAGTAACTGAATATGACTCACTCCAGTTTCTCCAGTTCACAGTGTTTCAGTAGATCACATAAATGTTTGACTCCATCGTCTGTGATTTCATTCTGACTGAGGTTCAGTTCTTTCAGGTATGAAGGGTTTAAACACAGAGCTTGAATCAGGATGACCAATCGTTTTGTTTCAATTCTGCATTTACACAGTCTGTAAAGATAAAGTAAGATTGGTCAGATCTGGTCATCAGTTACTGATGTGAAATGTACAGTTAAATTAACTCATGTGTACACATAACATCTAACTGTACTATGAGCAGAACACAATACTCTGTAATACTCTGTAAAAAACTGTAATTTTACAGAATCTATTTTTTTTACTGAATTTTACTGTTTTTTACAGATTTAGAATACAGCAGTAATTTAAATTCTGTAAAATAAAAAAAGGGGGAAAAAATATTTCACTGTTTATTTCTGCTATCGGAAATTTTTTACAAGATTGATTATTTTACAGTTTATTATTTTTACTGTCAAAAAACTATAAAACAACAAAGACAACAAATTTACAAGAAAAAGGGGAGAAAACGATTTAATATATATCCTTATATCCTATAATCTTACAGGCGAAAAAATATTTTACGGTTTATTTCTGTTTTTCCAGTTGACATTTTTTTCCAGTATGTATTAACTGTTGCTATTATATTTAATTAAATAACGAAAATGCATTAAGAAAAACACTATTTGACGATTTTAACAATTTTAATGTAACTTGTGTACTTACTGTAATGTTTTCAGCTTGAATTGTGGATTTTTCAGTAGATCAGAGAGTTTATTAACCCCTGAAGTTCCTAGTTCATTTTTACTCAGGTTCAGATGTCTCAGGTGTGATGGGTTTGAATTCAGAGCTGAAGACAGATCAGCACAACATTGTTTTGAGAAACCACATCTTCTGAACCTACATTGAGAGATACAAAAACAATAATGAGAGAAAGTTATAAAATAGTTTAAAAGCAGTCACAAACAGACACAGAGGACGAGAGATGTAACTTTCTAGGCTTAAAACCACTATAAAAAACACCATAAAGCCTCCAACAACCCTTCCAAACTTGATCAAAAACATAACACACATTTAAGGATGAAATGAATGCATCACACTATCTATTAAATTGACTTCTAGGCACAAGTTTGTGAAGTCTTATAAAAATAAAAAAATAATCCAATGCAAATGTTTCCACAAAGTCCTATAGAACATCATGGTGTGTCAGTGTAGAGGATCATTGTGTAGAAGAAAGATTTGTTTTTCACTAGAATAACTGGAAATGTTACTCACTCCAGTGTTTCCAGCTTCAACTTTGGATTTTTCAGTAGATAAAAGAGGACTTCAGCTCCCATCTCTCCTAGTTTATTTTCACTCAGGTTCAGGTGTCTCAGGTGTGAAGGGTTTGAAATTAGAGCTGAAAACAGATCAGAACCTTTATCTGCTAAACCACAGGCTCTTAACCTACAATGAGAGATAAAGAGAGAAGAAAATAAAAGAAATGGTTAAAGTGAAAAGCATGTATACAACATTGCTATGTTCAGAGTTGTTTTCTACTTTCTTCCCTACACATATTTAACTCAACTATAAATTAACCTTTCCAATATTTCATGCAATTTATTGTCCTCAAAATGGGTCACAATTGATTAAAAAATAAATGCATATAGTCACAAACACTATAATGTGTAAAGAACTGTATTTCTTACTGTAGATTCTCCAGTTTGCAGTCTGAATTCTTCAGCAGATCCATGAGCTGCATCACCACAGTCTCACTGAGTTTATTAACCCCTAAAGTTCCTAGTTTATTATTACTCAGATCCAGATCTCTCAGGTGTGAACAGTTTGAACTCAGAGCTGAAATCAGGTCACCAATGCATTTCTGTGTAATACTGCATCCAGACAACCTGTATAGACATGATGTACAATGAAGAGATGAACATGTAAAATAACTGACTTATCAAAATGATACAAATTCAAAGCTCTCTTAGAACAACTACTGACATAATTTATTAATGGTTAAGAAAACATTTTCAAAGCAACAATAAAACCTGACATCAACTGAACCATAAATCTGTACCAGAGCTCTTGTTTCTTAAGTTAAATTTGAGCTAAAACACCTTTTATGAGGTTTCTTCAGTTAGAGGATGAAGCGCCTTAAGAAGGTCCGCCCAAGTGTATTATCAGTCTTTAGACTTCATTTTAAGTGTCACATTCCTTCCTCATTAATACTAATAATGGTGGCTAATCTTTTTAATATCTATCATCTCTTATTACGAGACATGGTCAGTTACACTCTTTAAAGGTCCAGTATGTGATTTTTAGGAAGATCTATTGACAGAAATGCAATTTAATATCTGTACATACATTTGTCTTCAGAAGTGTATTAAGAGCTTAAATAATGAAGCGTTATGTTTTTATTATCTTAGAATGAGATATTTCTATCTACACAGAGCGCGGGTCCCCTTACATCTAATTCTCATGTTGTTTCTACAGTAGCCCTAAACGCACGACCTGTTCTACAGAGTGTGTTTCCTAAATATCATTTTCTTAGGCAAAGAAGCAAAAATGTGAAAAGATTTTAGTTCTGTGTCAGCCACCGAAATGGACATGTGTAGTGAGCCCTCGGTTTCAATTCACAACCTCACCGCTAGACGACGCTAGATTTCATACACTGGACCTTTAACAGAGAGGTTTGATAAGAAATATGCCCCAAATGATTGTGATTCTGTATTTGTGCAAGATGAGTTTTTTAATTGTCATGTGATGATAAACAAACACTTTCAAAGACTTACATCAGTGTGTTGAGTCTACAGTGTTTATCCTGCAGTAGATCACAGATCTGTTTCACTCTTGACTCGTCTAGTTTATGATCCTTCAGATTAATTTCTCTCTGGAGTAAAACGTTTATACCAAGAACTTTAGTCAGACGCTCAAAGGCTTCCACAGCAGAAGAACTTTTCAATAATCTGCGTAAAACAGAAATGTCGAAAACGTTAGTTGTAGTTAAACTATACAATCTACAAACTGTACAATATTAAATATGTTGTAGAAGATGATGTTTAATTAAACTCTGGCAACTTGTGTTGATGAAACCACTTTACACACTTATCTTGTTTAATGTTGAATTCACTTCAATGCAACAACAGATTGTGTAATTATAATGGTAAACACTTTCTATAAATATTGTATTTAGCCTGAATATGATTGTTTTTGTATTATTTTAACACATCTCACCTCACAGTGTTCAGTTCACAGGTTGTGTCTTGTATTAAATCATAGATGAGTTTGACTCCTGATGGTCCAGGATCATTTCCAGTGAGATCCAGCTCTATCAGATGTGAAGGGTTTGATCTCACAGCTTCAGACAAACATCTGTAACCTCCTTCTGTTATACTGCACTCAGACAATCTACAACATACATTTGAAATAATAATGAAAACTACTACTGATATTTGTGTCTCTGCCTGTGAAAACCCAGCCGAACCAATGATCACATGTATAAGTATAAGGAACACAACTGCAAGTTTTTCCCTTTTCATTCAAACTGCTGACAGAATCAAACAAAAAACAACATCTTTCTTTACAATTATTTTACAAAATGACTTGTTAATTTAAGGGGATTGTTTTAAACATGTGTTCTCTTAATGTAGTTACCTGAGTTTCTTCAGTTTACAGTTGGTATGTTCTAGTCCTTCCTGTAGTTTCCTCACTCCTGAATCCAGTAGATTATTGTTACTCATGTCAAGTTCAGTCACACTGGAGTTTGATCTTAAAACTGAAGCTAAAGATGAACAACTTTCTTCTGTTAGACCACAATCCCTCAGTCTGAAACATTCAACAAGAGAAACAGATTGTCAACAATTGTTTTACCTGATTTTACAAACATGTTTCAGTAAAAGATGAAGAATAAAAACCAGCTGCAACTAAAATAATAATAAACCCACTAATCTTTAGTCTTTTTACTTCTGTTACGTGGACCGGACAGAATAGAGAGACAGGAAATTGTGAGAAGAGAGAAAAGGGAACAGTAGCCAAGAAAGGACCATAAGTCAGGAAATGAACTCTGGTCGCCTAAAGTGTTACTGTACCTCTGGACTACTTGCGCTAACAAATCCGATCAAAAGCACAGAATTACCATACAGTTAAAGCTACAGTTTGTAAAAAAAAAAAAGGCCGCCAGGGGGCGCACGATCAAAACAACAACAATGGCATAGCTTGATGACGCTGTGTAGAAGCATGGAATGATGGGATCTGTGGTCTTCAACTCCACCGCTGATGGCCATCAATCAGACGGGAACGAGAAATCATGTTAGCGGATGAGGTCAAATAATAAAGTTTTATAAATGTTGCGTATGATTGTGGTCCATAAATAAGTGACTGCTCGAAACAAGCTAGTGGCTTTTCATGGCAGTAAATTGGGTGACAAAGGGTAACGTGGATATGACGCCATTGACAGGAGACTGCACAGCCCCGTGTCACTGTTTAGAATGGCGATTTTCTCACGATTTACAAGTAGCTTAACATTTTAAGCATTTAAGTACTCAGCTAAAGAAATATATTTAACAATGGCCTATTTGTTTTTTTGATATTTTACTGTTAAAATTGTTACAAACTGCACATTTAAATTAATAATCGATAGTCCAAACTAGTCCGTTTATGGTACTTGTTCCAGTCGGCAATCATGTTTGTTATGTCACTGGAAAGCTATTTCATTCATATCAAGACCACAGTCCTACTCATCTAGTTGAATGGGCGAAGACTTCTATTTCAAAAATCTATGAAAAAAATCTGAATTAAATAACGTAATTCTGCATTTACACAGTCTGTAGAGATAAAGTAAGATTGGTCAGATCTGGTCATCAGTTACTGATGTGTAATGTACAGTTAAATTTACTCATGTGTACACATAACATCTAACTGTACTAGGAGCAGAACACAATACTCAAAAAAAATGCATTTTTAATTTTACAGAATCTGTTTTTTTTTCTGAATTTTAAATACAGCAGTAATTTATATTCTGTAAAATTTCAGAAAAACAGCAAATTTACAAGAAAGAAGGGGAATTTTTTTACAAGATTAATTCATATACAGTTTATTTTAATTTAATTATTTTACAGTTTTATTTTATAAAATAACAAATTAACAAGAAAAATGGGAGAAAACAATTTAATATATATCCTTATATCCTATAATCTTACAGCCGAAAAAATAATTTACGGTTTATTTCACTTTTTCCAGTTTACATATTTTTTTCCAGTATGTATTTACTGTTGCTATTACATTTATCTAAACTATGAAAATACAGTGTTAAGAAAAACACCATTTGACTATTTGATCATTTTTATGTTTACTGTAACTTGTGTACTTACTGTAATGTTTTCAGCTTGAATTGTGGATTTTTCAGTAGATCAGAGAGTTTATTAACCCCTGAAGTTTCTAGTTTATTTTTACTCAGGTTTAGATGTCTCAGGTGTGATGGATTTGAATTCAGAGCTGAAGACAGATCAGCACAACATAGTTTTGAGAAACCACAGTCTCTTAACCTACATTGAGAGATACAAAACAATAATGAGAGAAAGTTATAAAATAGTTCAAACATTAAGCAGTCACAAACAGACACAGAGGACGAGTGATGAGCCTCCAACAACTCTGTCAAACTTGATCAAAAACATTACACACATTCAAGTATGAAATGACTGCATCACACTATCTGGACTATTTCTTTTAAATTGACTCTAATAGTGTGCTGTTTCCTTCTGGCACAAGTTTGTGAAGTCTTATAATAATACAAAAATAATCCAATGCAAATGTTTCCACAAAGTCCTATATCACATCATGGTGTGTCAGTGTAGAGCATCATAGTGTGGAAGAAAGATTTGTTTTTCACTAGAATAACTGGAAATGTTACTCACTCCAGTGTTTCCAGCTTCAACTTTGGATTTTTCAGTAGATAAAAGAGGACTTCAGCTCCCATCTCTCCTAGTTTATTTTGACTCAGGTTCAGGTGTCTCAGGTGTGAAGGGTTTGAACTTAGAGCTGAAAACAGATCAGCACAATCTTGATCTGCTAAACCACAGTCTCTTAACCTACAATGAGAGATAAAGAGAGAAGAAAATAAAAGAAATGGTTAAAGTGAAAAGCATGTATACAACATTGCTATGTTCAGAGTTTTTTTCTACTTTCTTCCCTACACATATTTAACTCGACTATAAATTAACCTTTCCAATATTTCATGCAATTTACTGTCCTCAAAATGGGTCACAATTGATTAAAAAATAAATGCATATAGTCACAAACACTATAATGTGTCAAGAACTGTATTTCTTACTGTAGATTCTCCAGTTTGCAGTCTGAATTCTTCAGCAGATCCATGAGCTGCATCACCACAGTGTCATTGAGTTTATTAACCCCTGAAGTTCCTAGTTTATTATTACTCAGATCCAGATCTCTCAGGTGTGAACAGTTTGAACTCAGAGCTGAAATCAGGTCACCAATGCATTTCTGTGTATTACTGCCTCCAGACAACCTGTATAGACATGATGAACAGTGAAGAGATGAACATGTAAAATAACTGACTTATCAAAATGATGCAAATTCAAAGCTCTCTTTGAACAACTACTGATATAAGTTATTAAGGGTTAAGAAAACATTTTCAAAGCAACAATAAAACCTGACATCAACTGAACCATAAATCTGTACCAGAGCTCTTGTTTCTTAAGCTAAATTTGAGCTAAAACACCTTTTATGAGGTCTCTTCAGTTAGAGGATGAAGCGCCTTAAGAAGGTCCGCCCAAGTGTATTATCAGTCTTTAGACTTCATTTTAAGTGTCACATTCCTTCCTCATTAATAATAATAGTGGTGGCTAATCTTTTTAATATCTATCATCTTTGCCTCTTATTACGAGACATGGTCAGTTACACTCTTTAAAGGTACGTGTGTGATTTTGAGGAAGATCTATTGACAGAAATGCAATATAATATCTGTACATACATTTGTCTTCAGAAGTGTATTAGAGGTTCTGGATTTCATCTTACAAACTTAGGTTGTTGTAAAATGAATACACAAAGTTACTGAATTAGACATATTTACAGCAGACACACACAGATAATGTCATGTGATAGATGAACTCACTTGAGTATGTGGAGATGACACTGAGGATTCTTCAGTCCCTCACAGATGTGTTTGAGTCCTGAATCCAGCAGACGACTGTTGTTCAGATTCATCTCTCTCACAAGGGTTTTACAGGAGAGAACAGACGCTACAGCTGAACACTGTTTCTCTGTCAGCTCACACTTATTCAATCTAAACACAATAACACAACATCATCATCAGATCTTTATAACACACACATGTATGAAGGTGTATTATACTGTATATATGAAACTCACATGATTTCCTCCACTTTACTATGAGAGTCCATCAATAGAGCCGAGAGTTTCTCTCCATCCAGATCTCTCAGTTTATTGTCACTCAGATTCAGTTCTTTCAGCAGTAATGGATTCACACCCAGAACATCAGTCAGATAAACACAAGCTGCTTCTGCATCAGCACTCTTCACAAATCTACAGAAAGAAGTAAATCAGTTCACATCACCGCTTTAAAATGATTGTTCACATAATTATTTAGTGTTACAAATGACATCACATTTCTTTAATTCAAAGCTTTGCAAAGATTGTATTAAATCCAACCATTAACAAATAACTGGATATTCTGCATTTTATCAGAATATTCACTTCACTCTCTTCAGTTCACAGTTTGTGTCTTGTATTAAATCATAGATGAGTTTGACTCCTGATGGTCCAGGATCATTTCCAGTGAGATCCAGCTCTATCAGATGTGAAGGGTTTGATCTCACAGCTTCAGACAGAGCAACATAACCTCCTTCTGTTATACTGCACTCAGACAATCTACACAAAGTACAGGGACTTTATTATAAAAAGTCAATAAAAATAATGTAAACATATACATTTATAATTATGTTTATCATACAAAAAACTACTAGAATAGAACGTTGACCTTCTGTTAAACTGCACTCAGACAATCTTCAACAAAGAAAAAAATATTTATTGTGAGTTCTAAAACTCTGCGAGTTTTGTTATTTTAAACTCTCACAATAAAGGGATTTTCAGGATTACACAGAAGAGCCTTTGTAACTCTTATTATTGTGTATACCTTCAAGTTTAAATGATTGTTTGTCAGCATGATAACTATAGTAGTTCAACTATGATTAACTATAATAAGTGCATGTAGATAATTATTAGTAATCAGCACCTGTTTAATAACACTGTAACCAGGGCAACAGAATAAAGTTTAACCCAAACAAGTTTGAAGATGCACATTAGGCAGCAGCACTGACAGATAAAATTAAAATATTAGTAGTTTATTTAACTGTGCTCTTTTACATCTACAGACTACAAACCTGCTATGTAATTGCTAGGCACCAACCCTGAAACCAACTCATATTAAGTTCTGGTATTTTGTTGGGTCAATTTTGTCAGTGACCGAGCAGATCTAGACCCATATTGACTCGCATAGTATTTTTTCCTACTACAGCAGTAAATGGGGGAGAAGATCTGCTCGGTTACTGACATTCTCCTAAATATTTTTCTTTGCATTTAGCTGAACAGAGAAATGTTTACAGGTTTGGAAGAATCCAAGGGTGAGTAAATGGTGAAAGAATATAATAGTATGTAATATTTAATCCAGCAGAATAGTTTATATACTGGTCAGGTAAAATGAAATAATCCAACACATGAGTAATACTTAAAGTGGCAATCTGTAAGAATAGCCTCTTTGTCGGCATCTCAGTTTGTAATTGTTACTGCAGGTTATGTGCGGAGGTATTTTCTTTACGCGAGTTGTGGTTCGTCACAGATTTAAATGTCAATTTCCCTGTTCATCAGTAGCGCATAATAAACACAGATAACATGGCAGATAATATAACACCAAACAAATAAGAACACAAACAGACCTAAATAGTCAAAAAGGCTGTGCTGCCTTTTGATATTATTTTGGGTGCTCTATCATATCCATATCTGCAAACACTGCCATTTTGGCCGGGAGTCACCCGATTAGTTATTTCTCATCGCCTAACGCGATCGCGGGTCTCAAATGCTGACAGGTGTCATGATACACACAAAGCTTAGGATTCAAAAGCGGGGATAACAATTTAACGTAGACAGCGAGCACAAGGTGAGGTTTTCAAAACAACATGCATGTGCACAACAAAATAAACGGGATCACAACAACATAAATCATTATACACCATACAACTATATATTTATATAAACTATATGCAAAGACCCATCATATGGGAAATAAGTCCATAAAATTGAGTAAAATCACATTCTGTGTGAATTCGTGCCACATGAAATACAGATGTGGGGAGAACATTTTTAAATAACACACGAGTTCCCCAGATAATACTAATCCCGTGCAAATAGGGGTTAAGTAAAGTGCATCATATTGAACATAAAGAGAGAAACAACAATTGATGAAACTGTGCCCATCTGTATTAACACAACAAGTGCACTACATTTTTTTGTGTTATGAATGAATGACTGAATGAGGAAGAAATAAATGTCTGCATCCTTTCATGCCACCTATAAAATGCCCTGCCAATACTTATTCCTTCTTGAGTCCGATCACATTCCTTATTTCTATGTAGACTCTCATCAGTTTGTACTTTTTAGGTTTTCACAACTTATGAATACCCAGCGCTGCTTGGCGTTCAAATATATCATTTCAAACCATCAGCAACCATGCGCGGGCTAGCAGCAGGTGTTCTGCAAATTTATGCTATCCTATCAAATTTTGCTACCCTCTAACAAAACGGGACTAAACCCTCCCCCAACCCTTACACCTAAATTACGACTCCCTACAACCCAATCTCAACACGAGGGTAGCACAATTTTATGGGTAGCACAAATTGGCAGAACACCTGGGCTGCGTTCAGCCCCGACAAAATGCTCCAAAATGTTTTTAAAACGGAGGTGTGGTTGAGAACCCTGTTGTGATGACGCAAGAGTTGAACTATGGCAGATGAGATGGCCATTGTTTTGTGTTCTTTTTGAAGAATTTTCGAAGCCTGATGAAATCGGTATAAATATGTGTTGAATACTGCAAAATACAGCGGGGAAAATAAGTATTTGACACATCAGCATTTTTACCAGTAAGGGGATTTCTAAGTGGGCTATTGACACAATTTCCACCACATGTAGCCACCAAGCCAAATATTGAATTCACACAGTCTCCCAATAATCCACAGGCTTCTCCAAATGCTGTTTCGCAAACTTTAACCGAGCCTCAACATGCTTTTTGTTCAGCAATGGAGTCTTGCGTGGTGAGCGTGCATGGATGCCATGGCGGTTCAGTGCATTGCTTATAGTTTTCTTTGAAACAACAGTACCTGCTGAAGCAAGGTCTTCCTGAAGTTCTGCCAGAGTGGTTCTTGGCTCTTGGAGAACTCTCCTGATTATTCTTTGGACTCCTCGGACAGGGATCTTACGTGGAGCACCTGATCATGGCCGGTTTATGGTGAACTGATGCTCTTTCCATTTCCGGATAATGGCCCCCACAGTGCTCACAGGAACATTCAGCATTCTGGAAATGCACCTATAACCATTCCCATCAAAATGCTTTTCAACGATAAGATTACGAAGATCTACAGAGAGTTCTTTGCTTTTACCCATCATGAAGTCTTTCCTGTGTGCCTCCTAGGTAATGAGAAGCCTTTATAGGCCATCAATTAGGACTAAAGCAGCTGATATCAATCAGTACTGATAGGGGGCAGGGTTTCTCTCTCAATACTGACAGATTTCAGGTGATCTCCTGGCTTTCTATGCCATTTTGCACCTTGTTGCCTTCATGTGTTCATTACTTATTCCCTGTGTCATTTCACTCTATTTAATATGACTGAACTTGTATACTTAAGTGTTCTGATTTCTTTGTATGAATTCAATGTAGTACCTGAGACCGATCAGACACGCATAACTACTTAAATTTCTTAAATATTACAACAACACCCCTCACCCCACCAGCAAGCTAGTCCTTCGGGGTCAACCCCCAATCTGCAACTTACACCAAGGGCAGGACAAGATCTCTGGTGACCATAGCAACTCACACCAATTCATCAAGATAGAGTATTTTACGACCCATTGGAATGTAAGGAGCTGAACTCTCTTTACTCACTTTGGGGATAGACCTACAATTATAAATGCATTTATATGGAATTGTACACATTCATTTATAACATTTCCATGTATTAATGTTCATGTTGTTATGTCTGTTTTAACATTAATCCAACGTATCCATGAATGTGTGTTTAACTACTGGAATTATTAGATTTGTAGTAACTCATTTAACCAAGATGATATTTAGATCATGTTTGGTGTCTATGAGCTACATTTGTGATGTCCTTCGCGTTGATGTTTGTTGTGTATTGGTAACTCTTTTCTTATTAGTTTTATCAAACTCTTAGTAGTCTTCTAGTGAACATCCAATCAGCTTTCACATGCAAAACACCATCTGAAAGACAAAAACAGTTAACTTTCCCTCCAAAGTTGCCATCTCCTGATTGGACCAGTCACGTCTGTAGGATGTGACATCCTCAAAGTTTAAAAGAGACCACGAGAAGATTCTTTCTCTCTCTTCCTCGCGCTTCCTTTTCTCTCTATGTGTGCTCTTCTTTGCGTTCTGCATCTCCAAAGGATGGACTAGAAGAAGACTTCACCTTTAACCCATAAGTTTGTGCCAGGCTGCGGCCTCGTCTTTCCAGATACAGATCCTCTGCATAAAACTGGTTCTCTCTGATCACTTCCAGCCAAGATCAACTGGAGCCTTAACAAACTGCACCAGGACTCTTTCTTTCTTTGATGGGCAAGACGTGCAAGTATCAAACTTAGTCTTATTAATGGATGCATAGGGCATCATTAATCCTTTTAACAAAGGTCCGTTACAAGAAGAAACTGATCTTTAGTTCAGGCTATTGATCTTCTGAATATCATATACTGCCATAATCCATGCTCTGTTCTTCTCTCTGCTTCAACTTCAACCATCTTCTAATGCTTAACTGTATGTGTGTGTATGTTAGATTAGTATGTGTCTAGTCTAGATAATAAAGTCCTGTTTTATTTCACACGTGATGTTGTTTGTAGTTCATGCTCATAATCCGGAGTCCCTAAACATGTCGATTCTTGCTACCTGCTCGTAATGCTAAGTGATTTCCCCAAATCATGAATTTGATCCAGATAATTATAATTGATCATTATTAATTAAATTCATCCCAATTTGGATTGATATTTGTTTCCCTTACAAAGGGTGGTGGAGAAAATATTACTTATAATTGATCAAAGCTCATGATAATTCTTACATATTTGATGAAGAATAGTGTTTAAATAATTCTGTTCCTCATTGAATTCACTACATCAATATTTGGCTTGATGGCTACATCTGGTGGACATTTTGTGTCAATAGCCCACTTAGAAATCCCCTTACTGATAAAAATGCTGATGTGTCAAATACTTATTTTCCCCGCTGTACATCTCTTCTCATATCTTCAATAGTTGCATATACCGAGCTGCTGCAGACACAATTAAATGTCTTTACTAGTACCCATTGTGCGAACTGTCTCTTTAATACCGCGTGGGTTGTATACATGTTGCTGCTGATTGGGCAGGCATTCTTGACAAACCCACCAAACAAGAAAAAAACATATTTCGAACCCTGTTGCACACCGTTGCAAACTGTTTCCAGGAAACATGACGTTCAACCTGGTAACGGTAGCAAAACGTTGTGCACCGGTTTGAGCTTGAACATGCACAGCTCTCATCTCAAAGGCTAAAGAATTGGAAATGTTCATTCTTTTTCACTTACTTTAATATCTTCAGGTTACAGTTTGGATTCTTCAGTCCATCAGAGAGCAGCTTCACTCCTGAATCCTGTAGATTATTGTTACTCAGATCAAGCTCCAGCAGACTGTTGCTGTCTGAACTGAGAACTGAAGTCAAAGCTGAACAACTTTCATCTGTAAGATCACACTTACTGAGTCTGAAAATAAATACACATGTTAAGAAAGTGTGTTAACGTACATTATACATCGGTTCTCTTAGGTTCTCGAACCTGATTGGCCGATCGACGTTAAGTTAACGTCACACGTCACTCAAAATGCAAACGTATTAGCTAATATACATAGACCCTCCTCTTCTGAGTTTGCACGTTCTACGGCAAGTCGGAGGCTCGAGTCATCTCAAATCCATATCGAGCTTATTTTTGTGAAAAACTAAAAATGGAAAGAAATGAAAGAAAATCCCGCCAAAAAGAAAAACATATTTAATGCAGTATGTAATATGTCAAATTAAGTCAAGTCATGATTAGAAGTACCGTAGTTCACCATAAAACAAAAATTCTGTCATCATTTACCAATGGTCCCGATTGACTTCTATTGTATGAAGAAAGTCAATGTGGACAAACGGTTTTCTGTTACTAGCTTTCTTTCAAATACCTTCTTTTGTGTTTATACAGTTTACACATTATACAGTCATACAGGTTTGAAAAGTCAAGAGGGTGGGTAACTGATTGCAGAATTCTGACTATACTTATGCTATTCTCAATACATCTCATTGCTAGTCTAGAGGTTAGCTCGTTTGGCTTGCAACCACATGTCGTGTCATTGATTGGATTGTATCCCGCTTCAACAATTTGCAGATTGTTGGTCTTGTTATGTGTCACAGGGATTGTTTATTTATATTTCAGCATTTAATTTGTATGAATTATAGAAAGTCCGGAATAAAAGCTCTTTTTCCAGAACAAACTTACAGTAAATTCTAAGTTCCTCAATCGCTCCCGACACCGTCCAGACAGCCTCGCCAACAATAATTATATCTAAATGCTCGGCTGAAAGTCAGTTCTACATACGGTATAGCGTCAATCTCTTCACGGAGGTAAAGGGAAATATGTAGATATGCGAGTGCACCATGGTCGCATGCTAATGAAATTTAAGTGGGCAGGTGATGTTTGTACAGTGATTATTGAAAGGCTGTTGGGTAGGCTGTCTTGACGGTGTCGGGAGCTTGTTGTGGAAAAATAGCTCTTATTCCTGACTTTCTTATATTAACCACGAATTAAATGCTTAAATATAAATAAACAATTCCTGTGACACAGATAAACATAACAAGACCAACAATGTAAAAATGGTCGAAGTGGGACTCGAACCAGTCAAAGACACAACATGCAGATGCAAGCCAACCAAACTAACCTCTAGTCTAGCATGGAGATATATTAAGAGTAGCATAAGCATAGTCTTAATTCTTTAATCATTTACCCACCCTCTTGACTTCTCCAACCTGTACAGGGCTTTAGACTAACTTTTTGCACTGGTTGCACTGGTGCGCCTAACATTTTTTCTTTGGTGCACCAGCACAAAAGTTAGGTGCACCGAAATTTTCGACCGCTTCGAATTTAACGCATTTAACATTTAACTGGTTTTACCAGTTCCCTTTGTTTTAAATGTCCATAATGGCAAAATGTACTTGTCAATGGTTAACTAACAATCTGGCTACGCTTTTTATTATCCGTCATTTTGACTGACAGGCTGGTAAAAATATACATCATATTCTATTATTACTCGTCACTATTGTGCAAGGTGGCGTTATGTAGTAATTAGTATGTTCGTGACGTCATCACGCTGTACTGGCGTCCCGGAACTTGTTGTATTTTAATACAACCGAATGCCCAATAAAGCAGTTGTTATTTATTTTCATTCATTTGTTTAACCTTTTAATGTTTATGTTCATATGTGATTAGATCTGGGAAAGCCCAACACTGGTGCAAATTTATAAATTTTGTATGTAGCTAAAGTTATGGCTGAGGTCGACTGAAGCGCTATTATATTCAGGAACAGAATTTGCAGAAAAACGTGTTTAAAGTTAAGTGATAAAAATTAAAGCTCAACAGTTCGGTCTCACAAGTAAAAGTCACTTTACAGTGGTAAGAGACTTGAATAACAATTTAATAAAAAAAAACATTTCCTAGTGTTGAAGTATGTAAAAAAACTATTCAAAACCGTTTGAATAAAACAAAAGTAAGGAAAATTGTGCAGGGCACACTTAAAGAACGAGAGCTCTGCCATTATCACTAGACAAGGAAACTAACAAACATTACGGACAACAACTAATAAGCATTGAAGCAAGTTTAACGTTATTTATCATGTGCCTTGTATGTTTTGCGATCGTGGTCCAGCTCGCATGAGCAGTGGAGCGGGGATAACTCCCGGTGCTGTAGACGGGGAGCTCTGCCATCTCACGAAAACATTGTATAAAACAACTTTGCGTGCCATAGTTCACACAGGACTGGCGGGAAATGTGCATTGATATTCATTCATTCTTCATGTTGGTTTACTTTGATAGTTGAACCGTCTTTCCCGCGTCATCCTACGGATTTTCCCAGATCACATCATGTCACAGGTCGGGGCAGGCCACCGCTACGCTAGCCCCAGACACCAGTACCACCTCGAGGAGACCCCGGAGTTCCCAAAGAGCAGACAGACGACAAGGTTAAAAGTGAACAGATCGAATTTTATTAATTTAATTTAAAACTGAGCACTCCAAAAACAATCCTCCCGTCCGACTTCTCTCTTCCTGTCCGACTTCTCCTGAGGCCGGCCCAGCACAACGGTAAGTATACCAGGGGGAAAAGGGGGTTTCCTTTTACAGGTCGTCTACGGTGGGTCTATGAAGCAGACCTTCTTCCACGAATCAGCAACGGTGAGTGTCCAGAACAACTTCCCTTGGCATGTGTAGAATGGCAGATATGCTGAGGGAACTTCTCTTACATGTCAGCAGCAGTAAGTATCTGGTGTGGACTTCCCTTGGCAGGTACGTAGCGACCCGTAGGCTAGAGGGGGGGAGAAACTCTCCTAAAGAGGCCTTCCTGTGAGAGCAACAATAGGTATGTGAATGAACTTCCCGTTTTCAGCAAGCAATAATGGATCCCAAAGGCTTTCCTGTGTAAACAAACAGTAATGGATATACAGGCGGATTCTCCACCCGGGGCAAACAGCAGTCGACACAAGAGGCTTCGTCATGTATGCAACAATGGAGCTCTACAAGTAGACGGGGCAATCGTGGCCTAATGGTCAGAGAGTCGGACTCGTGACCAGAAGGTTGCCGGTTCGATCCTCAGGGCCGGCAGGTAACGATTGCGGTGCCCTTGAGCAAGGCACCTAACCCCTACACGCTCCCCGGGCGCTGCACTGATAGCTGCCCACTGCTCCGGGTGTACGTGTGTTCACCACTTGCTGTGCGTATGTTCACTAGTCACTGGATGGGTTAAATGCAGAGGTCACATCTCGGGTATGGGTCCCCATATCTGACAAATAGGTCACTTTCACTTTCACTTTCACTTCACTTCACTTCACTTCACTTCAGACGGTACTCACGGTCACAGGCATCGGCAAGACAGGTGCTCCCCACACTCCAATAGTAGTTATACCAATGCACAGCAATACACACGTGTGGTTTATTCGTAACACACAAACTGAAATCCAAGCACTCACAGCAACGTAGGGCTTATACTCCGTCGCCTGCACCGAGACCCGTCTCCTGGAGTCGAAGTGTCTGATGGTGGTACAGAGACAAAGATAAACCACATAGACAGTCCTTCACTTCCATATAAGAGTCTGCTCCCCGGCCACGCCAACTCCTCTTCTCTCACACAGCCGAGACACGATGAGGCTCTAATATGCTAGGTCAATGCTCCTGTCGGACCCTCACTTTCACCTCACCGGGGAAAACACAGTAGAAGGGAGAATTCTCATTCGTGGGGGGAGGGGATCCACCTAGGTCCTTATTCACAGCATTTAATCCTCTTCAACCTAGTTGAATGGTCTGGTCCTTCTACCCTTCTCGAACTCACTTTTCTGGTGTCCACTCGCTATACTGTTGCCTCTTCCTCCAACCAGAACGGGAACAAGAATGAGGGCTCCACACTGACAATGACAACAACCCACGACGACCCTCTCTTCCTTCCTTCTACATCCCTTTTATAGCCCCTCCTCCTCTGTCGAGTCCCAATCGGCCATCGCCACGTTTGACCGGCACACCTGACGCTTGTTTGCTCATTGAATCCCCGTCCGAGCGATAGGAACTGGATGGGTGTTTCGCTTAAATCGGTCCGGCGGGAAACCGCCCTCCCAAAAATAGTTCCGCTTGCCCGTTCTCCGGTAGTCACCCCGTGACAATCACATATGTCTAGTCAGTAAAAATGACATGTGAAAACACGCAGGTCGCTTCGCGAGCATATCACGCTGAAGGGAAACGGGGATTTACAAATTGCATTCAGTGTAATCCACCAAAATGACGGACGGCCTTCAGATTTTTCCGTTATTGGTAAAAAAATCCGTCAATGACAGAGAATTTTTCGGATTACGCCAGTACACAAACGTAAAGGAATACCTGGACCCCGACCAATCAGAGGGGGGTCCGCCCTTCACTATCATTGATTGGTTTAGACCACGATATGGGCATAATGTGTGTCTGTTGTTGAATCACAGGAAGACTTTCAGAGTTGCAGTGACTTTTTTCTCCCTCGAACGGCTAGTCGCACCGGTGCGACCTATGATTATTTTAAGTCGCACCATTGAAAAATAAGGTCGCATATGCGACCAAATTGGTCGCACTCTAGAGCCCTGCTGTATGACTGTATAATGTGTAAACCGTATAAACATAAAATAAGATATTTGAAAGAAAGCTAGTAACAGAAAACTGTTCGTCCACATTGAATTTTCTTCATACAATAGAAGTCAATCGGGACCATTGGTAAATGATGACAGAAATTTCGTTTTGGGATGAACTACGGTACTTTTAATCATGACTTGACTTAATTTGACATATGCTGCATTAGTTATATGTTTTTCTTTTAGGCGGGATTTTCTTTCATTTCTTTCCATTTTTAGTTTTCCACAAAATTAAGCTCGATATGGATTTGAGATGACACGAGCCTCCGACTTGCTGTAGACAGTGCAAACCCAGAAGAGGAGGGGCTATGTATATTAGCTAATACGTTTGCATTTTGAGTGACGTGTGACGTTAACTTAATGTCGAACGGGGCCCGGCATTACTTAAACCAGACGGCGCTTATTTGACGCCTGGTGACATTTTAATATTAATACGGTGATCCAAAGCACGCGAATTGTGATACTGTTGGCTTTCGATACAAATACTGTTTAAAATGCCGTCAATAATGGTAATAAATGGCGTAATTGTGACACCATCGGCTTGCCATATTACATAACAATGTTCAAGCGTCCTACTACGCGTTAATAGCGCGATTCATTCGCGCAAGTCGGGTTTGGTCTGAAAACACAGTTACTCTGAAGATGTTAGATTGCTTGCAAACAAACGCACAAAACAGTTTATCCTTTCCAGAATATTTATTTCTTTGAAGCTTTCTCTATTTTGTAAAACTGGCATACAATAAACTTAATAATTGCACATTAATACGTTTGGGCGATAGGACTTTCTTCCATTATCATTATATCGATCACAGTTTAACTTCCAAGAATCAATATTATGTTAACACATAAAATGAACGCTTACCGGGAGTAAATAAACTTACGGGCATATCTTTCTCCATGCAAAGATTGTTCGCGTTGTGAACAGAAATTAGGCTCCTGCTGTACGATGAATGAGATCTAAATCTCAACACTGCACAAACTTCAATACTGGAAAATGGCCACTAGGTGGAGTAAATATACCATGATAATTTGAACGTTGTCGGTGTTGGCGGCTGTGTTGCCGACCTGACAGGTAGAATGAGTGTAAAATCTGAGGTGCTGATCACAGACCGGTTATGTGGTGGGCACCATATTTAGTGTCAAATGCTATATATTTAGTACTGTAATGCTATTTTCAGTGGAAAATTTTCATGAAAAAATGTTGGTGAATCCCTAGTTTTATTCTGTAAGAAAAGGGTTTCATATGAAAACTACACACAAGTTAAAGGTAAAGTAAACCCACAAAAGCTGTCTACAATAAAACGAGAACAGAAACATCTTTAGTTCACAATCATACGACAACAGATTGTGGAATTCCAGCAAATGATTCTATAGAATCACTCCAGACACATGTCCCATTTATGCCTTTATGAATAATACGATGTTTCTGTTTATAATCAATCTTATTGTGTATAATATATGTCTGTTTTCACACCTACCTCAGTATCTCTAGTTTACTCTTTGCTTTCTCTAGTACGGCACAGAGCTGCTTGACTCCTGAATCCTTCAGGTTATTATTGCTCATGTTGAGCTCATTCAGACTGCTTTCTGATCCCACAACATTAGCCAGACCTGAACAGCATTTGTCTGACAAGTTACAATCATTTAGCCTATAAAGAAAACAAGTCAGATCACAGCATTTGAAGCATTTGGCACCTATTGTGTCTATATACATTTAAGGATATAAAATTTCATAATAATTATTAATGTTTATCATAAAGTTGCTGTCCTCCCAAAACCTCAGATGTCCAAATTTGCTGTTTTGTCAGGAAATGGAAAGTTGACAAGCACTTTTTATTGTTTAGATATTTCCAAAACCGTGTGGCTAACATAAAATGGGAGAGATAATAATAATTTATGGCAAAAAAAGTGACCCAGTGCGGAGAAGCAAGGTTTTAAAATGACAGCAGCTATAAATATTATGATAAATAAATAAATATTAAAAGTCCCTTGACTGATTATTTTACATTTACAATTATGCATTTGGCAGAGGCTTTTATCCATAGCGACTTACATTGGATTATACACATATTTATTTCTAAGTATGTACAATCCCCTGGGTTCAAACCCATGATCTTGCGTTGTTTACGCAATGCTCATTACCACTGAGCTAGAGGAAGGGTAGTTGTAGAGGACAAACATGTCATAAAATCATTGGTATGTGCTCAAAAACAATCAATGATCACATTTTTCAGATGAGAGTCACGTTACTTACAGAGCTCTTTTGGAGGCTTTGACCACTGGCCACAGTCTTATGAGACATTCATCTGATTTCTTGAATTTCTGAAGCTCAAAGTCCTCCAGTTCCTCATCTGAGGTCAACAACACAAAGACCAGAGCAGACCACTGAGCAGGAGAGAGATCAGCAGATGACAGACTTCCTTCTCTAAGGTGCTTCTGAACCTCTTGTACCAGAGATTGATCATTCAGTTCATTCAGACAGTAAAACAGATTGATGGATCTCTCAGGAGAGGAGTTTTCATTAAACTTCTGCTTGATGTACGCAACTATTTCCTTGTAGGTCTGCTCATTGCTGTCTTGCTGTGTCAACAGACCTGGTAAGAGCGGCCGATTGGACTCCAGTGAAAGACCGAGAAGAAAGCGAAGGAAAAGGTCCAAGTGTCCATTCTCACTCTCAAGTGCCTTATCAACAGCAGTCTTCAGTAAATCAATCATTCTTTTACTGCTGTTGTATATTCTCTGTTGCTTAAATAAGAAAAGATATGGTTTGTTTCCTTGAATAAAGACATTTTTCTTTTTAAGGTCCAGAATCAGATGTGCATACAGAGCTGCAATGAACTCCTGAATGCTCAAGTGAACAAAGCAGTACACGTTACCCAGAATGATCCCTGTCTCCTGTTTAAAGATCTGAGTACACATCCCTGAGTACACGGATGCTTTGGAGACGTCAATGCCAGAGGCCTCCAGGTCTGATGCATAGAAGATCAGGTTGTTTCTTTCCAGCTGTACAAATGCCAGTTTGCCCAGTGACATGATAGCGTCTCTATCCCAGGAGATATCTGATGAGTGATCTCCATCATACTTTATTCTGCTCTGTTGTATTTGAAAGCGAAAGAAATGTGTGTACATCTGTGTCAGAGTTCTAGGAGTTTCATCAGTGTTTGAATCCTGAAGTGTTTTAGTCGTGTCGTCAGACTGTTGATTGTTTTTCTTCTCTAGAATGTTCTGGAGGACGGTGGCTGAAATCCAGCAGAAGACTGGGATGTGGCACATGATATAGAGACTCTTTGATTTTTTTACATGATCAATGATTTCGTTGGCCATATTCTCATCTGAGAATCTTTTTCTGAAGTACTCTTCCTTCTGTGCGTCATTGAATCCTCGTACCTCCGTCACCCGGTCGATACAGTCAGGAGGAATCTTACCGGCTGCTGCTGGTCTGGTGGTTATCCAGATGAGAGCAGAAGGAAGCAGATTTCCTTGGATGAGGTTTGTTAGGAGAACATCTAGAGGAGCAGGTGATGTGATATCTCTCCTTGTCTCATTACCCGCAAACTTCAGAGGAAGACGACATTCATCCAATCCATCAAAGATGAACAGGATTTTAAACTTGATATTTCTTGTAAGGTTCAGTCCTTTGATCTCTGGGAAACACTGATGTATAAGGTCCCTTAAACTCAGTGTTTGTTGGTCTTTTAAGTTCATCTCTCGGAAAGGTAGAGGAAATATGAAGCTGATATCCTGATTTTCTTTTCCTTCAGTCCAGTCCAGAACAAACTTTTGCACTGAGACAGATTTTCCAATGCCAGCAACTCCTTTTGTTAGTACAGTTCTAATGTTCTGGTCTTGTTCATGTGGTTGAAACAAATTAGTAAATTGAATCTGTGTCTCTGATGATTCCAGACACCTGGAAGTGGCCTCAATCTGTCTGACCTCATGCTGAGTATTGACCTGTTCACCTCCACCCTGAGTGATATACAGATCTGTGTAGATCTTATTCAGAAGTTTAGAGTCACCCTGCTTTGCAATTCCTTCAAATACACATTGATACTTATTCTTCAGGTTTGCTTTCAGTTGATGTTGATTAATAAAGACTATCACCTCATCTAAACAATCATAAGAACAAAAACAAAGCTATTAATCCTGCTACAGGTAACAATAAGACAGATAGTGATGTCATAAGCCTCTTACCTTTCAGAGTATCAGCAAGTTTATCTTGTTTCATACTTCTCAAAAAGTAAAGTGTGATATCAAGAGCTGCTTCTCTGATGATGTTTCTATCCTCCTTAAGGTCCTTCATATATTGTTGTACGGTTTCCTTTCTCAATATTTTCCTAAACTTTTCCAGCTCATTCTTTAGAAATTGTATCATTTTTTTCTCAAGGTCCTAATAATAAAGCAAGAACAATAAATATTATCTCATATTTTCCAGAATGATTTCACACTCCTGTCTTAATCTGCCTTAAAGTTGGGCTGTAAAACAGTTTTGTAAATTACATCGATATAACAGACACAAATCAAGTTTTTCTTACTGTCATAAATCAACACAAAAGTTTGAGCAATGAAGAATAAAGTCATCTGTACATTTTTGTTCCTGCTGGAAGTTCAGTGAAAGACATGCATATTAAAATTCTTATTTTACACTTAATGTATGTGTATTAAATATTAAATAAATTTGTAATGAAAACAAGATTCATGAGTGTCATTATCCAGTAAGGGACAAATGGGTTAATCATTGTTAAGTCATTCAACCATCACTGACTGAACGGACTGATTTCAATAGTACAGAGTTCAACTCCTCTTATCTAATGCTGTTAGAGAATATCTTCATTTACAGTCAACTTTGAGCTTTGTCACTTTTATTTTCCTTCAACATTACACACTTACTAATTAAGCATAATATAACTCCTTCAAATTCTAACTTGTCAACAGTTTGAGTTATTTTATGTGAGTTATATCTATATTCATTTGATTTGAAGCAAATTTTAAAAGTGGTATAAAAATAAACTTGACTGTTTAAGTAAAGTCTTATTAACCAGTCTTATTTAATGTATAAGTCCCTGATCTGTCCTCACAGTTTTTTAATTGTTAATGCAGGAAAACTTTACTGTAATAATCAGATAGTGTTTTATTCACCTGTAATAATTCTCTTGAACATGAACAAGCTTTGTAAAGTAATCGCAGATTCTATGAGCCACTACTGCAAACCTGAGTATATTACACTAATGGGATGTAAAGTTAATAAAATGAGTACGAACTTTCTTTTTCAGTGCAAAATAAATAATATTCACCTGCCACAGAGTATATTATTGAAACATATGTTAGAATAGTAGTATGGCATTCCCCCGAATGCAGAGATTTTTAGTGTGTGCCTCCTGAATAAGCTGTTTGATCGCCCCCTGGTGGCTAGATGCAATACAGGTCATAAACGCAACTCTCTTAGTGCAAACAAATGGGACAGGAATCAAAATATACAATTCCCTTACACTTCCCAAAAAATTCCCAAGATGTTTTTATTAATTTAGTCAGTTATCACGTCGATGTAGGTCCAAGTGCTCGTTTTTCGAATAAGTCTGGTTTAAGTTTATGTTATAAAGAGGGGGGTGGTAACATGATTTATAAAAAGTTCCGTCATGAAACTCTAGATTTTACAGTCCAATGGGTCTTACTCAATCTAACATGATACATCATTACCACACAGCACAGCTGATGTTCTTTCGATATCAGCAACCAATGAGCTTGCTGCTCAATATTTAAATCTTGTCTGATTCTTGCTGTAGCAGTTGCAGTGCGCTTCAGGAACCCTCCAACTTCCCCAGCTCCACTTGTATAGAGGTTATTCATATATGTTTTATGTGCAGCAGCAATATTCTATATGCTCACAGCAGCATGTTGTGGATGTATTGGCAGTAGAAAGTACTTGATCTGTCACAGCAGCAGCAACAGAGTAGCAGATCTATTCCTCCAAGACCAAACACATTAATATTGTCAAGTTCACTGCAATGCTAAACTCTCAGAGAGTTGACATGATGGAACTTTGTTTTACGATCAAGTCATCAGGGAATATGTGCGGGACCTTGATACCAAGCTCCACTTCATGCTCACTACTGCACAGACTCAGGCTCCAAAATGACGTCAATGACAAAAGCCATAACTCTGATGTATCGGCTTCATTTTTTCTACAATGGAAGTCAATGGGAGCGCGTCGTCCATTTTTGAGACAGCTCGAGGTTTCACAAAATTTGTTGGCAGTTCTCTATGCTTTATTCATTTATTTGTTTGCCAATTTAAGTTTATATTTAGCTTATATTTAGCTTTGACTGGCTAAGCATAACTTCTTTTTCCATCAAGGAAAGGTGTATTGTGTATCATACATTCTTATGGCACCTCAAATGAACCTCTGTGTTCTGAATTTATCAAAAAATAAATATGAAGTAGTTATAAAACAGTCGTTTTTGTCATTTTGAACACAACACTTCACTTATAGTTCAACAACAGATCTTATTTATATAGATCTAATAGCAGTAATATAATACATGAAGGCAGTAATACGGCTTATCGCTGTGTTCAGACACTCAAAATCACATCAATGAAAGTTCTTTCACTGTCATAGTTCTGCATTAAACATTTACAAAAAATACCTTTTACTACCTGAAAGATCGAAGAAAGATGCTCTGTAATATTCTCACTGAATCCTTTACTCTGGAAGTCTGCATCTGAAGTCTCAAACCTGTTGGCAAAAAGATCTCCTTTATTCTATCTCTTGAAATAGGAAATTAAGGTACAAATGGTTCAGTGGTTCAGATTGGGTTATGTAGTCTCACAAAGCTCCCTATAAACATCCCTATAAATATATGAAACTTCATTGACAGTTTACTGCTGATAAATATTTAATACTGTGTTCAAGGTTTCTCCTACTTCTCATCTTTATCGTCTTCTTGAGACATCTTTACTCTTTATATCTCTTATTTTATGTTTATTGTGTTGTATTTCTTAATTTTGTATACCCATAGGCCCTTATTTAAGTCATCTGTGTACTGTTTTTTATTGTGTTATTTTCTCGGTGTACTGTTGTAGCTGTTTCTGTGTACTGGATGCTCCTGTCGCCAAAACAAATTCCTTGAATGAGCAAACATACTTGACAACAAAGCTCTTTCTGATTCTGATTGACTACAAGAGGAACATCACTTGACAAAATGAAGCCAGCTGTACTAGTAATAAATGACATAATTATTCTTTTCTGCATTAGGGGTAAATATAATGAACCACTTCACCGTTAGTAAGAGTTATTATTTTCAAACTCCAGTTGAGCAGTCAGTAGTCACCTGTTGCAGATGATTCACTACACATTACAGCATCAGTGATCTTTGCTCTTTCTGGCTAATTCATGTTGTGTGTATCACAAAGGATGCAGGTGAGAAACTCAAGTGTGCAAATCTTCATTGACAGTTTACTCTTGCTAATCATTTAATACCGAGTTCAAGGTTTCTCATACTTTTCATCTTTATCGTCTTCTTGAGACATCTTTAGATCTTAGACCATTATTTTGGCCAACAGCCAACTAAACATGTGACATACAACAAGAAACACTTTTTATTTACCTTTCAGTATCTGATGGTTTTATTTCTCCGAAGTTTGGTCTCATCTCTTGGGACCGGTCACTCTTCACAGACACAGAGCTGAATACAGATGATCCTGATCTTTCACTAATGACACAAGAGAGAAAATCATTAAAATCTTTTGTTGTGTCTAAAACTGCTCACTTGTTCTCTCCTTCACTGTTATAGCGAATGACATCTAAGTCTACTATATTGGGAAGAAGTGAATGACAATAAGTGAGCGTATAAATCAATCGTTGGAGAGTAACCATCATGGACAATCATCATAAACATAACCCTTACCATGTTACACCTGTGCGCCTTTACAGATTGCTGAAGGGTCATGTGACAGTCTTGACTGTTTATGGACCTTAATCTTACTTTTTGAAGATTTGTTGAAATGTAAAACTCATCTCAATGATAAATACCACAACATTTGACATGTCTGACATATTCTTATGTAACTTTTTTCAGTAAATGACGAAAGACATTGACTCTTACATGGCAAAGGATGCTGGTTGGATTTTTTTATTTTGGTTACCTCTTTTCCTTTGGGAGATCCATTTTAGGGGTAGACATTATTTCGGAGCTGTCACAGCACTGATGTATTTGTGTGGATGAAGACAGTCATGACCTGGAGATCACAATATTGGTGTTGATTAAAGGGGCATTTCAAAATGATAAATGCCGTTTACATAATGTGACGCTGGAGCAATTTAGTAGGCTACAGTTTCCTATCCACTTTAAAGTTTACATTTACATTTAGTCATTTAGCATACGCTTTTATCCAAAGCCACTTACGAAGAGTTTAGGGCGCAATAAGCGATGTAAAGTTTTCACTCTGTTCATCTCATCAACACATACATTTGTACCTCAGAATAAAGAGCTTCACATCCATGAAGGCACACTTTAGAAAATGATCTTTCTTCTATTTTCATTTAGATTTCAAATATTTTATTCTGTGTGTGGTATTTGATGAGCAGTCTTGCACAGAAGTGATGGAAAAAAATAGTCCTTACTGATTAATAATAGCTGTCCTGAGACTCAGTGGATCATGGTACTAGCATCGCCAAGGTCATGGGTTTGAATCCAGGGGATTGCACATACTTAGAAACAAATAAATAGTACAATGTGTACTGTAAGTCGCTCTGGATAAAAGCGTCTACCAAATGCATAAAAAAATAATGACCCAGCTTTATTTATTTAGGGGATATATGCTTGTATGTTCCTTTAATTTTTTTTGTTAAATCTAATGTGAAAGTGGAGGATACAAATATTTATAAAGATTTAATGTTAGTTAGTTCATTATCCATGTTTTGACTATACTTTTAATTGAGTTATTGTGTTATCATATTTCTAGGACAATATATATTCGCAAAAAATGTCAGCAGACCCCCAGAAGGTAATTGCGGACTGACTGAGCGGCGATCAAAGAGGCCAAGACTTCAAATTAAACATGGGATTCAAGAATACCTGCTTATTGTGTCAGACTGAAGGGAGTTTTTTTGTGCTAAAGACCAATAGGATGTATACGGTCCTGCTTTAAGGGATACTTCACCCAAATATTCTGTCATCATTTACTCACCCTCTACTTGTTCCAAATCTGTATAAATGTCTTTGTTCTTGTGAAAACAGATATTTGGAATATTGCTTATAACCAAACAGATCTCAACACCCATTGACTCCCATAGTAGAAAAATGTCAATGGTCAAAAGTGCCCAAGAACTGTTAGCTGTTCTTCATTCTTCAAAATGTCTTTTGTGTTCAACAGAACAAAAATAAATGAAAATGAAAGGTAATGTTTCCTAGTATGGTAGTCAATGGGTGTTGAGATCTGATTTGTTATAAGCATTATTGCAAATATCTTTCTCTGTGTTCATCAGAAAAAGACATTTATAAAATTTTGTAACAGCTCGAAGAATTTTCATTTTTGGGTGAAGTATCACTTTAATACGCAGCTACTGACCACATGAAGAAATTATTGGACATAAGTTTTGGTTTTAATGTTTTATAAGCTCATTTAACAAATGCAAACATAAACCTTGTACTTTCTGCTTTAAGGCAAGTCAGCATTCAAACAAGACCTTCGTGCAATTTGGTTTAATCATTTATAAATATATTCTAACTGTATATTGCCCATGTTAATAATTACACATATTTATTACACTGTAGTTCAAAATAATTTTTAGTGTAATAAGAGATATTCCTCGACTGAATGTCTTTTTCGACATTCTAAAAATACAAGCAATGATTCAACAATATTATTTGAAAAGTTTATAACCCAATTTTCTATTCAGTTCTGTTAAGATTCTTCGATTCTACTTTCGATTTCACCCAAAAAATCCAATAACTAAACGAAAACATTCGTGGCATTTTGAAAAGTAAAAAATCAAGTAAAGTTCACAAAGGCTACTGGTCATATTTTAAATCACTAACATATCAAATACATTTAATTTAAACTTACTTTTCAGTAGTAGCTTCTGACAGTCTTTCTGAACTGACGCATTTTGAAGAGAAACTTCCTGTCTGAATTATATCTCTCAAGTGAACTGAAGGTTATCCATTAAACCTGCGAAAAACAACAAGAGATGTAACCTAACATGTGACATGTTGAAAAAAACAATAAGTTAATGACAATAATAGACAGACAGCGGTTATAAATACCGTCGAAAAGACTTGTACATGGTGTACAGCTTCCTTGCTTCGTGGTTGTTGACTGGTTACTTTCAGTTTTACTTTCTCATTACAAAATACGTAAGATTTGTATTATTGGTTCATTGTTAAAATAAAAAATGAGGTTATAGTTGTTTGCACCAGTACACAATTTACTCACACACATGTAAAAGAGCGAGTACAAACGCATATTAAAACACTAACGTCACAAACAAAATTAAGATAAACAGTTATACCCAGAGACCTTGAAAAATAGAGTTGCGACACACTTTGATCTAGCCACCACGTGGTCAAGTACTTGATGTAGCTCTGTTTGAATGGGCTATATTGGCAGCAATTTTCACTAAATACACACATACTTTATCAAATTAGCTGCGAATGTGTCTGGGAAACACTGAAATGAATGGGCTTCGGTGCAATGTATAGAACTACAGAGCCCTCCATGTCACGATTACTTCCTCATTCCATTCTTCCCATTGACGTCTATGGGAGTGTCGCAACACTGTTTTTATCAGTCCTGAATCTACCATCTCTCACTTGGCTTCAACTCTCTGTGCGTGAGAGCTTTTATACTGTAAGAACAGAATGCACATAAATCATGACTGTAACAGCTCTCCCATTCTCCGTTATTTCATTGTATTTGTCACGGTCTTGAGCCAGTCGTAACATAATTTAATATTCTTCATTTTTCACTTAAATACACAACAAACTTCATCTTGACTTGCTCCAAAAAATCTGTATTTTTACTTCACACAAAACTGTTATTAACAACAAAACATCAATAATATTAAAAGCCTAAACCACTAGACAAAAACAGTCTGCTCTTTTGCTTTCACCAAGCATAAATATTCAAAATATTTAAATTTCCTTTGGTGCAAATTTCCTTTGGTGCAGATCTGGCCCATATAAACTACTGACCAGTGGCCGACTAAAGAAAGTGTTCCCCGGCTCAGATCTGGTCCACATCTTCTTAGCCACAACTCAACAAGATCTGTGTCATAATTCCACCAACAGTGAGCCATATAATGAAGAATGATTTGGCCCATGTCTTGACCTTAAATGTCCATCTTGTTTGGCGGACCAACAGCTTTTCTGGTATTAATAGAGCGAAATGTCTTCCTGACTTACTCAACATCAATAACTATCTTTTGAGAAGAAGACGGTACGGTGTTAACTAGGTGATTGTTACTTGTGGGTTCAAATATTGTAAAAAAATAGTTTAGTTCGTAAGCAAAACTACACTGTTAGACATTTCAAAGGGTTTTTACAGTAACTCACTGCCAACACTGTTGCCAGTAAGTTACTGTAATTGAGATGTACAGTACCAGAACTGTATTTCCCCTTTACAGTAATTAAACACTACTGTAAATATATAATACAGTCCAGGTGCTGTAAAACCTAGATTAACAGTACATCACTGTAATCCTATTCATTGGTTTATGTTTTTAGTAAATATAAATTAGATTTTATATTATTTATATAAAAAATATTTTTATTCAACACATTTACTGACAATAACTCCCAATGAACATTGAAAAAGAGTTTTTTAATTAAATTAATTTAAACAAAACAAATGCTTAAACACAAAAATACATTTAATACAATTAATGTTATTTGCAGGAATGCATGAACACTTCTGTCATTCAAACCATTGTATCAAATATAAAGATAAAAAAAATATTTTACTGTATATTGTAAAAAAAAAAAAAGAAAATCTGGAATAAATACAGAACTGATTTAAAATGGAATTCACAATTAACTTACAATAAGAAATGTAAAGTAAATAAATTATTTTATAGAATTATATCTGGAATACAAAAAAAACTTTATTTTAAATAGAATTCACCATCAACTGCATCAAACAGCACTGAACATGTGAATAAAATTCATTTAAATAACTTAATAAAATAAATTGATAAATCCTGTAGAACAGGATAAAAACCCATAGTAAAAGATAAATTACATTCCTAACGAAATCCTGTAGGTTTCCTTTGGACTCCTGGTCCTGTGAGAGTCCTACAGGAAAAATGATCACGAAGATCCTTCGGTATTCCTGTAGGGCATCGAAATAAATTAAGTGCACCACAAAAAAACTGTCAGTACATACTGCAGTTCACTATCGTTATAACATTCTCCAAAATAACAACAGTCTCCAATATTATTTACACATTTATTTTTTTGTACTATTTCAACACAAACAACGTTATAACCTATGTGATGGTGATATTTATTTCAAGTCGGTTAGACTCCATTAGTTGTACTTAGAAATCTCCAATAACTGGAAACTATATGTCTACTGTACATATCCTATTGAGCATTGAGCAGTGTCTCACCTAATCAAAGTTCTTTCACTCAAATTTTGTGAGGTAGCGAAGGAAGGATCATACCCTGATGTTTATAGAAGTTGTTTTTCTCTTCTCAATTTCGCCAGTCTTTGGACTCACTCCAGTCTTTGCAGTGCACTTTGTTCCGGCCTCTGGATATATCCTCATAAAAATCTTACATTAACAAGGAATTCATTGTAAAAATAGGAAAGTCAGTAATATGCATCCATACGTTTCACACATTTACTCACCCTCTTGTTATTTCAGACCTGCATGACTTTCATTCTTCTACAGAACACAAAAGAAGATATTTTGAAGGATGTTGGTAACTGAACAGCAGCGGCACCCACTCACTTCTATTGTATGAACACAAAACCAATGCAATGAATGGGTACCAGCAACCAACATTCTTCAAAATATCTTATTTTGTGTTCTGTGGAAGAAACAAAGTCATACAGGTTTGCGCTGACAAGATGGTTGGTAAATGATGACAGAACTTTCATTTTTAGGTAAACAATCACTTACACTCTGTTTGGCTAACATACACAGCTATGATGACATGTGGCGTTGTGGCTGGCAAAAGCAGTTTTGCCTGTTATATTAAATAAAACAAAGCCAGATCCTTAACAAACGTATCTGAGCTCAAATCTTGGTTAATTCCACTAATATGAGATGGGCCCACATGTCACCATGGACTTGGATGTCTGGAACATGATCAATCACGTCAGTATCTTGTCCTGTATGTGGCTATCCTAAGTGTTTTCTAGATATGTGTGTGGCTTAGGACGACCTCACTCTAAATATTTTGTGTATCCCTCAAAAGGACAAGTAACTTTTTACCACCCCGTAACGTTATGTACTCTTAAATGGCCGTATGGTGGTTGCAAACCTTAAAGAAATACATATTGGTAGCAGTCTTTCACGGAATGCTTACTACAAAGCAGCAATAATACGTTACCTTGCTTTTTTCTCTCTTGGGAATACAATCTTCGTTGGAAATGTAAGTTTCTCTCAGCTCCGTCGTAACAGCTCCTTCGTAAATGTACGGTTGTTTCGGCTCCGTCGGAAAAGTTCTCTCTGCTCCTTTGTAAACGTGCGGTTTTCTCAATAATAAAATATTAATTTAAAAGTCACGGTCTCGCTCAGCTCCGCCGAAAACAAACCGTTACATTTTCAGCCTCAGGTGTTTTCGGGAACTGCGCCACTCAAATATACTTCCCCGTTAAAACCTTCACCGTTCTGCGTTGGGGTTCCTTTTTAAAAACGAATAGAGCAAATCCACTTTCCCTCAAAAACGAGCAAAATAATTACTTTGTGTTTTAAGACCGCCAAAGACCGTTAGGGGAAATACAGTATAGTGCATCTGTTGAGTTATATGTTCTCATTAATTATATTATTTGTGTAACTTATGTTTTGTTTTTTGATGTATGCTAAAAACAAGAGTTCATTGTGCGCATGTGTGAACAAACGGGACTTTTATTTTGACTTGAGAGTGAAGCTTACCTGTAAATGTGTTTTCTGCTGCTCGTGTGCTGGGGCCTGTACCATGAAGCCGGTTTAGGTGGCTAGTCAGGTAAGTTTAGGATTACTTTGTGCCAACCCTGGGTTTTAGGTACCATGAAAGTAACTCAGCTTTAATCGGTGTTCATCGCCATGGTAACTTAAGCTGCACGGCTAACCTGCTCCGGAGCAGGCTATGATCTAGATTAGAGATCTCACACCGAAAATAAACCAATCAGCGGCGAGCAAATTTACATATAAGTGAGGCAGCTAACTCACAGTGCGTGTTAAAATGGCTAGTTATTTTTAATAATGTTTAATAAAATAAAAATACTAACATAAAAAGATGTAAATATATATTACAAATATAAAATCAAGTAATGGTAACTATGTTGGTAAAATCTGATTTTAGAGATGGCATTTGCTGGCTTTCCCTTACACATGAAATTAAATGTATTTATACTGTTATTGTACTACATACAATATGTATTTCTATGCATTGCATTTTTTACATGATGCATGTAAAGATCCTAGAACATCTAGGAACACTTCCAGTTTCACTGTGTTGGGTGAAACATTTATCTTCTTTGTCCACTGAAGAAACGTTATATTAAACAGCTACAGCAAGATATAGACAAAACCATAAACTGACAGGTGACATCACATATTTTTAACACTGCTATTTTAATCTTTTTGTTATCGAGTTACACTTACAATTAACCTAAATAATGTATCATACAGTAGGCCTACATTTTTAAATGTATAAGACATTTTTAATACTTATAATGCCTACAAACATTCCCTATGCATCTGTGTTTTTGTCAGTGCTTTAAGGAAGGTAAAGTATAACAGGGCTGTTTAATAGCCTGTTGGTGGGAGACGGGGGTCCCTATGTATGCCAGAGGTTTTTGCTATCCTGACCGCAGAACCACTTCAACATGGCCCTCAATCAAACCAGAGTCAGGATTGAGATGACCATCGGATTTTTAAATGAATACTTCAACTGACTACTAAGTTCACATACTGATATTTTTTCATTTAACCTTCTTTATTAA
The DNA here is from genome assembly GCA_008369825.1 of Triplophysa tibetana. Lineage (NCBI taxonomy): Eukaryota > Metazoa > Chordata > Actinopteri > Cypriniformes > Nemacheilidae > Triplophysa > Triplophysa tibetana. Next base: position 20,108,726 of record CM017907.1, on the reverse strand, counting down.
GAGTAAGCTTCTCTAGTGTATTTTGTTCACATTTCTTCTGTAACCTATGAAGGTAAACACTTCAGTTTCTGGGGAAGGTTGTGAAATGTCCTACAATAACAGAGACACCAGTAACATAAAATATAAATCCTCACATTCACACTTGTGCCATAATGAATAGTTCAGTACATTTATCTCTTTAACTTTGTCAGCACACAGATCATTTCACTTCATCATGTGCTTCATCCTCATTAATAAAGGGAAACTAAATGATAACTAATGTTAGCAGGATATGTTCATCCACTGTGGGGGTACATACACACATAATACACATCATATTACATTACTGTAATATTTACCTTACTACAGTATACTACAGTAAATGTGTGTACTATATAGTCATTCAACTTGAGCATTAACTCAATCAGCAGTGTTTCTGAAACCCTTCTCTCTTGCGTAGACAGCAGAAACAGTATTACTGCGTGCCTGAAATACATTTTTGTGTTACTCATATTTGCGCATAATTATTTCCTAAGAAACCTACGTAACTCCCTCTATCCATGTTGAACGCGATTGGTTTAGCGATCCCGACGTCACTCGTTCATGTGCACGCGCGCACAAACTAATCTTAGCTTCAGGATCAAAGCTTGAGTTGACAAAGAAACTCCTGGAGCTGCTTCATGGTACCAACAAAGCTTGATCACATTGGTTTGGTTTTGACAACCCAAAACTAATCCTGTAACCCTGAGTTTGTTCAGCAACATTCATGGTACAGGCCCCAGGTTCAGCTGTAGCACAACGCTTGATATAAACTTTCTCTGATAACACCTGTTTGATCCAGAGTTTGTGAGGATTAAAGTGTGACACGTGTGGCAAACAGCCAATCACACGGAACATGAAAAGCATCATCAGTTGGATTGACTTACTCCAGAGTATCAGCACAATTCACTTTTCTGTGGAAGATGAAGAGATCATTATGAAAAAATGTCATGAATTGAAACACATTTACAATGCAGGAATAAATTCTGCAGTGAAAGTTTGAGAAGGCAGCTACTGACTATATCAATACAGAATCAACTGAATTTAAATTATTTATATAGGTTTACAAGAAGATCAAAAGATAATATGTATGCTTCATTACTTTAAAATCTTTATGTATTACAGTTTGTTTTTATACGAATCAGTTATATTAATTGAAATGCTATTGTAACCCTCGGATCGTGTAGGCAATCCTATAACTAATTGAAACTGGGCTAAAATCAGGAAATTCTAGGTACGACTACGGAGCCTGAAGTAGAAACAAAGTCAGACAACAAATACCACAAAACATATACGGTTTAGAAGTGTATTAAACAAAATTAAAGACAGTTATGTACAATCCCTGCCTACCTAAGCCGGCTTCCTGAGTGCACAAGCGCACAATAAAACCCAAAATAAACAACGTCAAACAAAGAAAGAGTCCATGAAAGTTCTTGGTGTGTGTGTGTGTTTCTCTTGGAGTATGTATGTTCGTTTCACTACCCGGGTAGGTTTACGTGTGTTCTTATCTGTATTGCAATGAAGGCACGGGATGATGATGGTTCCAAAGATGCCACGGCTGGCCACACCAGGCTCTTGGTCCGTTCTCTGACTTCTGCGGTTGGCTCGCCACTGACCACAAGGGTCAGATTCAGATGATCTATCCCTCTCTTAAAACCAATCGGAGGTATCTTAAGGGGTTCGCAGTGTCAACGTGGCTTAACAATTGTTGACAGTTGTTCCTAAACAGCTTTCAACCAGTCCTTGATGCTTCCTAACAGCGTCTTTATCGGAGGAAAGGTGTATTGATTTACTCATTTAGGAAATGTCCTGGGGTGAATGCGCCACCCTCAGGCAGAGTAGAGAATTGTGCTCCAGTACCCTTATGCGGGTTACACTATGTTTAATATTAATGAATAAATATTAATTATCAACTCATATGATAATTATATGAATGTGTTTTGAATTAAAATCAATAAATGCAAATACAAAAAAATAAACACTTAGCAGCAGAAAAAAATTCTTGTACATCTTATCACTTTAAACTTTTTTTAATTTGGAGCGAGAGATACGAAAGATACTGAGATAGATATACTTAATTTCTCACAGCTGATTGATCCACTTTTGGTTTGTGATCTCTAACCCAGAATAAAACCTGCGGCGGAGCCGGTTAGTCGTGTAACCTAAGTTACCTCTTTTGTGTGTGACAGCAGCACCAGATCATCTGCAAACAGAAGACATTTCACTTCAGTGTCTAGTAAGGTGGGACGGGGTGCTTCTGACTGTTCTAGAGCTCGACCTGATTCATTAATCAATACTGTATGTTAAATAGTGTAGGAATTAGACTACAGCCCTGTCTCACTCCACGACTCTTGGAGAGAAAGTCTGTGTGCTTGTTGCTGATTTTAATTGCATATGTGATATTCGTGTACATTGATTTAATGATGTCATAGGTTTTCCCTCCAATGTCGCATTGAATCAATTGAAGAAAAAGCCCCTCATGCCAGATTGAGTCAAAAGCTTTTTTTGAAGTCAACAAAGCAAGAGAAGAGCTTTCTTTTATTTTGGTTAATTTCTTTGTCAATTAAAGAACAAAGAGTGTATATATGATCTGATGTGCTGTATTTTGGTTTGAAACCGATTTGGCATTATCTTAGGATGTTTGTGTCGTTTAGATAGTAGAGAAGTCTGCTGAAGTTACAGAAGAGTTTATCTAAGTTGCTGTTTACACATTACACAGTAATTATTAGGCTTTATTTTGTCTCCGCTTTTATGGACTGCAGTTATGAGACCCTTGTTCCAGATCTTGGGAAATATACCTGTACTAAGGATGATATTAAACAGTTTAAGAATGGCGAGTGTGAGTTCTTTGTCTGTGTATTTTATCATTTCATTTAGGATGCCATAGATTCCACTTGCTTTTTGGGATTTATGTTTTGGTATATTACCGCTGAGTTCGGCTAGTGTAATAAGAGAATCTAAAGCGTTTTGTAATGTTTTATTGTTGACTCTAGAGTTCATAGTCTGTTGTGTAGGGTATTTTGTTTGTGGTTCTTGTTTATATTACTAAATAGGTTTGAGCAGTTGTTTAATCCATACATCACATTACATTACATTGCATTACATTTAATCATTTAGCAGACGCTTTTATCCAAAGCGACTTACAAGTTGGGTAAACTATAGAAGCAATTGGGTCAAAATAAGGACAACAAAAGCATAAGTGCAATAAAAACATCTCTCACAAAGCCTACTACATTGTACAGAGCTAAGTTTAGCTTATCTAAGCTTTAATAAGCATGCTTATTTTTATTTGGTTTAGATATTGTAGAAAAGATATAGAAATCTGAAATGATCGGTCAGGTGCTGACGGAAGAGATGTGTTTTCCGCCGTACGTCTCCGTTCTGAAGGGGTAAATATTCATGGTGGGATTATTAAGAGCATTCCAACGTTCCCAGATGTGGTTTGTTTCTAGAGATTGTTCAGTTGCTCTTAACTGATTCTGTGTATCTCGTTTCATTTTCTTCCTTGTTGTGTCCTTATATTATTCAAGTTATTCATGGTAGAGTTGGCGTGTATTCACATTGTTAGCGTCTCTGTGTTTCTGATTTGATAGAATTCTAACTTATTTTCTAAGGTTTTTACACTTGTTGTCAAACCATTTCTTATTTACAGGCTTCTTGTTTGGTTTTGCGTTCCACAAGTTCACCTAAGCAAATAATATATGTAGTAGAGTAGGCGGGGCGAGACCGTGGTTCGAGTCCAGTGAGTAATTGTGAATGAGCACCAGCTGTGCGCACACCGGGCTCGAATCACGGAGGAGATGGGAGCATATAAGAGAACGAGCGACCGGATCGTCGATGAGAGAGGACCGGGCCTGAACATGTTTGTGTATGTATTTATGTTTTACTGTGTTGTTGTTCGGCTGTTATGTTTTGGTTTGTTTGTTAGCCGGCGGTCGTCAGTGAGGGGCCGCCGGCTGTTATATTTCTTTATTAAATGTTTTAAAATGTCTTCCGGTTCCCGACTCCTTCCTTCCCAACTTTGAATCTTGTTACAATTTAATAGGCGGCAATTACTGTAAGCATGCAGAGAATATAGTATACGTATTTGGCGTGCTGCTCGGTGTTCTTGCCCGAATGCAGGCAGCTGCATAGTTTTTTGCACGTGCTCATCCAGATTTTTTTTAATAAAACATAATTTCTGGATTTTAGGTTAGATAATATTGCAGATATTGTAAAAAAATTGTTAATCATATCTACTGCTAAAATTACACTTTCCTTATTGTGCGGGAATGGTAGGTATTTATTCAGTTGGTTTTGGATTTTGGGTTCACGAATTACGCTTTGGTATGTATCTTCACTATTTTGTTTCCGTCTGTATGTCTGTTTAAGGGTATGGAGGTGAGTTTGTTTTGATGGCCCTGTGTTAGGTTTGGATCTTTTGAGGGTAGAGAGTCATTTTACTGTGATCTGATTGTGGGCTGACTGTGAACGCTTTTAGAATTAGTATTTAGATCGGTGATGAAATAGTCTACTATGCTGTTACCCAGCTTTGAACTATTAATGTACCTACCGTACAAATATTATTGTAGTCTGCCATTGACCATGTGAGATTTGCATTCTCTCCTTGAATTATGTCCGTGGGGACGTCTTTCCGAGGCAGCAGTGTTGAGATGGTGTTTGTGGCTTTTTCGATCACCCTCTGTAGTGCTGTGACCACTCATTTCTGTTGTGCTCTCAGGTCGTTTGTGCCAGTGTGGATTATTATGTGGCTTGGTGATTCTAGGTTGTCCTTATTCAGCAGTCTGAGGGCACTGTGAGTGTTTGGGCACCCGAGTTTGACCACCCTGTGTTTGGGGAAGAGCTTTTTTCGTCTATAAACTTCCCATTGAGGGACAATATTGGAAGGAAAATGTCTGTTTTTCATTCAAACTGCCTTGGATTTTCTGGAATCTGTACTTGTGTCACACACATCCTGTGAAGATCCCGTAAAGACACGTGGCGTAATATAATGCAATGTAATGTTATGTGCATTTTTGTTTGTCGAGAAAATGGGGTTGATTACGGTGAAAGATACTTCCTTGCAGTGTTTTTGGGTGGCTAAATAGTATGGTTTGTTATAATTACTGCTTTCCTTTATTTATTGGTGAATAGGCCTTAATAATCTCTCCGTTTTTGGTTATTATTCTGTAGCATATTTTGTTGCCTTTTGCAAATGACAAAGATGTCAATTTTCAATGTCAACTTCTTTTATTTATATTTTTTATTGGTAAATGCAGAACGACGAAGAAGCACAAGAACGCAAGGTAGTCTAAAGCCCAATGAGCTTAAGCTAAATACAAGATAAATGTAAAATGTCATATGAAAACAAATAAAAGCAAATTGTTCAGGCTTGGTCAGTGCAAATTTGCAGCCTTAATGAAAAAATATAATGGAGTGCTGTGAAGTTGTGGGCAGTCGTGACCTAATGGTTAGAGAGTCGGACTCGTGATCAGAAGGTTGCCGGTTTGATTCTCAGGGCTGGCGGGGAACGACTGATGTGCCCTTGAGCAAGGCACCTCATCCCTACTTGCTCCCCGGGCACTGCAGTGATAGCTGCCCACTGCTCCATGTGTTCACCACCTTCTGTAAATGTGTTCACTACTCTGGATGGGTTAAACGCAGAGGTCACGTTTCAGGTTTGGGTCACCAAACAAATAGGCAGTGTTGGGGAAGCTACTCTGAAACTATAGTTTGACAAGCTACAAGCTACTCGTAAGTTAAAGTAGTTAAACTACAGTCAAGCTACCCTTTTGGAAAAGTAGTTAGCTACACTACAAGTTACTATCAAAAAGTAGCTAGCTACATTGAAACTACTTTTGATTTTTTTGAACAACGTATATTATAAATAACTGAATAAGTGTCTGAGGAATGTTTTAAGTAAAATATTTAGTGTTTAAAACAATGCAATACAATTATGATTTCAAAGAGTATTGTTTTATTACACACAACACTCAAATATCTCAGACTGTTTGTCAAAAGTGCAAAATTGCAACAAATACAACATTGCAAGAACAAAATATACATCCAACGTAAATTGCATGTAGAACATTTTCTCAAAAATACCGATTGTGAGATGGTTGCATTTCGGCAAGAAAATACATTGAACAACCGCTCACATGTGGCACTGGCAGGGAAAGAACTATCTGGTGTAGTTGCAGTAGACTGAAACCTCATCCAAAACATTAACCTCCAAAGGGTCAAAATGTTATAATTTGTAATGTTACAAAAGCCTCAACTGAAGAGTAAGAACGCTTGGAAAATGTTAAGTATTTTAGTTGAACTGGCATAGTTAGTCACTGTTATTGTTATACCACTCAAGCAAAACAGTAATGGTTTCACACCATCAGTCGAGAATTGAGGTGCAGTGTCCTTCTAATAAGAGCAGGCAATAACAAAATGTATAGGCAACTCAATTTGTTCTCTTAACTAAACTGAAGCAGAAGTGCCTGACCTGTTAATTCGACACAAGATGCAGTCTCTGATGGGCATAGGATAAAGGGAAAAAAAATAAAAATTAGAAAGAAAAACACATTTTAAATGCCATACTTTTAAATTATTATTATGCAAGACAGAAATATATAAGCCTACTAATAATACAACTGCGCAACAACATAAAGGAATGTTTCCTTTCTATATTAATTTTCATTTTACACTAAGGTAGCTAAATGATAACACTTGTCTTAATTTCTCCACTTGAAAGGATTAAACACTTGAGCTTTTATTTTGGCGGAAAACTGTGACGAGACCTTTACGTTTCTATAACATTAAAAAACGCTTTTATATGACAAATCGAGTGAAATGCTGTAATTATCTGGCTGCCCACACAAATGTTGGAAGTTATGTGAACGTTAAACAGCATAACTGGTATTTGAAAAATGCACGTTAAACTCGCTCACATGCAGTGATGGAGCTCGCAGAATTTACTGTGAAAGAAGAACGTGAATCACAAGCTGCTTGTGAGCACAGTTCGGTTCGCTCTGAAACCAGTCACAACAAATCTATACAGCAATTTAATTAGATCAAAGCCTTTGTCGTGCAATAAACAAACTAAGATTACATTTTTTGTTCAACTGACAAACACGATGGCGCAAACGTTAGTGGTCTTTTATGTTCATTACCAAACTTTGCGGACAGATCATGGCGGGTCATTGTAATTAAATCAGAAATAGAAATTTGATGTAACATAGAGAGCAATAAAGCAGGATAATTAATACATTTAAAATGGCCATTACTCACCTGTATGTGCTTCCTTAAATTTGTGCTTGAGGTCTTCGACGTAGACAGCGTTTTAAACTTTGGTTTGCAAAGATTGCATACAAAAGTGTAACCTTTACTTGCGTTTCTTTGAGAGACATGAACTTGGACAAATAAGGCCATGGGTAATTAACGTTAGTTGTTTCTCCATCCTCCAAATCTGCCGCCACGTCTTGCTCCATCATGGATAATATGGGTGTGTCAACCCACTTCTGTACGTCAGTGAACCGTTAGCCGCAAGATGAGTTATTAAACAACAGGTGGCGGTAATGGCAACAAATGAGTTTGTAATCTAACAAGAAGAATATCCTTGAATCGCGCAGGCTCGACAACACGCAATGTAGCTTTTGATCGCGCTACACCGCTACTTGCTGCAAAAAGTAGTTAGCTACTGGAAAAGCTACACTGTTTAAAAAGCAACTGAGCTACTAAGCTACTGAAAAATGTAGTTAAGTTAGTAGCATCGCTACTTGTAGTTAACTACTCCCCAACACTGCAAATAGGTCACTTTAATGAGCCAGTATTTTGCAACGTAGCCTAATGCAATACAAAAGACATGGTAAAAAGAATATTTGGCACAACATATCGAAGAGTTTGGTCTGTGATAGTCCTTGATAATAGAAAGTCTTTTTGGTTGTGTTTGGCTTGTTTGTAGCGCAGGATTGTTGGGTCCTAAGTCAGTTGATGTCCTTGGTGTCCCTTTCGGGTATTTGTTACAAAAAGTTTGATTAAAAAAAACTAGTGATTCTGATAGCTGAAGGTTTGTGTAAGTCTAAAAATATCTAAAGTAACATAAGTTAATCCAGTAGTGAAATATGTTTTTGCAGGAGCTCAATAGTATTTGTCTTCTCTCTTTCTGTGTCCTCTCTGGGCGGTTCACATTAGCACTTTTGGTGCTCTCCCAGGTTCGATTAATATAAGAGTTCGGTTTGATCGCGTGATGTGATTGTGTGTGTTTCACTCACTTTTCTGATGAGTGTTACTGGTGCGCATTTTTCCTGTTCGGCTTCAGCGTTCTCAAGAGCATTTGCAGAACTTTCACAAACGAAAGTGTTGCTATGTTCTGAAGCTTTTGAAACAAAACTAACAGTTCAAAAACATAAAAGTGATACAAGATATGTATTGTGCCGCCTTCTCCTGCGTCGTCATTACAAGCGACCGGGTCAACAGATCAGGCTGATGATGTACATGACCCGGTTAGGACCCAAGAAATAATAATACGAACTCAGTCCAGCGGGGACATGGTGAGGGGGGAGCAATAGAACGTGAAGAACATTCTGTACAAATATGAGTAGCCAACAGTACATTTATATTTAACTTTCACGTATTTTTAGAATTGATTCAACTGTGGTTTCTCTTGAGGTTTTTCCCAGAGGGGTTTCTCTTGATGGCTTATAAGCATATTGTGCTTTTTCTGTTCTTAGGTTTGTGTTTGTGCGTCAACATGTGTCTACATGTTTTTATTATTTAAAACATGTGTTAGACTTTTCCCCATTCATTTCCTATTGCCGGTCATTTTGACCAAACATAGAAGATTCAGTCATTGATTATTTTTACATTCAATTTTTATTCCAAAACAATGTGGAAAATGGTCAAATGAGCCGAACAGCATATGAAGGATAAAATAATGAACATTGGTTTCTTTGACTTTCTTCATTCATGTTACACTAAAGCAATCTAGGAGACTAGTGAAGCAGGTTTGGTATTACATGCTGGCAAAAAAAATCATTTTTTTAAATGATAAACTATCTATTTCCACTGTTAAAAATGTAGTCACTATCATTAAGAAATGGCCACATAAAGAGATCACGTGAATCTCAACAATGAGCACAACACACCATCATAACAACTGCACAACAACTACTAACACATAGCAAACAGTGACACTAAAACACAAAATGTATCAAATGTACACAAGTATATACATTATATTATATGTTCCATATCAAATGTAATATACGTGTGTTTTTCTTCAAATAAATGAAACCTGCATCTGTTACAGGCAGGTAAATACACAGACTAGAACAACATTTATTATTTACATCAGTCATGTTGTTCACCACTTGAACTCTGAACATGTGTCTTCTTGATCCTGTGTGTGATCTGTAGGGACAAAAGAAGACAAAAAGTCAATTGATCTGTATATACCACACCAATCAGTGATGTAGACACATGTTCTTAATTTACATTATTTTATTGAGAAAATTAATGTAAAACTGTATCGCAAATATACCAGAAAATTAGGATTACAATTTTTTTTTATTCAAGTGTGCTATTAGTATCTTTATTTAATCAGAATAAAGAATAAGTTTGTATACCTTCAGTCTACTCAGAAATATATTTAAAATCACACTTCAGTAAAGGCCTTCTTGACACATACTGACAGAAAGTAATTTTGGTCTATACTCAATATTTGATCACTTGTTCCCTTTTGGAACATGATTCTGTCGCTTCTTAGATAAAAAATCCAACACACTTTACTTGAAAAAACATATATGATAAATGTTCAAACTAACATGCAAAGAACCACAAGTGTTGCTGTTCTGGTTTTGTGTCCACTCTGTTATTTAAATGTTATTTTTAACTTTCAACTTGTAATATTTTGAGCTTTTCCCACAATTTTAGTGTAGATTGATAAACTGTATGTGATATTAATTTAAAATGGCATTCAGGTGCAGGTGTTATTATGAAACTAAACAGTGCAATCTAGCCATTTAAAGAAAAACACATTATGTCGATATGTTGTCACAAAGTTGTCACAAAAATGCAAAACACAAAATGAAAATGTAATTTCTGTTATAAAGTGTGTTGGATGCATAAACCATATATAGTGGTAATCTGGTCTCACCTTCAGTCGCATGCTCAGCATCCTCATCTTCCTCTTCTGAAGGTTGCTCATCTGATGATGATGATTCATCCCCTTGTGTTGCTGATTTTCTAGACATCTGAGACAAGGCCCATGAGTACCAACCCTGAGTCTCTAGTCTGTAAGGAGAATCATAAACAAAAGAAAACATTACAATTATAACAAAAAACAGACAATAAAACAAGAGGACCATTAAACTTGGATCCTAAACTCTAACACCTATTAGGTCTGAGTGATTTTTAAGGTTTTTTTTTTACAATGTTAAACATGCAGTCTTCTCATGCTTCACATGGTCCTCTTGTCAAAAAATGAGTTTAATGTATGATGTAGTATTTCTGTTCTCGATACAGTCCCACAGCTTTCGTATATGTTTCTGAAAGTTTTTTGGGTTTAATGCATTCTCTGTGAGTTTCCTTTTATAGTCTGTCTCTCTGTCATTCACACACGACCTGTCTCATTATTTCTCATATTTCTATCTGTCTCATCAAAAACTGTTAATACAAAATCACAGCAGTATCAATTGTCAATAATCTTTTAGTTTACTAACCTCAGTTCACATTTAGAGTCTTTTAGCATCTCAAGCAGGTTCTTCTCTGAGTTTCCTAGTTTATTGTTACTCAGATCAAGAACCTTTAGACATCTCACTGCTTGTGTCTCAGCCAAACATGAAACATCTGTAATGTCACAGTTATTCAATCTAGAAAGACAACAAACACAAAGTGAGATCACAAAACACAATTCCTCATGTGATGTAAATATAACCACTTCATATAACAGTGAGGATACAATGTCTTGGTTTGCACTGATTTTAAAGAGTCAATAAGAATATTTTCTGATATATCTGTCAATCATTAAAAGATCAAAACACTTTTTTTTGTTTTTCAATGCAGTTCAATATGACTCACTCCAGTCTTTTTATTTTACATTCTGAATGTTTCAGGAGATCACATAAGAGTTTGACTCCTAAGTTTTCTAGCTTATTTCCACTGAGGTTCAGTTCTCTCAGGTGTGAAGGCTTTAAACACAGCTCTGAAATCAGACCACCACACTGTTTCTTAGTAAGACTGCATCCACACAACCTGCAGAGAGAGAGAGAGAGAGCGAGAGAGAGCGAGAGAGAGAGAGAGAGAGAGAGAGAGAGAGAGAGAGAGAGAGAAAAGAGTCATGTTAAGCTTTATTCAAGAGATTAAATCCCAACCCTTCCTAACTGTAACGTAAATACAGAACATTGTAAATAATAACGCCTTATAAAGTGTGACTTTAATTTTAAAGAATTTTATGCTTAAAGAAAGACACGCATACACACAAACGCGCGCACACACGCACGCACACACACACACACACGCGCACACAAACACACACACATGTACACACAAACACAGGCAGACTATCTTTTATCAGACCACAAAACATCAGTAATGTAAGGAATATTTCTGCTTTTATTAAGTAACTGAATATGACTCACTCCAGTTTCTCCAGTTCACAGTGTTTCAGTAGATCACATAAATGTTTGACTCCATCGTCTGTGATTTCATTCCGACTGAGGTTCAGTTCTTTCAGGTGTGAAGGGTTTGAACACAGAGCTTGAATCAGGATGACCAATCGTTTTGTTTCAATTCTGCATTTACACAGTCTGTAGAGATAAAGTAAGATTGGTCAGATCAGGTCATCAGTTACTGATGTGAAATGTACAGTTAAATTATGTGTACACATAACATCTAACTGTACTAGGAGCAGAACACAATACTCAAAAAAAATACTGCAATTTTAATTTTACAGAATCTGTTTTTTTTACTGAATTTTAAATACAGCAGCAATTTATATTCTGTAAAATTTCTGAAAAAACAGCAAATTAACAAGAAAAAATGGGATTTTTTTTAAGATTAATTCCTATACAGTTTATTATTTATACTGTCAAAAACTATAAAATAACAAATTAACAAGAAAAATGGGAGAAAACTATTTAATATATATCCTTATATCCTATAATCTTACAGCCGAAAAAATAATTTACGGTTTATTTCAGGTTTTCCAGTTGACATATTTTTTTCCAGTATGAATTTACTGTTGCTATTATATTTAATTAAACTAGGAAAATACAATGTTAAGAAAAACAATATTTGACTATTTTATCAATGTAACTTGTTTACTTACTCTAATGTTTTCAGCTTGCATTGTGGATTTTTCAGTAGATCAGAGAGTTTTTTAACCCCTGAAGTTCCTAGTTTATTTTTACTCAGGTTCAGATGTCTCAGGTGTGATGGGTTTACATTCAGAGCTGAAGACAGATCAGCACAACATAGTTTTGAGAAACCACATCTTCTTAACCTACATTGAGAGATACAAAAACAATAATGAGAGAAAGTTAAATAGAAAAATAGTTAAAACATTAAGCAGTCACAAACAGACACAGAGGAAGAGTGATGAGCCTCAAACAACTCTTTCAAACTTGATCAAAAACATTACACACATTCAAGTATGAAATGACTGCATCAAACTATTTGGATCATTTCTTTTAAATTGACTTCTAGGCACAAGTTTGTGAAGTCTTATAACAATACAAAAATAATCCAATGCAAATGTTTCCACAAAGTCCTATATCACATCATGGTGTGTCAGTGTAGAGCATCATAGTGTATCAGTGTAGAGCATCATAGTGTGGAAGAAAGATTTGTTTTTCACTAGAATAACTGGAAATGTTACTCACTCAAGTGTTTCCAGCTTGAACTCTGGATTTCTCAGTAGAAAACAGAGAAGGTCAGCTCCTATGTCTCCTAGTTTATTTTGACTCAGGTTCAGGTGTCTCAGGTGTGATGGGTTTGAACTTAGAGCTGAAAACAGATCAGAATCTTTATCTGCTAAACCACAGGCTCTTAACCTACAATGAGAGATAAAGAGAGAAGAAAATAAAAGAAATGGTTAAAGTGTAAAGCATGTTTACAACATTGCTATGTTCAGAGTTGTTTTCTACTTTCTTCCCTAAACATATTTAATTCAACTATCAATTAACCTTTCCAATATTTTAAACAATTTATTGTCCTCAAAATGGGTCACACTTCATTAAAAAAATAAATGCATATAGTCACAAACACTATAATGTGTAAAGAACTGTATTTCTAACCGTAGCTTCTCCAGTTTGCAGTCTGAGTTCTTCAGCAGATCCATGAGGGGCATCACCACAGTGTCACTGAGTTTATTATTACTCAGATCCAGATGTCTCAGATGTGAACAGTTTGAACACAGAGCTGAAATCAGGTCACCAATGCATTTCTGTGTATTACTGCCTCCAGACAACCTGTAGACATGATGAACAGTGAAGAGATGAACATGTAAAATAACTGACTTATCAACATGATACAAATTTAAAGCTCTCTTAGAACATCATCTCTTAGTACCATAAATCTGCACCAGAGCTCTTGTTTCTTAATTTAGATTTGAGCTTTTATGAGGTCTCCTCAGTTAGAGGAAGAAGCCTTAAGAAGGTCCGCCCAAGAGTATTATCAGTTTCTAGACTTGTTTAACTTCATATTTAGAGTCACATTCTTTCCCCATTAATCGTAATAACGGTGGCAAATCGTTTTAATGTCTATCATCTTTGCCTCTTATTACCTGACATGGTCAGTTACACTCTTTAAAGGTCCAGTGTGTGATTTGTGGAGGATCAATTGACAGAAATGCAATACAATATACAAACATACTGTATGTCTTCAGAGGTTTATTAAGATAATGAACATAATGAAGTGTTATGTCTTTATTACCTTGGAATGAGCTATTTCTATCTACACACACCGCGGGTCCTCTTACATCGAATTCACCATGTTGTTTCTACAGTGGCCCTAAACAGACAAACTGCTCTACAGAGTGTGTTTCCTAAATATTATTTTCTACGGCAAAGAAGCAAAAATGTGAAAAAATGCCGTAATAATTTGAAATGGAGGGGTGGAGTGAGCCATTGGTTTCAATTCGCAACCTCACCACTAGATGACACAAAATTTCATACACTGGACCTTTAACAGAGAGTTTTGATAAGAAATGTGCCTTAAATGTGATTATGTATGTGTGACTTTAAAGACTTACCTCAGTGTGTTGAGTCTACAGTGTGTATCCTGCAGTAGATCACAGATCTGTTTCACTCTTGACTCGTCTAGTTTATGACTCAGATTCACTTCTCTCTGGAGTAAAGGATTTATATCAAGAGTCTTCAGATACTCAAAGCCTTTTGCTGCAGACGAACCTTTCAATAACCTACGGAAAACAGAAAGTTGTAAAAACGTTAGTTGTAGTTAAACTATACAATATACAAACTGTACAGAATTAAATATGTTGCAGAAGATGACGTTTAATCAAACTCTGGCAGCTTGGGTTGAGGAAAACCACTTTACAAACTTCTCTTGTTGTTTAATCTTGAATTCACTTCAATGCAACAACAAATTGTGTAATTATAATAATAAACACTATATATAAATACTGTATTTAGCCTGAATATGATTGTTGTTGTATTATTTTAACACAGCTCACCTCACAGTCTTCAGTTCACAGTTTGTGTCTTGTATTAAATCATAGATGAGTTTGACTCCTGATGGTCCAGGATCATTTCCAGTGAGATCCAGCTCTATCAGATGTGAAGGGTTTGATCTCACAGCTTCAGACAAACATCTGTAACCTTCTTCTGTTATACTGCACTCAGACAGACTAGAAAACAGACATTTGAAATAATAAAGTACATCTAGTTTGTATATATTTGTAAACTGTTTTGTATTGTTAAAACCAATTTCTTCCTTTTCTGGTCAGTGGAGACAAAATTAATTTGTACTTCTGACAAGATTTACATTCATTTACTTATTGACGCAAGTGAACTGCTTAAGACATGTGTTCTCTTAATGTAGTTACCTGAGTTTCTTCAGTTTACAGTTGGTATGTTCTAGTCCTTTCTGTAGTTTCTTCACTCCTGAATCCAGTAGATTATTGTTGCTCATGTCAAGTTCTGTCACACTGGAGTTTGATCTTAAAACTGAAGCTAAAGATGAACAACTTTCTTCTGTTAGACCACAATCCCTCAGTCTGAAACATTTGACAGAAGAAACATATTGTCAACAATTGTTTTTACAATTTACAAACATGTTTCAGTAAATGATGAAGAATAAAAACCAGCTGCAACTAAAATAATAATAAACCCACTAATCTTTAGTCTTTTTACTTCTGTTACGTGGACAGGACAGAATAGAGAGACAGGAAATTGTGAGAAGAGAGAAAAGGAGCCAAGAAAGGACCATAAGTCAGGAAATGAACTCTAGTCGCCCAAAGCGTTACTGTACCACTGGACTTCTTGCCCCAACAAATCCGATCAAAAGCACAGAATTACCATACAGTTAAAGGTACAGTTTATAAAAAAACGCTGCTGGGGGGTGCACGATCAAAACAACAACAATGGAGTAGCTTGATGACATTTGGAAGGAGTGTGGAATGATGGGATCTGTTGTCTTCAACTCCATCACTGATGGTCATCAATCGAATGGAATTGAGAAATCATGTTAGCGGATGAGGTCAAATAATAAAGTTTTATAAATGTTGCGTATAATTGTGGTCCATAAATAAGTGTCTGCTCGAAACAAGCTAGTGGCTTTCTAGATGCTAGACACTACTTCTGCACTTGTCCATGACACTATTCTCATGCGGTTTATATGTCAGTAAATTGGTTAACAAAGGGTAACGTGGATATGACGCCATTGACAGGAGACTGCAGAGCCCCGTGTCACTGTTTAGAATGGAGATTTTCTCACGATTTACAAATAGTTTAACATTTAAAATATATTTAACAATGGCCTATTTGTTTTTTTGATATTTTACTGCTAAAATTGTTACAAACTGCACCTTTAAATTAATAATCAATAGTCCAAACTAGTCCGTTTATGGAACTTGTTCCAGTCGGCAATCATGTTTGTTATGTCACTGGAAAGCTATTTCATTCATATCAAGACCACAGTCCTACTCATCTAGTTGAATGGGCAACTGGGTTGAAAATCTATTGCAAAAATCTGAATTAAATAACGAAATTCCGAACAACATTTAATTCTGTCATGAACTGTATTTGTTTCTATTCAAGGTTGCATCAGCTACTGCATGTATATGTAAACTTACATCCTTGTTTAAATGAGACAATAAATAAAGATTAAATCCTCACATGAGTGTGTTGAGTTGACAGTGTTTATCCTGCAGTAGATCACAGATCTGTTTCACTATTGAGTCGTCTAGTTTATAATTACTCAGATTCACTTCTCTCTGGAGTAAAGGATTTATATCAAGAGTCTTCAGATACTCAAAGGCTTCCACAGCAGAAGAACTTTTCAAAAACCTGCGGATGGAAGACAACAGTGTCATTATTAATGAACATTTATTGTGATAACCTTGAATAGCAATAATGGAGATTAAACCATAAGATCATAACTCAAATACATATTCAAGTTTTTTTTAAAGAAAAAATACAAAACAATTAGTCTTTTTATTACTTTAGCAAAACTCACCTCACAGTCTTCAGTGCACAGTTTTGAATGTGTTGTAGATCATAGATGAGTTTGACTCCTGATGGTCCAGGATCGTTTCCAGTGAGATCCAGCTCTATCAGATGTGAAGGGTTTGATCTCACAGCTTCAGACAGAGCAACATAACCTTCTTCTGTTATACTGCAGTCTGAGAGTCTATGAACCAAAGTACCAAAAGATTTGTTATTTATACTCATAAACATTTACTCAGATCAAAGTCACTGAGTGCAACTCTCCCGACTGAGACTGGATTCTCATAAGATTTTTTCCTCCATTTATTCATCATTGGAGTTTGGATTCTTCACCACAGGGTCGTGTTTGCTTGCTCACCGGAAGACTGCTGATATTAGATTCTGGTAACATCACTTTATTAGAATGATGTTGCTTGTTCTACAAACACCGTACACTGTTCTGTGTTTTACCTTTTATGTTTTTATTTTTATGTTCCCCTGTAAAGCTGCCTTGGCACAATGCACATTATGAAAGTGATAAATAAATACTACTGAATTGAATGTCTTGTATTGAATGGTTGACCACATATTGGACCTAATTCATCAACAATTGTATACAAGCGTTGTCTTGTGAGACACTGATGACGTTTTCTCTGGATTTTACTTGGTTCTGAATCTCCTTCTACATTTAGAGCATTCTACATTAAAATATCATTGTTTTTAATGTATATGAGACATAATCTACAGCCAACACACACTGGCAATATATTATTTATACATTATCACTGTAGGTGAACAGATGTCAAACTGTATAATATTGTCATGTTTGTTGTGTTGTGTGGAGTGTGTGTTATAGATGAACTCACTTGAGTATGTGGAGATGACACTGAGGATTCTTCAGTCCCTCACAGATGTGTTTGAGTCCTGAATCCAGCAGACGACTGTTGTTCAGATTCATCTCTCTCACGAGGGTTTTACAGGAAAGAACAGACGCTACAGCTGAACACTGTTTCTCTGTCAGCTCACACTTATTCAATCTAAACACAATAACACAACATCATCATCATCATCATCAGGGAACTCATTTATAAAACTAAAAGAAGGAAGATTTTGCATAAGCACAAATGTTTTCAGACGCCAGAACATGTGCACAATTCCCTTTATAAATACCCGTCAGGGAAAGACTGTGCATCTGTGTATCTCCACTCAATCTCCTCCTCGATATAACCTTATATGGTGCTTACAACGCCTAGTTTAACTTTGCATAATGTCATCTGCATATCATTTACATATGCTTATTCTCAATCACTTGATGATGCGAGACATACAGCATTTGCCAATGGATTTTTTAATGAAACAATTATCACTCAGTACAAGCGCAAATAACACTGCTGGATTAAATCTTTTTGAACACATAGATCTAACGTATGATAAAGAGCGAAATTAAATATTAATACTTATAATCGTTCTTCTCACGTTTGAGTTCACCAACTCGCACTCTGTGTCGCCACTTTCGCTTGACTCCAGAATGTGCGTATGCATGGGTCAGAGTTTGCCTACAGGTGCGCACATTTTACATCAAATTGGTATTAAGTAGATCACAACCTTTGTGTGCAAAGTGGCGCACAGATATTTACAGCCCTGTTTTTTTGCGTAGATATCGTTTATAAATAGGACCTCAGATGTTTATAACACACGTGTGTCTATACTGAATGAAGGTGTATTATACTGTATATATGAAACTCACATGATTTTCTCCACTTTACTATGAGAGTCCATCAATAGAGCCGAGAGTTTCTCTCCATCCAGATCTCTCAGTTTATTGTCACTCAGATTCAGTTCTTTCAGCAGTAATGGATTCTCACCCAGAACATCAGTCAGATAAACACAAGCTGCTTCTGCATCAGGACTCTTCACAAATCTACAGACAGAAGATTAGTTCACATCAAATGTTATCATTCTGTCTCTTGTCACATCATTCTTTACAGCTCTGGCGCAGTTTTTGACTTCAGTTAATATGATCAAGAGTTCTGACAGAGTTTCAAGCGTTCTGTGTGTTTTAAACTATCTTTCCACTGCACACAACACTGATAGAATTCACTCAGTAACTGTGGTCATAAACCTTTAGTCTGAACATAAATCCACATTAATAAGAAGAGAAGCTCATTCTAGTAAAGAAGCGGATGAGCGTTCATCCTCCAAGTTTCACCATACAGGTGTGAAGAAAGAAATGAAAACTGCTACAAAATACTACCAATACTTTAAGACAATTATAATTATCATCTTTGATAATCCAAGAGCCTTCACAAGAATAAAGCATAATTATTAGTTATATTCAAAATTAATAATTAAATTTAAAAAAAAATCTAAAATTATTGTATTGAATTATTTTCTGGCCCAAATTATTACTAAACTAATGCAAATCATTTTCTTCTTTGAATTACAATTCAGTAAATTCTTCCTCTGGTCATTCCGTATTTAAGGTATTATTTCTTTGAAACTCCCGGACCGACGGAGCCGGAGCGCGTGAACCTCAGCCGCGAAATAGAACGGCAGCCGAAGTATAGTAGAGAATATTCACATCCCGCAAAAAACTTTCTCTTATTAAACCGCTAAAGGTCCACATGTTCCACTCCGTGTTTTTCATTTAATGTCGCTCCTCACAGTCTGTGTCCGCTCGACAGGTAGATGCAGGAATCTAAGCTGTTGTTATTGTTACACTTTCTTTGCTTGTACAAAAAATGTGTTATGAAAAGTTTTGTGATCTGCAGACAACTCTATATTACCTGTTTTATTCACAGTTTATTTCTTATATTTCCTGTTCTGTTACCATAAGCGGTTCTTATTAATAATAACAAACAATGCTAATTCAAATCCATCCATGTAAATAAAAACATTCTGCTAACTAATAAACAAACTTAAAACAACTGAACTACGGGAAGCATTTTCAAAATGCGTTTAGATGTAAATTATTTATGTCTGACACCTTGAGATCTCTGGCAAAATTTAAAAGCTTAATTAAGATGATACCTTGCGATATACCATTCATGGCACTGTGAGCTGCATCTCTTAGATTTACACTTAAGAATTTGACATGAATATTATGTTATGTTAGATATAAAGTAATTAAAAGATTTAGAGTCGTGCCCTATTTGCCCTAAACACCCAACCCCAACCCCAATCCACCGGGTCTCCCAGATTGCGGTACACAAATGTTGACAGGTATGATCTAGTTTCATAAAGCAGACTTCACATCTGTGACTAATGTTTAATATTAAAAAGCTTTACTCACCTTACAGTCTTCAGTGCACAGTTTGTGTCTTGTATTAAATCATAGATGAGTTTGACTCCTGATGGTCCAGGATCATTTCCAGTGAGATCCAGCTCTATCAGATGTGAAGGGTTTGATCTCACAGCTTCAGACAGAGCAACATAACCTCCTTCTGTTATACTGCACTCACACAGACTATGAAAACAGTTTTTAATTAAGTTCATTTTTCTATTTCATAAAAAAGTAAATCTCACCAGTGCAGAATCATTCACATACATGGATTAGGAATAAATGAACATGAATGAAAAACACATACTTGAGTTTCTTCAGTGTACACTGTGAGTTCTTCATCAGATCAGAGATCTTCTTGATTCCTGAGTCTCCAAATGTATTTCCACTCAGATTCAGTTCTTTCACATGTGATGGATTCACATTTAAAGCTTCTGTGAGAGCAGCACAACCTTCTGCTGTAATGCTACAAGAACTCAACCTGAAGAGACACAAAAGGACTCATGTTAATGTTTTTGGGGTGATTTTAACATAAATGTAGATCAGAACACTGGTGCTATGTCTAGGGATTTTCGATGTCTTTTAGACTGTTTTAATCTCTCTCAGTTTGTAAATGCACCAACACTGCAAAGGCCGTACGCTGGATTTAGTCATTGCAAATTACTCTTTCTCTCTCTAATTTATCTATTATGCAAAAAGGTTGTGTGTATTATTGAAATAATCAAAATAATCCTGGAAGGCTATTCCACACAATTAACAGTTTACTCAATGCAGATACCTCCAGCTCCTTGACTGCATCTGATCAGTTGTGTGATGACTTCCTTTAGTTTTTCAGGGAAAAAATTGTTAATGTCCGCAAACTTATATGCAGTTTGTTCTGAATCTGCCGTCTCAACTGTTAATTCATTAACATTCTCCAGTAGGCAACTTTCTAAATTTACTCCAGTACAATCTGAGTTACTCTGTAGGAAAGTCTCTTGAATGAAAGCTTGCAGTTGCATGCTTGACCTTCTGCCCGGTAGTCTCTTTAAATCGTGTTTTGATCATTATTTTCCTTCAGTGATTGCTATAATACATGATTCTTTGTCAACTGTTGTTGAGCCAGCAGCACTTAAAACTGCTGCTGTCACTCCCATTTAAAAAAAGCAAAGCACTGATGTGAACACTAAATATCGCCCGACCTCGAATCTCCGTTTTCAGTCTAAACTCTGAGAGGGTGTAGTTGCAGACCAATTGAACAACCACCTATTGAAAAATAATACATTTCATCCCCATCAATCTGGGTTCCGGAAGTTGCACAGCACTGAGACTGCTTCGGTCAAACAATTTACTAATAGCCTCTGATTCTGACTCTCTATTCGTTCTCATTCTCTTGGATCTTAGCTCAGTTTTTGATACCATTGACCATGCAGTGCCAATTTATCGCCTTGAATCTGTTTTGTTTTTTTAGAGACAGTCCTGGACCGCAGGCAATTTGTCTGTATGGGTGGCTATAGATCCAGGGTCGGTCCCTTATATACTGGAGTTCCACATGGTTAAGTTTTATATTACATTTTTAAATGTATAAACATTTTGTGATAAAAAAATGATCGCAGACCTGCGAGGAACCACATATGGTTACTTCTTTGAGCTTGATTTTCAACATAATAAAGATTTTTTTTATTAAGTCACAAAAGTTCTTGTGATAACATCTTATAACACTCCAGGGTTGAAATTTTGAATTTCTAAGTATTTCAATGAGTGTTCATGGTAAGGACCCCATTACTGATACTTTAGAGGTTAGAACCAGTGAGTCTAGTTTTCATGCTTCTCTTCCAGACATACGGGCTTATGCTGTTGTAATAAACCCTCTTAACTCATTTAGTGAAAGCGTAAGTTCATCCAAATGTTCAACATGTTTAAAGACCTCCCGGCATCTTCGGAGCACAAATAATGATATTTAGGGACATAACGGTTATAGTTTATGTCAAGGTCCAGAAAAGTACTAAAGACAACATGCTATAAAGTGACAAGACAGGGGAGAATATATCGATTAAGTTCATAATTTTGGTTTGTTTTACGCACATAAAGTATTCTCGTCTCTTCAAAAAAAAGGACCAATTTTATGATGACGGTAGTACTTTACTGGACCTTGATAAAAACTATAACCATTATGTCTATGAAGAGAAAATCTCTCTGATGTTCTTAAATATCTTTATTTGTGCTCTGAAGACACCGCGAGGTTCTATAAACATGTTGAACGTCATGAGGGTGAGTAAAAAAATAAATCACACAAATTAGATTTTGGATGAATTTAGCCTTGAAGCTCTCCACTTTATTGGCATAACAACTGACTTGAGCTACTGCCTGTACTGCTGACCCTGCAGATCCGTGCAAGCACAGATTAACCTGGGGTCACATTAATCGAAAATTTTCGTCAATGACAGATTTTTTTAACAGTGATGGAAAAATCTGACAGCCGTCCTTCATTTATACGGATTACAATGAGGGCAACTGTATTCGACCATCTTGTCGAGTGATTGTATGCAGCCGAAGGGTCCTATCCCTGCCCGGAATGCGAATGCGAATGGATGCAATGTTTTCAATTGAATACTTAGACTATGGCGGCCCACCACTGTCTAATTTGTTCCACTTTAGATTCAATCTGCACTGAAAATCTTTTTACACTTTTCACATCTCTAATGTTGTTTTGTGGCGTTGTTTCTGGATATGCAAAGCATGCATCTGTTACTCACTCAGAATCACGCATCACACATTCACATGCAGAAACCAGTGTTGCAGGGTTTATAGATATTTCCTTCAGAAAAAGCGCAGTGTCTAACTTTTTGGATAAACATTAGTATTCAGTTGCCGGTTCTGCCCCACGAGCACAAGATCTTGCTTACCCGACACAGGATTGTCTCTCAATGCGTCTGCTCTGTGTAGTTTACAGTAGAAGCAGCAAATCAATTACCAAACCTCAGCTTAATCGTAAATTAATGAATAAATACAAAACAACGTTTCCAAGCACGTGTCATTGTAACAGATGAGCTCTTGAGACAGAAAGGGAGAGTAGACTCCACTTCAGGTGGTCCAGCAGATTTTGCACAGGTACTGTAGACCTGTTTGCTTATCTAAAATTCACAAATCTCCCTCTTTAGTTCTCCCAGTGCTAGGGGTCACTCAGTACAGATGCCAAAACTGTTCAAAATCAGGAAGAACAGGGAACGAGTCTTGCTGGTTACTCTCTACCAGCCCACCCAGAGTTCTCATAACATCTGCAGCAGCTCTGCCCTGGGGATACTAATGAGAAAGGATCATCTTTTTACAGTGGTAGGGCACAAACAGGCACCCATATCAACACCTCTGGAAACTCTGCATCTGGCCCCTTAAATGTCTTCCTTACCCTTGAGCAGGAAGCAATGCTTGAAGACTTGATATCCTTTCCCATTTCTACATTTTCTTCTACCCCTCTGTTTAGTACATTGATGTAAAGGGGTATTTCGATTCCCTTTTGGTTGGAGGTATAGCCAAATATAGCATTCAATGAAAGATTTTTCATGACCTCACGAAGGGGTATAACATTTTCCATCATAAACCAACAACAGTAACTACATGGCATTTTTAACTGCATTTCCTGTGTGCAAAATGTGGTACATCCACACTGCCAGAACTCATCACACAGTTCAGGGACCCTAGTGTCACTCTATCATCTCAACGTCAAGGGAGTGACATATACAGAATGTCTTTGTTCTCATTGTTTTAATCAGCTCAGCAGCATAAATCTGAATGAGTTAAATGAGCCACTTTCTTTTATTCCGCTCAAGTCTCATTGGCCTTTTATAAAAGATTGGGGCTCTTTGGGACATCGACATGTCTCGCTCTCATCAGAGAACAGATGTTACGTAAGAAACCACAACATTCTCTAAACCCTCTTTAGGGTACTATATGATCATTTTAATGAGAAAAATGTCCCGTAATTTCTGTCTATGCTGAACAGAACACCATGTATAAATACAGTATTTAAATAACTCACATGAGTGTGTTGAGTCTACAGTGTTTATCCTGCAGTAGATCACAGATCTGTTTCACTCTTGACTCGTCTAGGTTACGATTAACCAGATTCATTTCTCTCTGGAGTAAAGCGTTTATACCAAGAGATCCAGTCAGAAACTCAAAGGCTTTTGCTGCAGAGGGATTTCTCAAAAATCTGCAGAAAAAAAAATTGCAGAATTTAAATTATTTAAAAAATTATAGACAATGTTTTTGAAATTAAACTCCAGCAGCTGTGCTGATGAAAACCATTTCATTTGAATTGCTTTTGTTTAATATTAAATTAAATTAGTCAAAAACAACAGATTATACCAACAGTGTTATTATAATAGTGAAACCAATTCTCTAAGAACATTAAGCATGTTTATGATTTACTTTGTGTTTATTTTCTGGTGTGCATGAAAACTGTTAAATGCACAGGTAGATCTGGTCAGTTTTAAACTCAAGTCTAAATGAATGCACTACCTCCAGTAAAACATTGGTTATGTAATAAACTACATTTATTACTCTTTTTATCTCTCTGTGTTGAATTTAAAGACAGAGCGCTAGATCTATTGAGCCTAAACTGATGAAAATAACTCATTTCAAAATTTATACCCATCTGATCAAATATTGCTCAAAAACACCAATAACAGCTTTAACTTATTTTTAATTTGTCACATGACCCCAGCATAAGTCTTTGCTGAATCACTACTCTGTCATTCAGTTCACACAACTCACCTCACAGTCTTCAGTTCACAGTTTGTGTCTTGTATTAAATCATAGATGAGTTTGACTCCTGATGGTCCAGGATCATTTCCAGTGAGATCCAGCTCTATCAGATGTGAAGGGTTTGATCTCACAGCTTCACACAGAGCAACATAACCTCCTTCTGTTATACTGCACTCAGACAGACTACAACAGACATTTGAAATATTATAATATATTTGTAAACTGTTTTTTATTGTTAAACAGTCATTTACTTATTGACAAAAGCAAATTGTTTAAAACATCTATTTCTCTTAATGTAGTTACCTGAGTTTCTTCAGTTCACAGTTGGTATGTTCTAGTCCTTTCTGTAGTTTCTTCACTCCTGAATCCAGTAGATTATTGTTACTCATGTCAAGTTCTGTCACACTGGAGTTTGATCTTAAAACTGAAGCTAAAGATGAACAACTTTCTTCTGTTAGACCACAATCCCTCAGTCTGAAACATTCAACAAGAGAAACAGATTGTCAACAATTGTTTTACCTGATTTTATAAACATGTTTCAGTAAATGATGAAGAATAAAAACCGGCTGCAACTACGATGACAATAAAGTAAACCCACTAATCTATTCTGTCTTTTTACTTCTTGTAAGTGGGCAGGACAGTATAGAGAGATAAAAGAGAGAAAGGGGAACAGGAGCTGGGAAAGGACCTTAACTCAAACTCTGGTTGCCCGAAGTGTTACCGTGCCAATAGACAATTGGTACCAACAAGCCCAGTACTCATAATAATCCCAGTAATCAAACACACAAAATTATCGTACAGATAATTCATAATCGATGATCCGAAGGCCATTTATGGAACTATTTCCACTCGGCAGTCATGTTTGCAATGTCAATGGCAAGACCACAGTTCCGACCAACATTTAATTCTGACATGAACTGTACTTTTGTTTTCTTTCAAGGTTGCATCAGCTACTGCATGTGTATATAAACTTACATCCATGTTTTAAAGAGACAATAAATAAAGATTAAATCCTCACATGACTGTGTTGAGTGTACAGTGTTTATCCTGCAGTAGATCACAGATCTGTTTCACTCTTGACTCGTCTAGTTTATGACTCAGATTCACTTCTCTCTGGAGTAAAGGATTTATATCAAGAGTCTTCAGATACTCAAAGGCTTCAACAGCAGAAGAACTTTTCAAGAACCTGTGGACAGAACACAACATTGTCATTATTAATGAACATTTATTGTGATAACCTTGAATAGCAATAATGAAGATTAAACCATAAGATCATAACTCAAATACATATTCAAGTTTTTTTTTAGAGAAAAAACACAAAACAATTAGTCTTTTTATTACTTTAGCAAAACTCACCTCACAGTGTTCAGTGCACAGTTTGTGTCTTGTATTAAATCATAGATATGTTTGACTCCTGATGGTCCAGGATCATTTCCAGTGAGATCCAGCTCTATCAGATGTGAAGGGTTTGATCTCACAGCTTCAGACAAACATCTGTAACCTCCTGCTGTTATACTGCAGTCTGAGAGTCTATGAATCAAAGTACAAAAGTTTTGTTATTTATACTCATAAACATTTACTCAGATCAAAGTCACTGAGTGCAACTCTCCCGACTGAGACTGGATTCTCATAAGATTTTTTCCTCCATTTTCCATCATTGGAGTTTGGATTCTTCACCACAGGGTCGTGTTGGCTTGCTCACCGGAAGACTGCTGATATTAGATTCTGGTAACATCACTTTATTAGAATGATGTTGCTTTTTCTACAAACACCGGCACTGTTCTGTGTTTTACCTTTTCTGTTTTTATTTTTATGTTCTCCTGTAAAGCTGCCTATGAACAATGCACATTATGAAAGTGAAATATCAATAAAACTGAACTGAATTGAATGGTTGACCACTTATTGGACCTAATTCATCAACAACTGTATAGAAGCGTTGTCTTGTGAGACACTGATGACGTTTTCTCTGGATTTTACTTTGTTCTTAATCTCATCCTACATTTAGAGCATTCTACATTAAAATATCATTGTTTTTGATGTATATGAGACATAATCTACAGCAAACACACACTGGCAATATATTATTTGTACATTAACTCTGCAGGTGAACAGATGTCAAACTGTATAATATTGTCATGTTTGTTGTGTTGTGTGGAGTGTGTGTTATAGATGAACTCACTTGAGTATCTGGAGATGACACTGAGGATTCTTCAGTCCCTCACAGATGTGTTTGAGTCCTGAATCCAGCAGACGACTGTTGTTCAGATTCATCTCTCTCACGAGGGTTTTACAGGAGAGAACAGACGCTACAGCTGAACACTGTTTCTCTGTCAGCTCACACTTATTCAATCTAAACACAATAACACAACATCATCATCAGATCTTAATAACACACACATGTATGAAGGTGTATTATACTGTATATATGAAACTCACATGATTTTCTCCACTTTACTATGAGAGTCCATCAATAGAGCCGAGAGTTTCTCTCCATCCAGATCTCTCAGTTTATTGTCACTCAGATTCAGTTCTTTCAGCAGTAATGGATTCTCACCCAGAACATCAGTCAGATAAACACAAGCTGCTTCTGCATCAGGACTCTTCACAAATCTACACACAGAAGATTAGTTCACATCAAATGTTATCATTCTGTCTCTTGTCACATCATTCTTTACAGCTCTGGTGCAGTTTTTGACTTCAGTTAACATGATCAAGAGTTCTGACAGAGTTTCAAGCGTTCTGTGTGTTTTAAACTATCTTTCCACTGCACACAACACTGATAGAATTCACTCAGTAACTGTGGTCATAAACCTTTAGTCTGAACATAAATCCACATTAATAAGAAGAAGCTCATTCTAGTAAAGAAGCGGATGAGCGTTCATCCTCCAAGTTTCACCATACAGGTGTGAAGAAAGAAATGAAAACTGCTACAAAATACTACCAATACTTTAAGACAATTATAATTATTATCTTTGATAATCCAAGAGCCTTCACAAGAATAAAGCATAATTATTAGTTATATTCAAAATTAATAATTAAATTTAAAAATTCTTCTAAAATTATTGTATTGATTTATTTTCTGGCAAAAATTGTTACTAAATTAATGCAAATCATTTTCTTCTTTGAATTACAATTCAGTAAATTCTTCCTCTGGTCATTCATATATATATACAATATTGCAGTTACACACTTACTGATCGACCCAGTTCATACCTGTCAACACTCCCGTTTTAGACGGGAATCTCCCATTTTTCAAACCAATCTACCGCCACCCTACCGTTTTGTTATTTCTCCCGTTATTACTTTCGTATTTGAGTTGTTTCTTCTAGTAGAGAATATTTACATCCCGCAAAAAAACTTTCTCTTATTAAACCGCTAAAGGTCCACATGTTCCACTCCGTGTTTTTCATTTAATGTCGCTCCTCACAGTCTGTGTCCGCTCGACAGGTAGATGCAGGAATCTAAGCTCTTGTTATTGTTACACTTTCTTTGCTCGTACAAAAAATGTGTTATGAAAAGTTTTGTGATCTGCAGACAACTCTGAATAAAATCAGGTAATATAGAGTTTATTTCTTATATTTCCTGTTCTGTTACCATAAGCGGTTCTTATTAATAATAACAAACAATGCAAATTCAAATCCATCCATGTAAATAAAAACATTCTGCTAACTAACGAACAAAGTTAAAACAACTGATCTACGGAATGCGTGAAGGGACAATCAATTCGCTAATTCTTTTTTAAATACGTTTAGATATAAATTATTTATGTCTGACACCTTGAGATCTCTGGCAAAATTTAAAAGCTTAATTAAGATGATACCTTGCAGATATACCATTCATGGCACTGTGAGCTGCATCTCTTAGATTTACACTTAAGAATTTGACATGAATATTATGTTATGTTAGATATAAAGTAATCAAAAGATTTAACAATATATAAGAGAGTTTTGCAATCCCAATCTCCCACCTAAATCTACGCTCCCCCCGGTTCTTCCGGATTGCGGTACACAATTGTTGACAGGTAGGATCTAGTTTTATTAAGCAGTCTTCACATCTGTGACTGATTCACCTCACAGTCTTCAGTGGACAGTTTGTGTCTTGTATTAAATCATAGATGAGTTTGACTCCTGATGGTCCAGGATCATTTCCAGTGAGATCCAGCTCTATCAGATGTGAAGGGTTTGATCTCACAGCTTCAGACAGAGCAACATAACCTCCTTCTGTTATACTGCACTCGGACAGACTGTGAAAAGAGTTTTTAATTTAGTTCGTTTTTTTACTTGACAAAAAAGTAAATCTCACCAGTGCAGAATCATTCACATACATGGATTAGGAATAAATGAAGATGAATGAAAAACACATACTTGAGTTTCTTCAGTGTACACTGTGAGTTCTTCATCAGATCAGAGATCTTCTTGATTCCTGAGTCTCCAAATGTATTTCCACTCAGATTCAGTTCTTTCACATGTGATGGATTCACATTTAAAGCTTCTGTGAGAGCAGCACAACCTTCTGCTGTAATACTACAAGAACTCAACCTGAAGAGACACAAAAGGACTCATGTTAAGAACCCCCTTATTGATATATTAGATGTCAAAACCAGTGAGTGGAGTTTTCATGCTTCTCTTCCAGACATACGGGCTTATGCTGTAATAATAAACCCTCTTAACTCATTTAGTGAAAGCGTAAGTTCATCCAAATGTTCAACATGTATTAAGACCTCCCGGCATCTTCGGAGCACAAATAATGATATTTAGGGACATAACGGTTATAGTTTATGTCAAGGTCCAGAAAAGTACTAAAGACAACATGCTATAAAGTGACAAGACAGGGGAGAATATATCGATTAAGTTCATAATTTTGGTTTGTTTTACGCACATAAAGTATTCTCGTCTCTTCAAAAAAAAGGACCAATTTTATGATGACGGTAGTACTTTACTGGACCTTGATAAAAACTATAACCATTATGTCTATGAAGAGAAAATCTCTCTGATGTTCTTAAATATCTTTATTTGTGCTCTGAAGACACCGGGAGGTTCTATAAACATGTTGAACGTCATGAGGGTGAGTAAAAAAATAAATCACACAAATTAGATTTTGGATGAATTTAGCCTTCAAGCTCTCCACTTTATTGGCATAACAACTGAATTGAGCTACTGCCTGTACTGCTGACCCTGTAGATCCATGCAAGCACAGATAGACCTGAGGTCACATTAACCGAACATTTTCTGTCTTTGACAGATTTTTTTAACAGTGTTGGCCGTCCATCATTTCGACGGATTACATTTACATTTACATTTAGTCATTAAGCAGACGCTTTTATCCAAAGCGACTTACAAGTGGGGTAGGTAATGGAAGCAATTAGGACAGCATAAGTACAACAAGAGCATAAGTGCAATCAAAAAGAAGACTGGTTTCATATAGCCTAACACAGTATACAGAAACATTCATTCATTTTTAGTAGAGAAGAAACGAGTAGAGAAGAAAAGAGTAGAGAAGAAACTTGAGTCAGAACAGAACAGTAAGATGTTGGCGGAAGAGATGGGTTTTCAGGATTACAATGAGGGCAACTGTATTCGACCATCTTGTCGAGTTGGTGGATTCTATCTAAGGGTCCTATCCCTGCCCAGCATGCGCTTGCAAATCGATACAATGTATTCAATAGAATACTTAGACTTTGGCGGCCCACCACAGTCTAATTTGTTCCATTTTAGTTTCATAACACACTGAAAATCTTTTTACACTTTTCATAA
The DNA here is from genome assembly GCA_008369825.1 of Triplophysa tibetana. NCBI lineage: Eukaryota > Metazoa > Chordata > Actinopteri > Cypriniformes > Nemacheilidae > Triplophysa > Triplophysa tibetana. The sequence continues at coordinate 20,078,301 of CM017907.1, read as the reverse complement.
TTATGTGGCGTTGTTTCTGGATATTTAAAGCATGCATCTGTAACTCACTCAGAATCACGCATACACACGCACAGTGTTGCAGGGTTAACAGACTTATTCCTCCAGAAAAAGAGCAGAGTGTCAGACTTTTGGTTAAACATTAGCATTCAGTTGCCGGTACTGCCCAGCGAGCATGACATCATGCTCTACCCAATACAGGATTGTCTCTCACTGCGTCTGCTCAATATAGCAGCCCAAGCGAGCAAACTCAGATACAATGTATAGTAGAAAGCAATGTATGTAGCTTTGGATAAAAGCGTCTGGTAAATGCATTCATGCAAATGTAACCTTAGCAAATGTGAACATTGTGAAAAAAAGTGGATCTGCTAGTTGTCAAATAACAGCTCCTTACGTTCAAGGTGAAAGACATTCAGTTTCTTTCTGACGAGCCAGTTGTTCAACGAATGTTGATGTAGTGGATTGGGAGACGAAAGACGTGTTAGGTTGTAATGAACCATGGCTGGCTTGTAATGAGGCATATGTCAACAAACACTTAACCATCACGTAATGTGTGACCAATGTGCTGTTGTTGGTACGAAATAAAAGCCGGTTGGTTATACCTCTTGGCACACGTTATGGTTGGGGACCCACTTCGTCCTCTTTGTAAATCACGGTGGTATGTAATTGGAGCTGTAGTCGCTGGGCTGGCTGCTTTCTTATGTTTTAAAGTAACTCTTCGTTCAGTGTTACTTCAGTCACTAAGTGTGCCGTGTGGATGTGACAACACCCTTTACAACGCTGTGCCTCTTCTGGGCTGTATTATGTGGGACTACTGATCATTTAGTGTGACCGTGGGGATGTACTGGGAGTATTATGCTCCTCATTCCCAGGTACGTTTTTTTTAGTGCAGTAGAGATGGTAAAGTGTATATAATTCATGTATACTGTAAGGCAGCTGGAAAAGTCCTAAGAACTAAGGTTGTTTGTGATACTGGGACACAAAACAATAAAAAAAACATTTGTTGATAGATCCTGAGGAATGATATCCTGCCCTCCCCTCAGGGGTTGTTGATGCCCAGGAATTGAACCCTTATCACACCTCTCCCCTTCATCTCTTCAGGCCCTGATCACTAGGAAAATGCTTACGCTTCATACTGTGTATTTGATTTATCGTCATAGTATGAAGTTTTGATGATTCATGTTTGGCATTGTTTTAAAGGTCATGGTGCGATGGGTAAAAAGGTCTAGCTCTTTCGAACCTAACAGAGAGTATATTAAAACTGTTTAACTCTAATCCATAACCTGCACTCCTCAAAGAGGTGTGACTTTCACAGGGAATCCTGTTTACATGTAGATTGAAATCTCATTTGATGTTCACTTCATTCACGAGAAAACAAACAAAACAAGTTTCTCACTGACCATTGGCTTTGTTACATCTGGGTATATGAGGTGAATTGGCAAAAGACTCGAGGAAGCTTCTGTAACCAGAACTTCCCACATTGCAACTTTGTGTCCCGATTTTACCAGGTATGATAAACTTTGTGGTTTTATTTTATTCTTATACAATGTTGATAACATAGTATATTACTTTGCTTAGTAAATAAGGAATTTCTTTGTACGTGCATTCTATGATTTTAATTAATGTTGTACCTGCCTGGTATAATAAATTGTTATTGTTGATATTACCTGAATTCTTCAAACTCTGTTATTACCAGTAGATTGAAAAGAACCTGTTCTGTTGCCGCAAAATCGATGTGTCAGGATAGGATGGGCTAGTTTATACTAGACTTTTTATTATAAATGAGGCATTACTAAAGCTCAAATGTTACAAATTTCCACCTATCATCTGGCCAACATGTTGCATGATCGTGACTAAAATAACTATTGTTATGTTTCTGAGCAAGCATATCGCGGCCAAACTTAATGATATTAGTTTACCCAGCAACCTCTGACTAGATCAGAACTGAGCGTTTTGTGTTCGTGAAACCCTTGAACCCGGCCGGCGTGAGACTCTGTGGGACTGCAGGTCCCAATCGAAAGAATAACTATAAACAATAAATATTAAAGTATGGAGATTTATAGATAAATTAACTACAATCAACAGATAGATTTGAAACGTCATACAAGTTATTTTATATTATTATATCAAAATTGGAGTCAGATCGGTCTTAACCACAGGGTCATATAAATTGAACTAAATTGTAACAGTTCTTAAAAACTTCATGTAGAAATTGCTGAGGAGAAGCAGAACACGAGATCCCTTCAACCACGACATTGGATTCCGTCGTTGGGCCAGTGGGTGGTCTTTTACAATACCTATGGTTTAGTGTGGTATGCCTTCAGGGCTTCCATGCTTATGCTTTGGTTTGACGGATGTCTGAGTATCAGCTGTGGTTGCGGTATCAACTAAAGAGTTAATTTCTCTCGTACGAGTGTAATATGTCATTGTGCAATATTTCATAGGATCATTAGGTATGTAAACCATCTTTAGAGAGGTAACGTCATGTCGGCACAGCGAAAGTTTGAAACTGATTCTTTTCTTGCTCCTGAGAATAGGTGGGAAGGTTTGTTGTTGTGACGCCTTCCTGTTTTCTATTACCTGTTCCTGGACCACGGTGCTCCTTTGGAGGGGGCAGAACTTCTGCTTTCTAGGGAGAACTCTTGCTTTGGAGGTTACGGTGCTGCTCTGTGCTGCTTTGGAGGGGGCAGTGTGTGGCGCTTTCTGCCTAGTAACTGTCCCTGGACTATTCTATATAGTGGAAAGACAAGTTAATTTAGATTTATTTTGTTATTTTAGGTTTCTTTGTATTCTTTTTCTCTTTATTTAGGCCATCAACGTCACCATACGTATCGGAGTCCTGCTTTTCACTGCCGTGCATTTGTGATAGCTGTGAGTATGAAACTAAAGAACTTTTGATTTAATGTGGTTCTTTGGCTTTTTGTTAAAGAAGCGGAGTATGCCCGAGGCGGGCTGACTCCTTATTGCCCCAAGTGGTGATCTCGTATTGAAGGTTGCTGTGTCACTATTGCTGTTTTATTTGCTGTGCCTTTGAGTGTGATCCTGAGTGGTGTGGTGATTCTCTGCACGACTAGGTTGTGTTTTAGCCCGATCTCTTTACAGAACGTCACAGCTCCTGGTTCATTTATGTTGATTTTGATTTGTGTTCTTTTGTAGTTTGGCTTTCCTTCATAATGTCTATTTATTGTGGTTTTAATTGACTTTTGGCCAAATTCTGTATTTATTGTAATAAACGAACACTGATTTGTACTAGAACTCGCGGCTCTTGCCTAGTGTCTCGAGTGGATTGGACGTGTGTTTTCCATTAGTTATTTCCCCATTCATTTGTGGTGGCGTAGTCGCTACCACTAGGCGGCCACCTGGGTACACTGACATAGAAGTTTTCAACTCTGGTCAATTTAGACTGAATGCAATAGCGTTGTGAAGGAGTGTGGAATGATGTGATCTGTTGTCTTCAACTCCATAACTGATGGTCATCAATCAAGGGGGAACGAGAAATCATGTTATATAAATAGATAAGATGCCAATCTTATCTATTTATCTGTGATCACTAGACTGATTTCGATCTCCTTCAAAAGAGTTTCAATGATATTTTATCTTCGGCCATGCTTGTTGCAGTCAGAAGATTGAGGAAAGTTGCGATTTTTTTAATCAATTAACATGCTCTGCCATACACAATATCGACATAACACCTTATTGATAATAACAAAGTATAATTAAAAATATATTGTACCCAACACCCCTGCCGCATGGACAGCTTTAAGTGCTCTGAGCAGCTTCCGCTGTGCAAACCTTTCTGCATAGGTTACGATTTGCTGGTGCACTTGATACTATTGTGTATTATTACATCCACACTGCCAGAACTCATCACACAGTTCAGGTGCTGCAGAGTTTAGTATAGGGGACCCTAGTGCCACTACATCAACACAACGTCAAAGGAGTGACATGTAGAGAATGTCTTTGTTCCTATTGTTTTCGTCAGCTCTGCAGCATGAATCTGAATGAGTGAAATGAGCCACTTTCTTTTAAGCAAATTGCACTCACCAAGTCTCATTGGCCTTTTCTTAAAGATTGGGGCTCTTTGGGACGAATCCCTCTTGTACTACATTGACATGTCTCGCTCTCATCAGGGAACGGATGTTATGTTAGAAACCACAACATTCTCTATCCCCTCTTTAGAGTACTTCATGATGATTTTAATGAGAAAAAAACTCATTGAAAATGTACAGTAATTTCTGTCTATGCTGAACAGAACACCATGTATAAAAATAATATTGAAATAACTCACATGAGTGTGTTGAGTCTACAGTGTTTATCCTGCAGTAGATCACAGATCTGTTTCACTCCTGACTTGTCCAGTTTACGATTAACCAGATTCAGTTCTCTTTGAAGTAAAGCGTTTATACCAAGAGATGCAGTCAGATAGTCAGAGACTTCCACTGCAGAATGATTTCTCAAAAATCTGCGGAAAGCGAAATTGCAGAAGTTAAAATATAGAAAACGTTTTTTGAAATAAAACTCCAGCAGCTGGTTATTGCTTTTGTTTAATCTTAAATTTGTCAACAAACAACAGATTACATCAAAAGTGTAATTATAATACAGTAGTGTAACTAATTCTCTGAGAACATTTAGCATGTTTATGATTTATTTTATATTACACTGTGGTCTGTCTGAATAGTCGATTCTGAAGGTGTGCATGAAAACTGTTAAATGCACAGACACAACTGGTCAGTTTTAGTCTCCAGTTTAAAAAAGTCTGCTACCTACAGTAAGACATTGGTAACTTAATAAACTACATTTATTAAACCTATTAAAGAATCATTACACTTCATAGATTATAGGGTAACATCCTTGTTTGTGATGTTCTGGAAAATGGAAAAAGTACAGGAAACTCCCTCTCCCTCTTTCTCTATCCCCCTTTCTCTCTCTCTCTCCCTCTTTCTCTCTCTCATTCTCTCTCTCTCTCCCTCTTTCTCTCTCATTCAGTTCGCACAACTCACCTCACAGTCTTCAGAGCAAATTTTTTACCCTTTTTTAAATCATAGATGAGTTTGACTCCTGATGGTCCAGGATCATTTCCAGTGAGATCCAGCTCTATCAGATGTGAAGGGTTTGATCTCACAGCTTCAGACAGAGCAACATAACCTCCTTCTGTTATACTGCACTCTGAGAGTCTATAAAACAGACAGTTGAAATATGAAATCACACCTAATATGTCACCAATAACTTAGATTGTTACAACAGTGCATTGTTGTAAAACGTGCATTGATTCTTTTCAGGTTATTAGAGGAAAACAATATTCATTACTACTGTTTACAGGATCAACAACAACAACAAAAACCCCATGCGTTATTTACATATTAATAAAGACACTAAAGCATCTACTTGTAGTTACCTGAGTTTCTTCAGTTTACAGTTGGTATGTTCAAGTCCTTTCTGTAGTTTCTTCACTCCTGGATCCAGTAGATTATTGTTACTCATGTCAAGTTCTGTCACACTGGAGTTTGATCTTAAAACTGAAGCTAAAGATGAACAACTTTCTTCTGTTAGACCACAATCCCTCAGTCTGAAACATTCAACAAGAGAAACATCATTTAGAATCACACACACAACTAAACGTCAACACTGCTGTTTTGTGTAGGCTGTACTGAGTCATTCTAATAACTGACTTCACAACAAATAATGATAAAATCAGGAATGCATGATTATGGCAATACATTTTTATGAATAATATTTAAATAATAACTCAACGACTCCCCTTAAATTATAATTGACATCATTGTTTAATAATAAACGTATTTGTTTCAAATCAGATTTTTAAATCTTTAGGGGTGGTTTCCCGGACAGGGATCATTTTAAACCAGAGACCCGTTCTTCGTACGTCGCTTACTACATCCAAGATCAATTGAAACATCCGAGATGACCTAATCCTGCTCATCATAATGTGGATAATTCGGTTCTCCAAAGCACCTGTTGTTGATGATTAGTATAACTGGATTAAGTTGTCTGGGATCATTACACGTTTACACACTGTTTGGAAAGGCAGCATATATCGATAGAAGAACCAATGATCAGCAGCTCTGCTATTGGCTGGTTATTATGTCAAGAATATTCATTAAATTGTAAAGCAGTTGTAAACTGAAGTTGTATAACTCATAAATTAACCTTTAGTTCTTTTTTTTAATAACTTCTCTTTTTTTAGTGGTTAATTGTAATGAGATGGGGTTTTCCTCCCACAAAATAAAGTGTATTATACCCATCAGTGTTCACAGCATAGGATACTGAGGAAAGTGTCTGGAGGACAGTCCATTTTTGAATAACATTTCTTAAATTGGATAAATTCAGCAGTTTCAGGAGTCCACGTCATCCGAAAGGCGCAGAAAACTGCTACAGAGATCAGGAAAGTATGATTTTGTTGTGCTATTTTATTGCTTTTAATGTATTGTGAAATATTGATTTCTCTCCCCCAAAGGCACAAGGTGCATCCATGCATTGAATATATGCCAAAAACTTCATTACATTGCCCTTGACAATATAAAGAACACAAACCTAAAACTTGAAGTATTTTTAAAAGATTGGAGATTTAGAAACTTTTTTGTATTGTTTACTGACCTAATACAGTTATTGCAGGTAAAAGACACAGATACCTGCTTATTATTCATGGAGATTAAAGATAAAATGCATGTAGGCCTAAGCATGTTTGTGAGTTTTTTTAATTAAGAATAATAAAGAAGTAGTTATATCTCATGAAGCTTAGTCTAAGTGTAGTGGTTTGGAGATCATCATCGGTCTGCACCTCCATCACAGGTCTCCTCTCTTTTATGATGATGTTTGTACTTGTGTAGCACATGCAGGCCCTGTCAGGTTCCTTTTGCACACTGAAATCATTCATCCCTATCAGTTGCCCTAAGGTCATGATCTTGTCCAGGCTAGAGCTGCAGTGTAACAGGTTTGGGTCAGGGAATGGTGTCTTCAAATATCATAAATGTGACTGAAGATTGTTGACTCCCGTTTTCTATTGTTTTCTATTAAAAATATTAATAAATTCTTAAGTAAAGATAAGTTTACTTTTCCAAGAAAAAGAGCAAAGATATTTAGTATTGTTCTATATAAAAAATATAATACATATCATTTTTTCTCTTCAAATGTTTTTTCTCCTTAACCTTTTCAAATGTTAAACTCCACCTTCCGCCAGAGACACCCTGTCAGCCATTTTCTATGAGGCGCCGTTTAGGGTGTAAATCAAACTGCGCTAATGAATACATATATAAAAGCGTGCATACACATATATACATTGCTCGCATATACATGTATACTTTTTAATGTTCAAGCAAACACATATGAAAATCATGTGAGCACTAATGTGAAATCCATACCAATACATCTTAAGTTAGTAATACATGCATATACACTTTTTCGCGCATACATATAAACTCGATACGTGCAAACACACCTATACAATACTCGCATATACATACTAACTCTGCGTACACACACATATATAAAACACTCGCACATACATTCAAACTCTGCATGCATACACATCTATAAAACACTTGCACATACATACTAACTCTGCGTACACACACATCTATAAAACACTTGCACATACATACAAACTCTGCGTGCATGCACATCTATAAAACACTTGCACATACATACAAAATATGACACGCTTTAGATTGCATGCATAGTGTTTTCATATGTGGATGCGCGTGAACATTTCAGTGTAAACGGAAGTCTTCTTCATTCAGATGAACATGATCTGAGAGCGATATTAGCCTTAACGTGTATTAGTCCTTTGCTTGCTAGTACAAGTTGCAATGAAGATGATATAGCCGAATTCTTTAATAGCGTTTTATAGTGCCTAACACCGTGTCCACACCTGTCACGACAGGCGCGAAGCAATATGACAACCAGACGCGACGCGCCGCATCCAGCGTGGAGAACAATTTAAATTATAATGGGTTCTAATGCGTTTCTAATGTCTTTTGTGGTGTCGCGTCGCGCCTGCCGTTTCAGCTGTGGACATGTAATCTTCATTCCCAGCAAACACAGAACGTTCCTCCAACGTTATTTTTGGTTCCCTTTTGGTGTTTTTTTATGCAAACAGAAAATAACCTTCCCAGAACGTTGCAGGCTGTTTTTTTAATAACCAGAAAATAACGTTCCCTAATAGTTCTTTTTTTGGTCATATTTTGCAAACCAGAAATTTAACTAGCAAATAATGTTCCCCGATGATTCTTTTTTGGTTCTCTTTTAATGGTAGTCAAATCTGATTAACGTCAGTGACATGTGCAATAAAGAAAATATAAGATCACATTAACACATGTGATACTGACCAAAAAGAAATGTGCCCTTTAATGGCTGAAAATAATAAACTTGTTTAGCTAAATAAAAAAACAATTATATAAATCCATGTGTATTTCTTAAGTGTAATTGTCTTGGACTGTGCATGTGATCTGTTACTGTAATGTGTGTGCGCTCGAGGACGTGCATTCCCCGCTTCGTACTCCCGTCATATCAAAAATAGTGGTCATTTCGTTTTACCTCACCTACTAAGACATTAGTTTAGCTGTTTATTTATTTATTTAAAAAAAAGCCCATTTGAGAGTAAAACTTATATCGACAGACCACGATGTAAGGACTGAAACTTGGGGCTTTTTATTGTTATATCTACAGACGGAGCCGCGCTACACTTCTCTGTTGAGACAAGAATATTTTTCGCCTAAATATAATTAAATGTTTATTCTTCATTCTCAACAAAAATCTGCTTTTAATATTCTTTTAAAGTCATAGGTTATTTTATTCAAATATCTAAAATGTCTGATGTTCAGGTTGGCCTGCACAGTGTAGTTTTAGTATAAATTATATACTGCGCTGTTTAAATCAGCTACTTCAGTAATGAAAACGGAATTATATGCGAAAAGAATAATATAATGCATTGATTTCATCCTCCATTTTGTGTGTGATGATTTATTTTACTTATTTTAATTAGATTAGACAAGCGATGGATGAAAATACAGCATGGATGTATTCATTACAGACATGTAGGGAGGCCAAACGGACCCGAGAAAATATTTTACGCCAACGTTCTTTGAACGTTTCTTTCCCAGAAAGTTTTTTTAAGTTTTTTTTTGGTTATCTTTACGGAAATAACTTTAGAGTAATGTCCCAGAACGTTATGGGAACCAGAAACTAACGTATTAACGTAACGAAAACTTTCCAGGAGAACCAAAAACGAACCTTAGAAAATAACGTTCTGGGAACCAAAAACTAGCGTTAGGGGAGCGTTGGGAACCAAAAATTGTTAGCTGGGTTGCACAATCAAAAGAACTAATAAACGTCAAGGCCATTGTTGCTCTCAGATTCATGTTGATCTCAATGAAGAAGACTTCCGTATACACTGAATACGCGCATCCACATATGAAAACACTATGCATGCAATCTAAAGCGTGTCATATTTTGTATGTATGTGCAAGTGTTATATAGATGTGTATGTAAGCAGAGTTTGAATGTATGTGCGAGTGTTTTATATATGTGTGTGTACGCAGAGTTAGTATGTATATGCGAGTATTGTATAGGTGTGTTTGCACGTATCGAGTTTATATGTATGCGCGAAAAAGTGTATATGCATGTATTACTAACTTAAGATGTATTGGTATGGATTTCACATTAGTGCTCACATGATTTTCATATGTGTTTGCTTGAACATTAAAAAGTATACATGTATATGCGAGCAATGTATATATGTGTATGCACGCTTTTATATATGTATTCATTAGCGCAGTTTGATTTACACCCTAAACGGCGCCTCATAATTTTCAGGCAAGAGCAGATGTATCTACAAGCCAGCGACAAAGATGTCTAAGAAACAACAAATAGTTCTGTTGTTGGATGTAAAATGGAACGTAAAAGTAGTCCCTGAGGAGACCTTTCCGACGAGCCAGGGGTTGGACCGCTGCGACCTCGCTCAGGGACCCAGTGGTCTGTCAGTATAGCATGGGTTTCGCCCCTATAAAAAATTCTCAAGAGTGGATCAGTACCAGCTCTTCACGATCAAGCTTCATCTCAAAAAATAAGTATTTCACATTGATTTTCAATCGCCTTTCTTAAATAATGTGTTTAGCATGTTAGTGGCTGTTGTTTACATTTTCGCAGCTAAACCTGAGACTTTACATTGGTCCAGAGACAGGCTTTATGTCGTAATGTTAGTGGTAAAACGCATAGAGCCCATCGGTCTGAAGACTTGTGACCGACATCATTTCTGTAAAGCTTATTCATTACAACAAAAGAAAGTTATCGCAGTGTCTGTGAGTTCAGTGTTTTCTCGTATGTCCTAAGTGCGACAATACGTAGAGCGGATAGAAACAGAGTTCGCATTTGTATGACAACCTGGCTATGCAGAAATCGCTACTCACAATGTAATAACACCTGGTTGCTGATCTTTACATACCTGTCGGTCATATACAGGGGCGCCGTAAAGGGGGGAAAAGTTAGGACAATTCCAAGGGCCCATGACTGACAGGGGCCCCAAAAATAGGTAAAAACTAATATAAAATTATCAAACCATCCTCATTCATTATATATATTTATATAATAATACAATTAATGATCTCTTTGTTTTTGCCGGTAAAAGTAAAAAATTCCCATTGACCAAAAAGTAAACATCCAAATTGACCGATCACCCCCTTGTATCTGAACGAAATGGTTCGGTCCTGGCTTAGCGCTCTCAGTGATGGTGTTTAGTTGCAGTCAGTAGATCCGCCAGATCTACAGTGACCACAATGTTGCCTATTCAAAATCTGTTTTCAAGTTTTCAAAAAAGGAAAGAGAGAAAAGAGAGTAAAGACAAAGGAAAGCATGTCAAACTGTAACCCAGTATCTCACCAAGAAAGGTGTGTAGCCTATAGCAGTGGTTCTCAAATCGACTTTCCTGCCGAGTGAAGCACAAACTATGATAAAACACCTGAAGAGGCTCATCAGTGACATCAGGAACAGATGCTTTCAACTTAATGTTCGGCTGCGCAGATTGTTTGGCATATCGCATTAAAGTACCGCGAGAGCGATTCAAATGCGTAACGCGCAATCTGCACTTGAATGTCTTTTGCGGTACTTAAATGTCATACGATGATAGATTTGCGCAGCGCCGCATAAAGTTGAACGCATCTAGTGTAAAGACACTGATTAGCTTGTTCAGGTGTTTTATATCAGAGTTGGGGAAAAACTCTGCAGGAAAATGGATCTCACGGGCCAGAGTTGAGAACCACTGGCCTAAAGTCTGTGAGTGGTATTAACTTGTTGGTTTAATGTCCATATTGAAATACGCTAGCTAACAAAACATTTACATTGATGCATTTGACAAACGCTTTTATCCAAACCATACATTTATGGATAGGTATGTGGAATCCCCTGGGATTGAACCCACAACCTCACAGTTGTTAACGCAATGCTCTTACCACTGAGCTATAATAACCCTGTTGTGGAAATTCCATTTAAAAATCTGCCACATAGATTAGTTTTGAGAGGATGATGTGAATTTTTAAGTTGTTCGTTTTTCTTTTTTAAATCTTTCATTAATAATAATAATTGTGTTAAGATAATTTTCAATTTTGTCAAAACATTTTTATGGTTGCCTTTAATCTTACATCAAATAGTGAACTGCATAATAGACTTGCATGCATGTACAAATTACCAGCAGTAAATATTGTGCTAGTACAAGTATTGAACTACAAGAAGCAAGACAGTTGCAAGCCTTTAATTAGGGGTTATGTAAAGCTTTTGGGATGGGACGGTTAGGTCCTAGAGATGTGGTGACAACAGCTGCACAGAGGGGGCCCGATTTGATTTTTTTTTTCATGGGGCCCAAAATACCTGGCGGCGCCCCTGGTCATATACAAGTACTCTTATAGCATATATATGCCTGTATCCGTGTTTATGTCTGTTAGTGATATGCATGCACATGATTAATCATCAATGGCCAACATTTCATACAGCAAATGGTCACCATATGTTGTTCTATCTATGTTTTTGTCTTGTTCATAAATACGAATTAAATGGAAAAGGCATTAGGTGATTTTTATTGCAGTTAGTGTATGGTTTTGGTTGGACAAGGCCTTACAGAAGTAATTGCGCTTTCTGCCATATTGCTTGTCTTGATGTCATCTAAACCACATGTGTAAGCACTCTCTTCATAATTTGCATACAGGGAGGGGAGTTGAAGCTCTTTTGCATTTAAAGAGACACACACAAAAACGGCCCGTTTTCCATTGCAGCCACAGATGGCCATGTTCAACATAATAAAATGAAAGATATGTGGTGTATCTTTAGATGAAACTTTACAGAGACATTCTGGAGATGTCACTGACTATTTTTACATTGCAGAAAACCCCTGGATTAGCGGCCCTTTAAACACAAGTAACCTAAACAAAATAATGCTATATTAAACATATTAGCAGAGAAACTATTGTAAGCATTGTAAGTTTTAAAGTCACCATGAAATCAAACGGGTAAATTCTAAGTGTTTTACACAGTGTTGCAAATTATTATAAATTAATTATCCGTGCACACTACTATTTTTTCAAAATTCCTTTGCAATTGCAATCTTTAATAATCAAAAACATTAAGCTCCTCTTCCCCTCTCAACAACTCTTCATCACATGACGTCAATAACCAAAAAGAGGTAGAATTATATTGACTGTCCAGTGACCAGGCATTTTTAGCCAACCCCTCCAGGCCCAACTTACAACAAACCAATCAAAAAGGGAAAGGCAAAATAAGGCCCCACCCTACAATTTTTTTTACATTTCAGAAACCGTTTCACTTGGATACACGTCATGATATGGAAAAGAAGTCAATCGCAACTTCCGTTTCTTGGTGACTTTAATTCTTGACCTGGTGGTCAATATTGGTACTACACGCCTACTTGCTGGCCAGAAAATATTATTTTAAGTGTGGCCTCTTGAAAATAAGACAAAACAAAAATCAGGAAAAAAATGAAAGAATTATTAGAATTTTTGAAGATATGCTTTTTTATAGAACAATTTTTTGAATATAATTATTTTTTTGATAAAAATATTAAGGAAATTTTCTATTGCAATTCAGGCTTCCATATATTATTGTTTTCTTGCATTAAAGTAACTTCAAATAAAGAGCAAATACTCACATCAGTTTGTTGAGTCTACAGTGTTTATCCTGCAGTAGATCACAGATCTGTTTCACTCTTGACTCGTCTAGCTTACGATTACTCAGATCCAGTTTGCTCTGGAGTAAAGCATTAAAACCAAGAACTCTACTCAAATAGTTCCAAGCTTCCATTGCAGAAGAACTTTTCAAAAATCTGGAGACGGAAGTCAACAGTGACATTATTAATAAACATTTATTGTGATAACCTTGTATTGCAAAAATGAAGATTAAACCATAAAATCATTTCCTCAAACTCATATTACATTTTTCTTAATAAGAAAACAAGTTACAAAACAAGTCTATTGATCATTTTAGTAACACTCACCTCACAGTCTTCAGTGCACATTTTGGATTGTGTATTAATTGATTGATGAGTTTGACTCCTGATGGTCCAGGATCATTTCCAGAGAGATCCAGCTCTATCAGATGTGAAGGGTTTGATCTCACAGCTTCAGACAGAGCAACATAACCTCCTTCTGTTATTCTGCACTCAGACAGGCTACACAAAGTATAACAAAAAAATTGTGTAATTGGTTTGATCTTCAGCAAACAAACACATGGAGTTGAAATGAAGGCCTTCACTACTCAATAAGAAAATAATATTACAATGATTTGACTGCAGAGAAACAGATTACAGGACATATGTACACAATCTCTCTCAGATCATCTATGACGCACATCAAGGTAGTTCAGATGAATCAGTTATCATATTCATTTTAAAGGATATTTAGTGTTTCTATGTATAATTTTAAATGTTTGTTTTTACTTTGTTCTGAATTAATCCAACCGTGCAGTATTTAAACTAGATTTTTAGTGTGAAAAACATGTCTCATTTAATAACACAATTACTAAATAAGACATTATCCTTATCAAACTTACATTCATACAGCTCCACTTATGGTGAAAACTGTATAATATTGTCATGTTTGTTGTGTTGTGTTGAGTGTGTGTTATAGATGAACTCACTTGAGTATGTGGAGATGACACTGAGGATTCTTCAGTTTCTCACAGATGTGTTTGAGTCCTGAATCCAGCAGACGACTGTTGTTCAGATTCATCTCTCTCACGAGGGTTTTACAGGAGAGAACAGACGCTACAGCTGAACACTGTTTCTCTGTCAGCTCACACTTATTCAATCTAAACACAATAACACAACATCATCATCAGATCTTAATAACACACACATGTATGAAGGTGTATTAAACTGTATATATCAAACTCACATGATTTTCTCCACTTTACTATGAGAGTCCATCAATAGAGCCGAGAGTTTCTCTCCATCCAGATCTCTCAGTTTATTGTCACTCAGATTCAGTTCTTTCAGCAGTAATGGATTCTCACCCAGAACATCAGTCAGATAAACACAAGCTGCTTCTGCATCAGGACTCTTCAAGAATCTACAGACAGAAGATTCGTTCACATCATATGTTATCATTCTGTCTCTTGTTCACATCATTCTTTACAGCTCCAGTGAAGGTTTTGACTGCTTCACTGCAGTAGATATGATCTATATTATTTTCTATATAAGCAGATAAATTCTGTTTTAAGGGTACTGTGTCTCATAGTCAGTGTGTTATAAAAGCATTATATTTAGGGATATGTGCAGTAAATAAGGGTTGTGCAACATTCAGAAATTGTTAGTCAATTGTTAAATTTAATTTGACTTCCATTTGAATTCCAACTAAAATGTCAGGTCCACATTCACCTGTTTGTCTGATCCGTCTAGTTTAATACACCGAACTTCACTTTTGTGACTAATGTTTAATATTTAAAAGCTTTACTCACCTCACAGTCTTCAGTGCACAGTTTTGAATGTGTTGTAGATCACAGATGAGTTTGACTCCTGATGGTCCAGGATCATTTCCAGTGAGATCCAGCTCTATCAGATGTGAAGGGTTTGAACTCACAGCTTCAGACAGAGCAACATAACCTCCTTCTGTTATACTGCACTCGGACAATCTAGGAAACAAAAAAATTTTAATCAGCTCATAGGAGCTGTCAAGGTCTTGCCATGTTATTTTCTGTCTGTCATTTTTTTCGTTGTCCATCAGTGATTAGGGTTTAGGGAACACATGTGCTTGACGGGGTCATTTCAGTTCCCTAATCCATGTGTTGGTGGGTGTAGCTGAGTCTTTCTGTCCTGCTCTTTGCACGTCTGGGTATGTGGGGCAGGTGCATCAGAACTCCTTACATCAACATATATCAATATTCAAAACTATTTCTTTTAACCGTCTGGACAAACTGATTAGCGTTTAAATGTTGGTTTTGTGTTTTCTGTGTTTTTTTTTCACCAGAATGTTATAATTAACATTTTTGCTATATTTGTTTCTTGTTCACCCATCTGTGTTGTAGTCACAGTCCAATACTGCAACAGTAGCACATCTTTTTATTATTTCTAAACCAAAATTAAGATTATATAAAAACATAAATCTAATCACAATCTAAACAATTTAATGTGAAGAACTAATATTATTGGATTTATTAGTAGTGTAATGATAGATCATGATACAAAAAATCTAATATATGTATGGAAGAGCTCGTTTTGTATTACTAATAGTGCCGCAGGGATCAAATATTTCTGCAGGCCAACCCGGAAGATAGCACCTCACTGGTTCCCTCGACCAAAAGCCTATGGATTTTCCCATAACCTGAAAGCACACACACATCTATTCGATGTCTGCATTTACATCTTCAAGACATTTTTTGGATTGTTAGCTCATCTGCAATAGTGGCCAGACTTTTGGAAGATTGCAGAAAATAAGTGATTAACCCAGCTTTAAAATACATATTTTGTCTATCAAGATAACCTTTACAACGGCAACAACATTTTTAAACACGAAAATGGTTTTTGAATAGATAGTCAGCCATTTTAAGAGCGGTCTTATTCACTAAATCTTCCAGTACTCTGAAATGTTTGTTCCCTAACCTATCCCTATTTTAAAGCAAAAACCAGTTAACATTGATGCTCCTTATGTTCCCTTTCCAGAAATCACTTGACATTTTTTAATCCGTTTAACTGGAATCACATGAACCACCTCAATAAACTTCACGAAATATAACTTTTAAAAAAGACAAAGTTTATTTTATTTATATTTAAAAATACATTCTGGGTTGGCCTGTAATGTTCATATTTGGCGTTTAAAAATACTTTTTATATCTCACATATTTCATCTGTATTCTACACCGCTGTATCCATTCTGAAAAGAAATGAGCGGAAATGAGCGGCTGAAGGATCAGTTCAGGCCCAAGTTGGATAATAAAAACATAATAATAAACACAAACAAATAAATGCTATAATTTGTTCAAATAAATGCAATCCTATGGCTCTACTCTATCTCTTTGTCGCATTTAGAGCGGACAGAGTGCTAGAACTTTTTCACTCGTCAGATCAAAGATTGTAGGCTACTGTAAACATCAATAACATTTTTAACTTGTCTTAAACTTGGCAAATGACCATGTTATAAGCGGGATAATCTTTCGCTTCGAAATCAAATAACACATAGCTTCCTCTGATATTTATAATATTATAGCAGATACAACTCCTCATCTTTACAAACTCTGCACCTTCGAATCACTTTTAAACGTATATTTTTTTTAGAAGGAAATCAGAATGAACTTTATTGACATATACTGTATTTTTCCGTATACAGTACGAGGAATTTGTTGTGCTGTCACAAGCTACTACAGCACAATAGAATGATAGTGAGAGACAAGACAGATCATAAAATAATAAAACCTAGGATTCAAAGATATAGAAAATACTTTAAGGAACAATTATAATAATATTCCATTCCATTCCATTCCCTTCCGCTTATCCGAACTACCTCGGGTCACGGGGAGCCTGCACCTATCTCAGGAGTCATCGGGCATCAAGGCAGGATACACCCTGGATGGAGTGCCAACCCATCGCAGGGCACACACACTCACTCATTCACTCACGCACTCACACCCTACGGACGATTTTTCCAGAGATGCCAATCAACCTACCATGCATGTCTTTGGACCAGGGGAGGAAACCGGAGTACCCGGAGGAAACCCCCGAGGCACGGGGAGAACATGCAAACTCCACACACACACAAGTCGGAAGCGGGAATCGAACCCCCAACCCTGGAGGTGTGAGGCGAACGTGCTAACCACTAAGCCACCGTGCCCCTTATAATAATATTAATAATAAAAATATACAAAATATAATTAATGAGACTGACTGCTTATCAATTTGGAATGGATTGTGTTGTGTATTAAAGGAATTGTCTTAAAATGAATAATTTTTTCTTACAGTCATATACATTGATGTATTTAAATGGTATATGAACCACATAAAAGTGTTGTCCTTAACTGAACACAAAATGTGTTGCTTTTAACACAACTGTTTTTATAGTGAAGGCTAGACAAGAAATTATCCAAATGATGTACCTTTAGCTTAAGAAATGAAAACATTTTAACGAACACTGTTGTGACTGATGAGATTCAATTAATTCAGCGTAAACAGCAACATTGCACCCTAAATAGAATTTAAAAAGTGAAAAAGCAAAAAGGTCCTCTTTAACCACTAGAAATATTCATGCATGAAGATACGTACTTGAGTTTCTTCAGTGTACACTGTGAGTTCTTCATCAGGTCAGAGATGTTCTTGATTCCTGAGTCTCCAAATGTATTTCCACTCAGATTCAGTTCTTTCACATGTGATGGATTCACATTTAAAGCTTCTGTGAGAGCAGCACAACCTTCTGCTGTAATACTACAAGAACTCAACCTGAAGAGACACAAGACAAACTTCATCTACATGAGCTGAACAACAAACCTCATTTAAGTCAATATTAAAGACCCCCTCTGGTGTAAATCGTTCTTTAATGCTCATAGTAATGCTTTTGGCAAACCATGTGCAAATGGTTCAAACAGCACCTTTGCTGTGTAAGAAATTAAAAATGTATAAACCCCACTACACCAACTGGCAATTTGGTCATTTATATCAAAGGATCTCAAACTTTGGGTCGGAGGGTCACGCAAAGGAACTTGGTGTTTTGGTGCATTAAAAAAGTTTATTCCAGCAGCGAATAATTACTTCTATAGTTCACACGTTTATTGTGCTTGGACACTGGATGCGCAAGCGGCACATTTACAGCGCGAAGCATGTAGCTCATGCCGCGTTTATTAAAACTCTAAAATATAATCAACATTATTAATCGCATATATTCAACAGCTATAGCACTAAAAACGCCTAGAGCTGAATTTAAGGGCTGCTTCGTTGAGTTTTTCCTGACAAAGTTAGACCGACAAGATTCAAAAGCTGCTGAATTTGCTGCCGTGGCAGGTTAACTTTTCTATAATGCAGCATTAAACTGTAGACAGGCTTTCACGGATCAAATGTACTAAAATGCTGCGCAGATGGTGCCATCTAGACAATTTTTTTATAAATGTTAGCACATAAACATTACACACACATTTACTGTCATGATACGTAAGGACCGAGAATCCAAATGTAGACAGCGGTGACGGAAGCAAAGACTATATAATATACACAAAACAAAAACCCACGAGGGGGTTAAACAATAGTATAGGGGAAGAATACATCTAGACTAGACAGGAGCATAGACAAACTAAACGAGACTAAAGACAACACTTGACATGGACTACAACTGACTTGACTAAAGAAGGAAATTCCTTGGAGCAATGAATAAAGTCTTTCCAAAGGTACACAGCAAGGCAAAGGAAACAAGCAAAATAAACCAGCACAAGACAGAAAACACGAGGGCATAAAATATGGAGAGGAACAGTAGCGGAAAAAAATCAATAATGAGGAAACGAGAGGGCTGGAACAAAGACGAGACCGGAGAGCCAAAACAAACAATGCCCTGTCTCTCTCCACACTAAACACATGGCTCTGTCATGATCCTGCCTCAAGATTAAGAAAAGCATGACAAAAAGGGGCAGAACCATGACATTTACAATATGTCTGTGAATTTTTGTGTGTTTGTTGTTTGTTGTCAAAGGATAGCATTGCAAATAATTGTTTACCTTAAACTCTTTGTGTATGGTTATGATCTATAGATTATGTATAATTTACAGAAGAATTAGTGTAAATTACAGTAAAAGTTACAGAATTTCTGTCTGTAAGGATTTTTTGGCCGCCCTCATGAACTCCCTGGGTCTTATCTGGCCACCTTAAAAAAAAGTTCTGGCTACGCCCCTGTAGTCAGCGGCTTCATTCAACCATTTGAGTGACCTTCAGACAAGATTCTGACTCTTTTGAAGGCTTTAGAATCGCCTGCGTGTTTGGATTTTGCTTCTGGCTTTATTAGTCCTTTTGCATGCCACACAGGATAATATTCTGATGTGTCAATCGGCATTCACAAAAATTCATTGACAAATACATTGCATAACACACTTATTCTAAAATTCAGATTTCAAGAGCAACCACTAATATTAATCAACAAACTCTAAAATACACTTCTTTTGTGATAAACCTGTTCCAAAACAACTTGAGAGAAAGACTGGCTTTTGATGACATCATGCAGCTGAGCCACACCTCCCCCCAATGGCCGGAAAAATCGCAATGAAAGGATCTAACAATCTGAGGATATGTTTTTAAATAATAAATATAGTTTTAAACTAAAGTAAAACTCTCATACCTATGTATACTGTCATATTTATATAATTCCGTGATGTATACTATCATCTCTTTCTTTTATGCGTACTATGTATAGATATCCTTCTGTAATATACACAATATTGCCGATTCACACATTTGTTACTATTCGTCGGCATTTTCGAATTCAGAAGTCAGATTTGGGATTTTTGCCCACAAGTGATTATCTCAACGTTCACCTTCAGATTTTTAATTTACAAGTTTTCACATTGGGGCTGTGAGTGCACATTTTAGTGTACTTACTTTATAAGTTCTTATTTACATTCATTTTGATCTTGCCTATATTAGGTGTGATTTTACATGTTCAGATCTGGGCATGCCAGAATTGCCCTTAGTGTCAACAGCATGACGCAGAATCTGTAACCTGAGATGTTTTAACGGATAAAATACAGTGGGACTTTGAATTGAAGACTAAGCATAAAAACCACGAAGAAATAACTCACATGAGTGTGTTGAGTTTACAGTGTTTATCCTGCAGTAGATCACAGATCTGTTTCACTCTTGACTCGTCTAGTTTATGATCCTTCAGATTCACTTCTCTCTGGAGTAAAGGGTCTTTACCAAGGACTTCAGTCAGATACTTCAAGGCTTCCTTTGCAGAAGAACTCTTCAATAAACTGCAGAAAAAAAATCAATTATTGCTTCATTGTTTCCTAATTCTTCTAAGTATAAATTTTAAATACAACTAAACTTGTGTAATTAAGAATATTTTTTTTTCCAAGAGCTGCTGTTGAAGAGAATAATTTTATTTTATTTGTTTTTTTGTGTTTTTAATTTGATGCAACAACAGATAATTGTAATACAAAAGACATATCTCTGAATAAATAGCCACCATGCAAGTGATTCTAAGATTATTTTAACACAGCTCACCTCACAGTCTTCAGTGCACAGTTTTGAATGTGTTGTAGATCATAGATGAGTTTGACTCCTGATGGTCCAGGATCATTTCCAGTGAGATCCAGCTCTGTCAGATGTGAAGGGTTTGATCTCACAGCTTCAGACAGAGCAACATAACCTCCTTCTGTTATACTGCACTCAGACAATCTACAACAGAAATGGTCACAGACGAACATAAATGAACCAATGAAGACGTTTTAATAGTTTTCCTAAATTTGACATCATCTCACCTGAGTTTGTGCAGTTTGCAGTTTTGATTCTTCAGTCCATCAGCGAGAAGCTTCACTCCTGAATCCTGTAGATTATTGTTACTCAGATCAAGCTCCAGCAGACTGCTGCTGTCTGAACTGAGAACTGAAGCCAAAGCTGAACAACTTTCTTCTGTAAGATCACACTTGATCAAACTGAAAAAAAAGGAGGTGTGGAAAAATCAGCAGACAGTCATATGTTTCAAATTTGTTTGATTTTGTTGAAATTCAACAGACACTGGAATGAAATGGCCAACAAAACATCTAAAAATGCTGATTAAATAAAAATTTGGAATGGTCACTTATTTTTTTCAGCGGCTGTCATGATTGTTGTGTTAATGTATGTTGTGCATGAGTGTGTGATGATGTGATAGATGATCTCACTTGAGTACGTGGAGATGACACTGAGGATTCTTCAGTCCCTCACAGATGTGTTTGAGTCCTGAATCCAGCAGACGACTGTTGTTCAGATTCATCTCTCTCACGAGGGTTTTACAGGAGAGAACAGACGCTACAGCTGAACACTGTTTCTCTGTCAGCTCACACTCATTCAATCTAAACACAATAACACAACATCATCATCATAAGATCTTTATAACACACTGAAGTCCGTCAGTCTGTTAGTTGTACTAAATGAAGTATAATAATCAGGGTTAGAAGGTTGCCTGCTAATATCACATGTATATAAATATGAAAAGCTGGCCCTCATGGTGTTTCTGTAAGGGTTCTTAGAGACTCATTCACTGATCCTACCTTCCTCAAAACATCCACCCTAGCGTCAGTTCATAGGCAGTCTGCAGTAACCTGCCTCAATGATTACAGGCCACTGGCATGGAAAGACTAGTTCTCAAACACATCAAAGCTACCCACTTTAGATCCTCACCCTCACAGATAAAAAAGGACAATGGACAACACCATTTCCATCCCCTCCACACTGTATTGCTCTATCTGCATGCACGGCTGTTGTTTGTGGATTACAGCTCTGCTTTATATACCATCATACCTAGCAATACCATCAAACCTGACTGTTTCCAAGATGTCTGACCTAGGTTTCCAGCATAAAATCTGCCTGTGAATACAGGACTTCTTAACAAATTGGCCACAGTCTGTCAGGACTGGTCCCCACCACTGTTCCCTCTGTCACTCAGCACTGGTGCACCACAAGACTGTGTGTTGAGTCCTTTCCTCTCCGCACACATATGACTACATATCGACCCACAACACCAACCGCATCATCAGATGTGCAGATAATACAACAGGGTTGGGGATGATCAACTATGGACACGAGGAAGAAGGTACAGAGACTGACAGACTGGTGCACAGACAATAACATGTAAGTTACAACTTGGTGCTTGTTTGCAACGTAAATATGCCAAGATACAACTAACACACTAGTAATTAAAAATACATGCGGCAAGAAGTAACTGTAGGAACAAAACAGCAAACTAACTGAACTTAATCAGTAAGATTTTGTTTTAATCTACAAACTTCAATCCTTTACACATATACTGGCATTTACACTCGCTTACATTTTAAGAGAACATTATGTGATTAAGTAGTTGCTTTTTAGATGCCTTTTTTTAGCATATTGGCTGTTTATTAGTACTTATAAAGCACATATTCAACATGAACATATTCTACTTCCCTAATCCTACCTAATACCTAAATCTAACAGCTACCTTATTGACTATTAATATGCAGCAAATATGTACTTTACTGAGGCAAAAGTCATAGTTAATGGTTTATTTATACAGAGATGTGGACCTTAAAATAATGTGTGACCAAAGACTTATTTAAAATAAGGATTAAGTGAAAGTGAAGTGAAAGTGAAAGTGACCTATTTGTCAGATATGGTGACCCATACCCGAGATGTGACCTCTGCATTTAACCCATCCAGTGACTAGTGAACATACGCACAGCAAGTGGTGAACACACATACACCCGGAGCAGTGGGCAGCTATCAGTACAGCGCCCGGGGAGCGTGTAGGGGTTAGGTGCCTTGCTCAAGGGCACCGCAATCGTTACCTGCCGGTCCTGAGGATCGAACCGATTGCCCACGATATTAAACAATATAACATCAAAAAATAACATGCATGTATTAATACGGCTGTTTTATTTTTACATGCACAACACAGGCCGATGCACACATTGTTGATCTTGTTGAAGAGCCTCATATAAAGTAATTTAATAGTGAGAATTGGTCCCTATACTAAAGTATTACCAAGTTATTTATTTATTAATCTTAATTTATCTAAAATACATTATATATTATATATTTATTTATGGTACATAGAAAATACCCATCATGCTATTCATGATTAAGAGTATAAGTAAGTGATAATCCTTGGCTAACGCTGCATTAAAGGATTTAATATACGACATGGAGGCATAGAACCACCTGACGTGAAACATTGTGCTGTGTTGCCTTCACGAAGTGCATTAAAATCCATTGATGCACAGCTAGGTATGGATTATCCCTTACATAAACTGAAATTCATGCCATTTCAACACAACCTTTGCACACAAATTTAAAGAAATTACTTAATTACTATAAATGACTTTATGAAGAGCTTAAAAGCTACTAGCTGAACACAAATACACTGGTCATCATAGCGGTCACTTTACTTCCTAAGAACTCTCAGGAAAGTTCATCTTCTCCAGCATTTATTTCCTTCTACCGTTGCTCCATTGAAAGTGCTCTGACTTACGGGCTACTATTGTGGTGCGAAAACTGTTCAGCAGCTGACAAAAATTATTGTTGATTATTGACCTTAACATTGTAATTATAGTTGTGAATATCAATTAGTAGGATACATTTAAATATATTTGTATATCATAATTTTATAAGATACATTGAGAAGCATTTTTATTGCTGTTTAATGTTTCGGTTTATCAAGACTTTGCACTGACTTGATGACTCATTTGAACGATTGGCCATTACATTCATGCTCTTGGTTGTAATGCTCAATGCTGCAAACAAATGCATATTTATTATAACTCTAACTGCAATAGATTATAGTTACACATTTTATGAATCCTGATTACATTATTCTATTAAATGTAATCAGTTTTCCCCAAGCCTGGTTATAATATATTTATGAAACTCACATGATTTTCTCCACTTTACTATGAGAGTCCATCAATAGAGCCGAGAGTTTCTCTCCATCCAGATCTCTCAGTTTATTGTCACTCAGATTCAGTTCTTTCAGCAGTAATGGATTCACACCCAGAACATCAGTCAGATAAACACAAGCTGCTTCTGCATCACGACTCTTCAAGAATCTACATAAGAAACCAGTTCATATTACATCACCCCATTAAAAGGACTGTTGACAGAATTATTTATTGTTACAAATGACATCACACTTATCCAATTCAAAACTTTGCAAAGATTTGATTCAACTTTAACTATATAAAAACAACGGGATATACTCACCTCACAGTCTTCAGTGCACAGTTTTGAACGTGTTGTAGATCATAGATGTGTTTGACTCCTGATGGTCCAGGATCATTTCCAGTGAGATCCAGCTCTATCAGATGTGAAGGGTTTGATCTCACAGCTTCAGACAAACATCTGTAACCTCCTTCTGTTATACTGCACTCAGACAGACTATGAAACAAAAAATCTTATTAGATTCTTATCATCTCTATTATTAGTTTATTTTTATTGAATTGTTGGCTCTATAGTTTGTGTAAATACAGTATGTCTGAAAATGTTGTTTGCAGTCCTCATTAACATTTTTCATGACACTTCATATAATGAATTAGACATTTATCCATTTACATTAACAATAACAATAATAAATGAAGATGAATGAAAAACACATACTTGAGTTTCTTCAGTGTACACTGTGAGTTCTTCATCAGATGAGAGATGTTCTTGATTCCTGAGTTTCCAAATGTATTTCCACTCAGATTCAGTTCTTTCACATGTGATGGATTCACATTTAAAGCTTCTGTGAGAGCAGCACAACCTTCTGCTGTAATACTACAAGAACTCAACCTGAAGAGACACAAAACAAACTTCATCTACATGAGCAGAACAAAAATCTAAATTATGTTTTACTGATCATTATAACCCCCCTCAAAAGAGTTTTTTGGACCTGAAATCCGATATCATGATTCCGTTCATTGTGAAAGTTGTGTATGTTCCTGAGTATTTGATGGATATTGTTGAATGTTCTTGCATGTAGCGATAGCTGTCTCAGTTTGTATTTTGCCGTGTCTTCCAAGTTCCTGTTACCCCCGTGTCTAGTAAGTGTAGTTTAGTGTTTGTATTAAGTGTTTGGTTTCTTAGTTTAGTCAGTCCGTGTCCTTGTTTTAGTTTATAATTTATCCTGTCTTCTTTCCCCCCTCGTGGGTTTTGTTTTGCCTCTTTGTAGTGTCTGTTGTATTAATAAATATCTGTTTAACCCCGTACCATCGCCTCTTCTGCCTGCAATTGGGTTCTCCTGCCTTGTCTCCCATGTCGTTTCATGACAGTCATTTACCACAATGTTTAATTAAATGCCAAGAATAAAAACGGCATAGAAAAAAACTCACTTGATTGTGTTGAGTTGACAGTGTTTATCCTGCAGTAGATCAGAGATCTGTTTCACTCTTGACTCGTCTAGTTTATGATCCTTCAGATTCATTTCTCTCTGGAGTAAAGGGTCTTTAGCAAGAACTTCAGTCAGATACTTAACAGCTTCCACAGCAGAAGAACTTTTCAATAACCTGCAGAAAACAGAAAGTTACAAAAGCTAACATGAATTGGTGTAATTAAACAAAACAGAGATGTACCAATTTTTTGGCTGATCTTTATGTGTAAGTGCACCCACACTAACAAAAATAATTGGAATCAATTGAAATAAAACTACTGTGAAAATGGTGTTATAATTTCCTTTCCTTGCCAAAACTGCAGCACGCAGCTGCGTAGTGGATACGCAGTTGTGTAAGGGTGAAGACACGCGACTGAGGTTGGGTATGAAAACATGAGGAAACTAAAGTATGTTTCATAATAATATCGGTCATCTTATTTTGACTTGATCATTAATAGCTCCTGTAGATGGACATCAGATTTTTTGTGCAAAGCATGGAAATGGAAGCAGAAAGGAGATATGATGAGTTTTAGGGAGGTAAGACTTGATAAACAAAATGCATCCCTAGTCAGGTCTCAGACATTGACGGTAGAGGAAAATGTCTCAGGAAAACCTTTGTCAAGTCTGTAAAATTATATTGTTGCTTAGAAAAACATTTGTGTTCTGTACTTTCAGAAATGAACTGAATATTTAATTGAATAGCTCTAGTTTAAGAAATGACATAAAAAGTTGGCAGCCAGTGACTATGGCTGAGATAACTATGTGCTATTATGGGGAGTTCAGCTTATTGCAGTACAGTACTTTGTTTTGACATTGCTGTGAAACCAGAAAATATTGATAAAAAAAAAGATAAAACATGTTCTTAGTTGGAGAAATAAAACATCGTTTTTTTATATATTGTAATTGTAAATTCTTGAACAGATGAATTTATTAATTGTTATCATTGTGTAATGAATGGAAATGTCCAAAAAAATTTGTAATCTCCTTTAAACCAATCTTTATAGATGAACAAATTGATAAAGAAACCCTCCTGCTGGACATCCACTTCCCAACGTGCTCACCACACTGTTGTCTACAAACTCCACGGAAAAGAATCCTCTTCAGTAAGACTGCCCCATGGTATGTTAGATTAAGCAGTACTTGAACCGAAAAAACTAGCTCTCTTTAAATGTTTTGTGAGTTTATATGAAGAGGAAAGTTCTCGGACTAATATATTCCTTGCAAATGTCAAACCTTTTTACCAAAGGTTTAACTGTACAAACTGCACCTTATCAACATGTGGTTGTTCAAATACTCATGTGAGGTCTCTCTTCAAGTTAAGGTAATTTTGCTTCAGGTTTCTACATTTTAGTTCACAGAAATCCTACATGGTTTGTTGCCTCCCGAATACAGTGTCCCTTTTCATATCCATAACGCTTGTATATTTCTTTTCTTTAAAATGCAAAATGTTTATGTATTCCTTTTGTCTTGCATTTTGATCCTAAATAAAACTTCAATTTTGATTCTTATTAATGCCTCAAGTAATTCTGTGATTTTATTATTATTATTTTCAAACATTTTGGGTTTGTTTTAAACCAGGAATGTAATAGTTGATATAAATAAAACAACCCAGCATGATGGGTCAAAGATTCAACCCAACTGGCTGGATTAAAATAACCCAACGCTGGGTTTGTCCATATTTGACCCAGTGCTGGGTACCAAAATTACCCAAATTGGGTTGTTTTAACACAGCCTTTTTTTAGAGTGTAAGCTGACTGCCTGGTGGGCAGAGACATTTTATCTAGTGTTAAAATGGTTTACCTTTATGAAAAGTTATGCTCATGCCATTTTAAGTAAATGAGACATGAACAATTGTCTTATCATTAAAAATGTATGCTGCTTCTTTAGTGTTGTAAGTCATGTAAATAAATAGAAAATTATACAAAGTTCACAGAAATGTTCACATCACACAGCAGTGCTAGTTTCACAGTCTGAAAAAAATCTTCCAAATATGACCTCGGTTCTCATCAGTGCCGTTCTGTGACTCCTCTTGCGGGGAAGCAGCAATGCTTCAAAACATGTATTTAGTCTGTCATGTGGGTTGCTCGTCATGTCAACATATGTGTTTGCCGCGTCATGTGAACCTATGTGCTCATGCATCATGTCAAAATACGTGCCTGCTGCAAAAGCGTCGAAAGGGTTTATGATAAATGAAACCTTCATGTTTGCGGGATACTGTGTCTTGACGCTATTTTGTATTATTTTAACACACTCACCTCACAGTCTTCAGTTCACAGTTTGTGTCTTGTATTAAATCATAGATGAGTTTGACTCCTGATGGTCCAGGATCATTTCTAGTGAGATCCAGCTCTATCAGATGTGAAGGGTTTGATCTCACAGCTTCAGACAGAGCAACATAACCTCCTTCTGTTATACTGCACACAGACAATCTACAAAACAGACATTTGAAATAGTTAATCACATCTATAAATGGCATGTTTCCATTTATATATTTTATTTTCTAAAACTGTTTATTATTAAAACACAAGTGTGTTGTTTCCTCCTTTTCAGAATCAAACTTTGTTTAGTTTTTTTACAGCAATTTTCAAGAGGATAGAAGGAATCAGTTTATCTTCACTATGTGTTCTGTGGTTACCTGAGTTTCTTCAGTTTACAGTTGGTATGTTCAAGTCCTTTCTGTAGTTTCTTCACTCCTGAATCCAGTAGATTATTGTTACTCATGTCAAGTTCTGTCACACTGGAGTTTGATCTTAAAACTGAAGCTAAAGATGAACAACTTTCTTCTGTTAGACCACAATCCCTCAGTCTGAAACATTCAACAGGGAAAACATTTACAAACACACAAAACTGAATGTCAACACTGTTAATGTGTCTAAATGTCAAATATCATCATCTTTAGAGGGGTCATGACTTTAGTGGGTATTTTATTTTAGTTTGATGTTTGAGGTGTATATTATAATATTAAAAAAATTGCCCCCGAAAAAAGTTTTTTAAAGTGACCTTATTCCAGTCCGCTTTTTAATCTTCTTTTAGGAAGATTTCAGATTTGTGCGTTTCCCCCTTTGGATCATCTCCCTAACTTGAATACAAATTTAATATTAAACATGAATGAGGATCAGTTGTCCTGTTTACTAATATTTATAATATCTTACATAATAGCTAGGGTCTGATTTACGCAGGGGGCCTACGTGCCAAGGGCACTAGACCAGCATTTGGCCCTGGCAAATTTAATGTGTGCATATTTTATTCATTTTATTTTCTCAATAAAGAAGCGCTGAATACTATGGAATAAAGGGATAACTTTTGCAGTTGTGAAGTATTAACCGTAGCCAATAAATCAAATAAATAATCCTTAATCATTGCCGCGCTGCTGAGAGGAACATCTAGAGGCGAGTAAAAAAAACATTGTTATATAAGCGTTTAGAACTCGGGTGTAGAAGACAGAAGAATTCAAAATAACAAAATGAGTTTAAAACCACAGAAATGTGTCAAAGAAATCTGAGAACGCTGTCTTTAATGGGCAGTGTCTTGTGAGCTGGATTTGGATAATGTTGTGGAAGAGTTTTCTCTGAGGAAAATCACAAAAGATGCCTCTCATACAATTTAAAACCAACTTTTCTATTAAGATAACGTTAAATGCTTTGTTTTTGATATTGCTTAATTTGTAATGCATGGACTGTTAAATACTCGTCTTCTTAATGCAGAAATGTAAATAATGCAATGCAAAAGGCTAAATTTATTCCCACGTAATATGAGTTGGAGAGGTCAGAAGCTTTTTCAGGTGACAAGTACTGCAAAATATAAATAAACCAATTTCTGATATTTTTGTACGTTTTACACAGAAAAGTTTTACACAGAAAAGTTTTTCTATTCTGCTGAACTACTTTTATATAGTTTTTCTATGTAAACAAGCTCTAGACAGACGTGTTTAACTACCTGTTACTATAGTAACTTGGCATAGTGCAATTTGGAAACGTCCGTGTCCAGGGCACATCAAAGTCTTAATCCTTTCCTGATAATAACTCATGTTTTATTTGTGAGGGAACGCAAATAAACAGCTTGGTGTGTGCAATATATTTTATTTTTCCTGAAACTTGTATGTCAGAAAAAGTATGTTTTATGTGCAGCATATTTTCCACGCATCTGTACAAAAAGTATTTTAATGTAAAGAATTCAGCCTGAACTGAAACATACGAAAGACACTGAAACATGAGAATATATCATTTGAAATCAATATTTAGTTTTTGTGTTTTTGACTGGATATTGCCTATGAGATTATTAGGGCATATTAAATTAAAAACCAATGCCAGCACAGATAAATATTTCATGATTAACACTACAATATTCCTCACAAATGTAGCTAAAGCCACACACTGTCCCTTTGAGACATCTGGTGGAAATTTTGTGAACAAGTTTTCCATGTTAATTGTGGTGATAGAAACACATTTTTGTTGCCTCCACACTGTAAAAAGATCAAATACTCACATGATTGTGTTGGATTTACAGTGTTGATCCTGCAGTAGATCACAGATCTGTTTCACTCTTGAGTCATTTAGTACATGATTACTCAGATTCACTTCTCTCTGGAGTAAAGGATTTATATCAAGAGTCTTCAGATACTCAAAGGCTTTAACTGCAGAAGAACTTTTCAAGAACCTGCAGTTATACAAGTTAAACAAATTAAACTATATATATATAAATGATAACTACAAGCCCAGTAACTGGTGCTGATCAAAACAATTACACTGTCATTTATTTTCCGTTAGTCTGCTTTAATAAAACAGATTATAATTATAACACTGAAACAATGTGTTTATGAAAGATAAGCCTTACAAGTTATTTTGTTTTATTTTAACACAGCTCACCTCACAGTCTTCAGTTCACATTTTGGATGTTGTATTAAATCATAGATGTGTTTGACTCCTGATGGTCCAGGATCATTTCCAGTGAGATCCAGCTCTATCAGATGTGAAGGGTTTGATCTCACAGCTTCAGACAAACATCTGTAACCTCCTTCTGTTATACTGCACTCAGACAATCTAATACAAAGTATATATTTTTTGTTGTTTAACAATAACATGGCATTCTGCAGTTGCATTCAGCTAAAAACAGCAACAGTTAAATTGCTCTGGTAGTTTTACGGAGAGTACGCCTCATTTATGTAAACTAGTTTACTTTGAAGTATTAATTCTGTTCAATTGATATACTGATATATTGTACATATTATATTATTCTTTAAAATTCTTTACTACCTTACAAATAGTACAGTTATTTTAGTAATTACAAAAATATTTTAAAAAATCTTACATAAAATGATTATATTTAATTGTTATATTCAATTGTTTTTGGTGTAATTTCTCAAGTTTTTTTTTCAGTTTTGACACTCTTGACACCCAGGACAGAAAATTTTATCTTTACAGTAAACTCAAGACCTGAAAGCAAACATATACAGTACACGTGACACACTGCATTTCTGAGAAAACCCTATTTAGCTATAAAACACAATGATGTGATAGATGATCTCACTTGAGTATCTGGAGTTGACACTGAGGATTCTTCAGTCCCTCACAGATGTGTTTGAGTCCTGAATCCAGCAGACGACTGTTGTTCAGATTCATCTCTCTCACGAGGGTTTTACAGGAGAGAACAGACGCTACAGCTGAACACTGTTTCTCTGTCAGCTCACACTTATTCAATCTAAACACAATAACACAACATCATCATCAGATCTTAATAACACACACATGTATGAAGGTGTATTATACTGTATATATGAAACTCACATGATTTTCTCCACTTTACTATGAGAGTCCATCAATAGAGCCGAGAGTTTCTCTCCATCCAGATCTCTCAGTTTATTGTCACTCAGATTCAGTTCTTT
Organism: Triplophysa tibetana; assembly: GCA_008369825.1. Taxonomy (NCBI): domain Eukaryota; kingdom Metazoa; phylum Chordata; class Actinopteri; order Cypriniformes; family Nemacheilidae; genus Triplophysa; species Triplophysa tibetana. The sequence continues at coordinate 20,046,867 of CM017907.1, read as the reverse complement.
CAGCAGTAATGGATTCGCACCCAGAACTTCAGTGAGATAAACACAAGCTGCTTCTGCAACAGGACTCCTCAAGAATCTACAGATAGATAAGGGGTAACTCTGTCAAATCAACAGCCAAATCGCAAAAACTGAATACTGTGGCAAAACGTGGCTCCAGTGTGAACAAGAAAGTCTCCCCACACAGAGAAATACAAGAAAAAAATAGGAAGTTTTACTGTGAATTAGCAAGCTACGGTTAAATGAAAGCAACATTTACTTAAAAATCTAGTGAAAGTTTCATTTATGTAACTGCTATACAGTATGTATAACAAAGGAAGGGGACAGACCAAACAACACGACTTCACTGACGTTTTAATGACCAAAAATCCAAGGGAACAGGTAAACATCCACAGGTAAAACTTCCAAAGGTAACTGTAGTGGAGTAGGCGGACGATACCGTGGTTCGTGGTCCTTCCTTTTAATGAGCTTTTCTACATTTTCTACATAACTTTTTTTTCCCTCTCTCCCCTCTCTCTTTCCGGTCGCTCCAAGTGCTCCCGTCTCCGTTGTCTCGTCTCGTCGCTGCATGCCCCCAGGGGAAAGGTACTCCGAGAGTGGGAGACCCCCGTTGGAGTGGGGGAGCAAGCACACTCTCGAGGGTACCCCCCGACCTGTGAGGGGCGATGGGGGTATGTAGTGGTGTAGGCGGGGCGAGACCGTGGTTTGAGGCCGGTGAGTAATTGTGAATGAGCGCCAGTTGTGCGCGCAACGGCCTCGTATCACGTAGGAGATTGGGAGCATATAAGAGAACGAGCGACCGGACCGTCGATGACAGAGGACCGGGCCCGAACATGTTTGTATTTATGTTTTATTCACCGGCCGTTGTCCGTGAGGGGCGGCCGGCTGTCTTTTTACTTCCGTGTTTTTGTTGGTGATTTGTTTTGTTCGCCGGCGGTCGGCCGTGAGGGGCCGCAGGCTGTTATTTATTTTATTAAAATGTTTAAATGTTTGCCGGTTCCCGTCTCCTTCCTTCCTTTTAATGAGCTTTTCTACAGTAACAAATCCACAGGTGAAAATCCATAGGCATACATCCACTAATAAGACTAACCTAGAGCAAAGCAACTGGGTCTTGACCTGACAATATACAATGAACAAAGGTGAGTATAAATGGTGTCCAGGTAGTGATGACTGGCAGGTGTGGGTGATGGAAGACAAGGGACAGGTGAGGGAGAAAGAAGGATCCTGTGAAACATAGTCCGAGGGGTGAACATAGGGAATCTGATCATAAAGAACACTTGAAGGAAGACAGGGGAAGACAAGGTCGTGACAGTCCTCCTCCCTGCCAGAAGGTAAATCCTTGTGCCCGAAAAGTAACAACAGAGGAGGGGGGTGGGCGTCCTGGATTCTAGTGAGGGACACACGGGACAAGACAGGAAGCCTCCAGCGATGGAGCCGGGAGAAATTGGGATGACATCCGCTATGGCTGAGGCGATGGAGCGAGGTGAGCTGGGGACGATGGCCGCATTGGCCGTAACGATGAAGCAGGGAGGGCTGGGGATGACGGCCACCATGCCGCTTGGATCAGACGTGGAGATGGTGACGTCTTTCTGGCCCAAGTCAAGAGGCAGTATACAGCCATGATGAATGCAATGTGGCAATGTTACCCCGTTACCTCGTAGGGAGACAGTACTGACCACTGCAGCTTGGACATCGAAGCCCCACCAAAAAGTTTTGTGGATTTTCCGGCATGACCACACCGCCCAGGCGCACGCCACCACCAATGTAATAACGGCCACTGCGGTGAACTCGGGGGAACCCTCTAAGGTGGAGGCAGCAGAAATCTCTGAGAGGAGTGCTGGAAATGATTCAGAGCCGGACACTGGAGATGGCTTGAAGAACCCTGGAGAGAGATCAGAGCAGGGGTCGGTGCAGAGCTCTGGAGATGGCTCGGGAATAATGGAGTGGTATTGGGGCAAAGCTCTTGAGACGGCTTGTGGACTACTGGAAAGGGCTCAAGACTGAGCTCCAGGGACAGCGTGCAGGCGGAAGAGAGTGGGGTTGAGCAGGCTCAGGAGAGTGGCGGCATGCAGGCTCGCGAGAGGAAGGGTATAAATATGTTAGTATAAATAGAGTCCAGGTAATGATCATGATGACTGATAGATGTAGGTGACGACCAGTTGCAGGTGAGGGAGAGTGAAGGATCCTGGGATATGTAGTCTGAAGGGTGAACACGGGGAAACTGAACACGGAGAACACTGGGAGGCAGACAGGGGCAGACAGGACCGTGACACTATAACTGATATTTAGGTAATGTTGATACAAGTTGTGCATTATGTACACTACTTAAATACTATCATTAACACCTAAACATAGGTAAATTAGAACTTAAATTAGACATTTGAACCAATTAGAAGTGAATTGCTTAAACTTATGTTATAAAACATGGCGAAATAGTGGTAAATATAGCTGCTGTATGGCACAATTAAAATAGGATTTAATGGCTGTTAATTGTTTTGAGTCTAGTGCATCAAAATAACCTAAACATAAGATAAAATGTTATATTTTTCAAAATTCATGTAATTATGTTTTGTACTGAAACCTATGTTACTAATGAAAATGTAATAATTCCCTCTCCTGTCACTCCAAATTAGATTCCAGGTGTATATTAGCTAAACGGTCTACATCAAATTCTGTTTCAGTCTGTATGTAACGAGGTCCTGTTTTGATTGTGTGCTGTGCTAGTTTGTTTGAATGACTACATTTACCTTTATAATGTGATTAACCAGAGATTGGGGCAATATTCCGTCTAAACTTGACCTTATGTTAACACAATACTATGATGAAAATAATGAGATGAAGTTTATTATCTTAGTAAGCATATTGTAGTAAAATATGTGGTGTATGCCATTTTTAATCGCAGTAAGGCATGAAAACACGAAGACTTTACATATAAACGTATTACACAGTCCTCAGGGCATTCGATTCAAGTTTGAAGGTATGTATCGTAAAATCACCGAATAAAAAAATATCAGTTCAGCCATTTATCTGCAGCTCGGTTCAAAGATCATATGTGCGGAACTTGGAAAAAAATAAACCACATTTGTCAAATGAGCAGCAAAAAAAAAATTATTTTTCATATGCTTTACAATAAGTTATGAACCCATTGTTGGAAAATGACAAACGAGACATCAATCGAATTAGCAAGGACCAGGAGAAATAATGATGAGTTTTGAGCAATTTCATAAAAAGCATTACATCTTATGAATGCTAGGTGGCACTGTCTTGAATATCAGGGCAGATATTTCATACAGAACAAAAGATATTGAGATTTATGACAAAGTTCAAAATCATCCAATCGTGACAGAATCATAATCATACAATCTGGCATGATTCGAGGAATCCGTAGACACAGAGATCACGATTTTCTGACAAACACTTTTGTGACAATTATCTGCGAAAAGAGCCATTTTTTAAATCTTGCAACCCATAGGTGGAACTGTTACAAGAATGGGCAGAGACCGCAGGCCATGGTGTTGATGACACGTACCAAGTTTCGCATCAATGCATCGAAGACTGGCTGAGTTACAGTCTCCAATCCATTTTTGGGTCAACTTCGGAAAGTTTGCGACATATAACTTTTGAACAAAGGTGAAAATCTAAATTCTCTCTAAATCCAAATCATTTGTGCGGCTTAGTCAAAAGATTATCTAAGCCAATTTTACAATAATCAATATGTCATGATTCCGGCTCACCTTGTCAGGTATTTCTTGGTCTTGAGGCGAAATCAGACAGGATCCTTTGTCTTATGTGGGAGAAAGACTATTTTGGCACCTAATTGTCACCCTACTCTCTCTCTTCGGTCTTGTCATTGTTACTGCCCTCCTGTTTCCTAGTTGTGTTAATTAGTTTATCCCCTGCTCCCGTCCCCTCTTGATTTGGTTCCCTTTATATTGACCTCGTGACTCTTGTCTTGTGCTGGATAATTGTGTTAGTATCGTGTGTCATATGGGTGAGTTCTTGTTCCCTGATGTTATGTAGTTTAGTTTATTGTAGTTTAATGTCAAGTGTTAGTTGGTCCTAGTTTAGTCAGTCCTTGTTCTTGTTCCATGTTTTGTTATGTTACCCCCTCGGGGGTGTTTGTTTTGTATTTTTATTGTTTATTAAAAGTCTTGTTAAAACCCCTTAACCTCCCTGTCTGCACCTGGGTCCTCTGTCTCACCTCACCCACCCCGAGCACCATGACACGATTACAATTTCTAGGACCAGTTTAAAAAAAATGCTACATTGTATTTTTCAAGATGGCCGCTACTGTAATGGGCGGAGTCTTGATGTAATACATGGAATGCGATAAGCGAGAGGAGTGGATGGAGTAGAAATTCTGTAGATCAATGTCCAAAAGTCACAGCCATTTGAAAAGTTATTTTTTGAACACTTTTGAACAGGTGGTGCTATAGAGTGAGTGTTAGGGCCCACATAATTGGTCACATGAATAATGAGTACCACCACTAGAAGTGTGCCAAATTTCATTATTTTCCTACATACAGTTTATAGAACTGCCGTAAACTACCATTGGGGAATAAGAAGAATACGGTGCTTGGCCCCTTATAATAATAATAATTAATATTTGTTATTTTGTGTGTATATATATATATATATATAAACACATGTATAATGTTTAAAAGCTCTACTCACCTCACAGTCTTCAGTGCACAGTTTTGAATGTGTTGTAGATCATAGATGTGTTTGACTCCTGATGGTCCAGGATCATTTCCAGTGAGATCCAGCTCTATCAGATGTGAAGGGTTTGATCTCACAGCTTCAGACAAACATCTGTAACCTCCTTCTGTTATACTGCACTCGGACAGACTAGGAAACATGACACGGTTTCTTTCATTTTATTATTTTTATGTTAAAATCTGATCGAAAAAATAAGATCAGAAATTAAAACCTGTGAGAATCTGGATTTCGTCCTGTCCTCTTTAAATATATCATCTGTGTCTAAAAGAACATTTGTCTATCATACGTATTCATTAAGATTAGTATAAGCTTCCTTCACCCTAATATGGGCCTTACTTTCCTATTGTTTTAACCTCGTTGAGAGTCGTACTGACCTGAGTGACTATCGGTCTCCATCTCAAGGCTCCTAATGATGTGAACTGATGTGTTTTGATGCTTAGTACGTAGTTGTAATCATATCTGATCGTTCTCAGGAGGAATGAGACTAAACATCAAGTCTTGTCTTTTTCCACCCTTGTGGTTTTTTATGACACCTCCTTTTAATCTTATAAATATTAGTCCTTTAACAAATAAACATTGGACTCTGATTGAAACAAGCACTTGTTGTCTGTGTCAAACTTTGTCTCCTGGCCAGTAAACTCTGTGTGTTCCGTCGACTAGACTTTTCAACCATAGAATAATATTTTGTAGGGGACATTGAGAATTTTACATTCTAACAGTTGGGGGCTCGTCTATGAGGGGAGGAAGAGGCTCTCTTCTCTCTTAGAACCAAGAGGCCAAAGCATACTGAGGAAAGCGCACCTGACGATCGGGCACAGACCTACAGGAAAAGGGTGAGTGTTTTTTCTTCTATACAGTTTTTTTCTGGCTTAGAGAAATAAAACGCTTATTCTGTAGGATTCTTGTGGTTTAATATTTCGTGGGACGAAATAGGTTTTTTTCAATTCATGTTAGTGGGAATTCGCTTTCCCATTGTTGTGACAATGCGGCTGGCAACAGTAATTAGTAAAATAATTATTAACGTAAGAATATGAAAGGTTTTGCAGTACTGATCACACTGTAATTTTGGATCGTGGTGTTGACTTCTCAGAGAAAGTGCTTTGTTAACAAAATTTATTAGAGTTTATTCTAAAAAAGAATAATTTATTACAGATTTCACTGTTACTGCATGACATATTGAAATATTGTTATCAGGAAAAAGACGGTGAATTTAATATCCACCTCTGATCACAATATAATACATGCAGTAGTGTTGAAACTTTTGTTCGATTGAACACGAGGGTTTATCTTTGTTTTGTCTGTACTGTCTTTATCACTAACTTGTTTGGAGTGTAAGATGGGGAATTCTGTTTCAAAGCCACTGCCGGGCGAAACGCCTGTCGCATTTATGCATAGAAATAATCAAGGATTTTATGCAAATCCATATGTTAGCAATCTCGCAGGATGGTCGGAGGGAATAAAACCGCAAATTGATATTCCCTACCCGAGGGAAGGTTCCTTTTCTGATGATTGTATGTTTTTGGCAAAGAGCCTGGTAAAAGAAGGGTGGGGAGACCCAATGTGGGATTATCCATACATGAATAAAGCTTATGCCGTATGGAAAGAGATGAGGAAGGTTTGGGACCAGGGTCCGGACAAACAAAAAAATGGTTGCGTATGCAGCAAGTCACAATCTGTGGCCATTAGAAAAGCCGCCTTCATACCAGGCTCCTAGCCAAGGTCAGACTGCACCCTCTGCGCCCACTCTGTCGGTTAAACCAATCATCAGGGGTAATACCGTTTCCGCAAAACTTAACATTACAGGTCAAGAACAAACAGTCGAGGTAAAACCGAAAAAATGCATTGTTAAACCTAACATAATTACAAACCCGAAAAATTCAATGGTTTGGGTACGCGCTGGAAATACGCTAAATGTTAGACCATTACGAATGTCTCATATGGAGGCGATCTGTAAAAGTTTGGCTTCCCCACAGGAAGCGGGTAAATATGTGTCAATTTTACAAACGCACACAAAATTTGCACATTTTACAGGTAGAGATTTCCGAGCGGTGTTGTTAAGAACACTAGAGAAAGATGTAACTGAAGAAATGCTGATTGAAAAATGTCCCACATTATCTATTGACAATGATAAAAACACTTTTTTTACAGCGGTACGGCTGCAAACCCACATGAGTTGTTTTGGGAAACTTCAGCTAATGTTGAAATGTTTTTTACACAGATAAGAGTGTTTCTTGATAAATGTCTAGGGAGTCAACAGGTCTTATCTCTTGCAGAAAGCACCACACAGGCAGCGAGAGAATCAGCTGCTCAATTTTTCGTGTGTTTTTAGAAAAGCATGGATTGAAGATTCTAAATTGCCATTAAATAATGACATAATGAATGCTATGTTTACAGGCTATCCGGAAAAGAGGATCACTGAACAAAGTTCTTTTTATTATTAGTATATCAAATTATTCACTCTGTGGGAATTTCCGGAACTGACATTGCTTGTACGGTCACACCTCCATTACAGGTTAAAGCCTCTGGTATTTAAACCATTTTTTCACAGATTCACAATTATTCCAGAAGCTCCACTAAATCTCTTAGGTCGTGATATGATGCACAACCTAGGCATGGCCATTAAGTTTACTGATAACAAGGTTGTTTCTTCTTTTCTGTCTAGTCTACAGGCATCCGTCGATCCTTTGCTCCAACAGGTGGACAGCCAAGCGGTTCACAATCGCCTGTTTCCGGGTGCAGCATGCCTACATGGGTAGACTCCATGATTAACCCTTTGTTATGGTCTCAGTTCAAAGATGGCACTGGTTCATTGATATGGACCCTTACAGGGCTAAACTGAAAACTAACAAACCTGTCTACATTAAACAATACCCTTTATCTAAAGATAAGGAAGAAGGTATTACGCCTTTGATTGAAAATTTTGTCAAGCAGGGTGTCCTCGAACAAACACACTCACCATACAACACACCAATTAATCCTGTAGTGAAAGCTGATGGGAAAACTTGGAGATTAACTCAAGATTTAAGAGCAGTAAATCAGTTAATCATACCACTCGCACAAATTGTGCCTGATGTTTTGACTGTTATGAATTCAGTGCCACATTCGCACAAGTATTTCACAGTAATTGATTTGTGTGCAGCTTTTTTCTCTGTACCTGTACACCCAGATTCTCAGCCTTTGTTAGTATTTACATTTAAAGGACAACAATATTCGTGGAAAGGCCTTGCAAAGGGCTACGTAGATTCACCCGCTGTCTTTTCAGCAGCAGTGCACAGAACTCTGGCCAAAATGACTGATCTGCCTTCATCAGTTTGTTTTCTTCAGTTGCAGATGACATCCTCGTGTCGGGGGAGACGGAGGAGGAGTGTAAACAAGCATCTGTAATTGTTTGCCATTTACTTGCTGAAACAATTTTCAAAGCTTCGAAAGAGAAACTGCAATGGGTCAAAACTAAGATGAACATTTCAATGCCTTGAAAGCAGCCATCACAACCGCACCAGCATTGGGCCTGCCAGACTACACCAAGCCTTTTCACTTGCATGTTGGGGAGACACTGGGTGCAGCTTTAGGGGTCCTATTGCAAGAGCATGGTTCAATATATAGGCCAGTTGCATATCTGTCTAAGAAGTTAGATAACATAGTCACAGGTATGCCAGCATGTCTTCGTGCTGTGGTTGCAGATGCTCTGATTGTACAGGTGGCTGAGAAAACTGTGCTGTCACACCCTTTAACATTGTATGCATCCCATCAATTTTAGGTGCAATTTTACACAACATGCAAACACAACACATGACAGCGCAACGGCGCTCGGGTTACGAGGCTACTCTGCTGGCAACGAAAAATCTTAGCATTCAACCGACAGCAAACATTAATCCTGCTTTGCTGGGTATTTTGGGTATGGTAGACATGGCAGATTTTGATGTTGAACATGATTGCATCTTTGAACTGACCACCTCTTACTCTTCTAGGTTCGATCTGTTGGATACGCCCCTAGAGGGGGGAGAACACATTTATGTTGATGGGTCTTGTTCAAAGCCCTCTGACGGTGTCTACCTGTGTGGCTATGCTTTGATTTCCGATACAGGAGAGGTAAAAGAAGCTTTTGCTCTAGACTAAAATTCGGCTCAAGCAGCAGAGTTGATAGCATTAATACGGGCCTGTGAGCTGATGACATGAAAGAGAGTAACAATTAACAACACAGACTGTAATTATGCGTGGAGTTTTTCAAAAATAGCACATGCAAATCTGATAGGACAGTTAACTGAAGCAGTTCAGCTTCCACTCGAAGTGGCCATCGTAAAGGTCAAGGGTCATGCTTCGGGGGGACGATGAACTGGCTGTAGGCAACAAAAGGGCTGATGAAGCGGCAAAGGTAGCAGCCCAAGCTCAGATTAAATCACCATTTCATCCGAAAGATGAAACACAGATAGCAATGACAGTGCACATAACGAATGTACCTGACATTGATATCAAAATCCTGCAAAGTCAACCATTATTAGATGGGATTATTAGAGATGAACAGGGTAGGATAGCACTACCAAAACTAGGATTAATTATCCTAATTAGACATTACCATGGGTTATCTCACACCAGTTGTGCAAAAGTAGTTCAAGCAATTAATCGATTGTATTGTATAGCCGATGTTCATAAAACAGCAAAACTTGTTTTGAATGCATGCTTAACATGTGCACAGGTAAATCCGCACAAATCAGCTAAAGCACGATGCATTGACACATCCGGAAGCTCCTTTTCAACATCTACATATTGATTTTACACACATGCCGCCGATAGGTAATCTGAAATATATTTTGGTAATTATTGATCGATTCTCAAAGTGTCCTGAAGGGCAAAAGAGGACGCCAAAACAGTGGTAAATATCTTAACGAAGGAGATATTAGACCAGTCACCATAGAATCGGACAACGCGACGGGCTCTTATCAAAAGCGTTGTCTATTGATTGACATTTTAATATTCCTTATCATCCGCAAAGTGCAGCAGTCGTGGAAAGAAGCAACCGAACACTGAAAACACGACTAACAAAAGCGGTACTTGAAACAGGAAGAAAGTGGGTTGATTTTTGCCCGCAGTCTTGGCAGAAATAAGAATGACTCCATCTTCCACGACAAAATTGTTGCGTTTGAGGTACTAATGGGTAGACCTTTCCCGACCCCGTGGGTCAAAGGCCGCGCAGTCATTTCTTTTTTTAGGTGATCTGGAGGTGATCCCGGAGGACTAAGTGACTTCCCTAGTCGAAAAGTTAAATTCTATATGTACTGATGTTTCTTTGTGTCTTCCTCTTCCCTCAGAGCAGCCTACTCATAACTTTGTTCCAGGACAAAAAGTCTTTGTGAGGAGTCTGAAGCCAACAAAGGTTGGAGAAACAAAGTACCACGGACCTGCGACTGTGATTGCCGTCACACGGACAGGAGTTCTGACGGACTACCAGCCACAGTGGATACACGCTTCCAGATTGAAGTTGTGTTCTTCAGGAGAGCAGGCAAGCTCCAATTTAACATAGAATCTCAACAGGGGATTCACCTTACTGCACCTCAGGGTGGAGAAAGCACTGACTAAGCTGAGGAAAGAACTACCTTTCATGAGGTGGGGGCCACCCAAAGCAAGAAGGTAGAAGGCCCATTGAGCCAACAGTGCTGACTCCTTAGCTTCCCCTGATGTGCATTGAGGGCCAAATTTTATTCTAAAAAGACCAAGGAAAAATTGTTATCCTAAGTACAAATTTCCTATGGAATATTTAGATATCAATTCTTATACTGGGTGCACAATTACCGAAGCCCTTATTGTGCCCAGATCTTCTTAACTCAGTGAAGACGACAATAGAAGTTGCCCACATCCACAATGATAGAACCAATACCGGTGATAGAAGGACCAAGAAATGTTGATGAACGTGACAATAAAATGGAAAGAGATAATGGGTTTGACGATTCGGTAATTGAGATTGGCACGGAAGATGATGAAGAGTAGATATAATTATGTTTATGTTTTTGTTTTTATTGAGGATGAATGATTTTGTTATGTTTTCATTACTAATCACGGTGATTGATCTCTTACCTCAAAGAACAGCTTGCAAACCAGAAAACCACACAAAGATACGCAATTGCAAATATCCTTTTATTAAAGATTTGTATTAACCTTTTTTTCTGCTCTATATTTTGATCTTTAAAGAGACACAGGACTGCTTGTAAGACTGTTGGTCTGAAAGTGGCCATTGTGAGAATCTGGATTTCGTCCTGTCCTCTTTAAATATATCATCTGTGTCTAAAAGAACATTTGTCTATCATACGTATTCATTCAGATTAGTATAAGCTTCCTTCACCCTAATATGGGCCTTACTTTCCTATTGTTTTAACCTCGTTGAGAGTCGTACTGACCTGAGTGACTATCGGTCTCCATCTCAAGGCTCCTAATGATGTGAACTGATGTGTTTTGATGCTTAGTACGTAGTTGTAATCATATCTGATCGTTCTCAGGAGGAATGAGACTAAACATCAAGTCTTGTCTTTTTCCACCCTTGTGGTTTTTTATGACACCTCCTTTTAATCTTATAAATATTAGTCCTTTAACAAATAAACATTGGACTCTGATTGAAACAAGCACTTGTTGTCTGTGTCAAACTTTGTCTCCAGCGCTGCAACTCTGTGTGTTCCGTCGACTAGACTTTTCAACCATAGAATAATATTTTGTAGGGGACATTGAGAATTTTACATTCTAACAAAACCTAATAAGTAAAAGTTAAGTAAAGATGTAATATCACAGCATCTATTAAAGTCAAAATAAAATGTTTATATTGTCAAAGCTAATATTCGCCCAGATGTTTTAAAGAGTCAATATTTTGTGATTTTGAGGTCCAACTTTGGTTTATGGAGTATCCAACAACAAGTTTATGTACATTCAAGGTGTAAAACACTTTCTTTTTCTAATAATAGGCAGTTTTTGTTACTTTACTTCTTGACTGACTCACAAATGATTTGTTCGAATCTGTCTATTCCCCTCCTTTCTGTCAGCCTACTCTGATCTGATTGGTCAGATGGTCTAGTCTGCTGTGATTGGTCTAACACATACAGTGTCGCAAATAGAACGTAGGCGGAGGTTAGATGGAGTGACGCAAGTCTGACCCGGAACTGAAATTAGAACTGCAGACGACTCATTCGCGTGATTCAGAGTCGACTGAACTTTGTTAATCGTTCACTTTCGGCTTTACGACCTGGCACCTGCTTACATTTACACACAGCAACATTACACACTGCGTGAAATGTAATTTTTAGGACATTGTAATAGTTACTCTTTGACAATGCTTTAACGATTTCATTGCATTGAATTCTTCCATGTAGCCGAAAATACAGTTTGCAGCTTGGATTCAATAAAAACACATACTTGAGTTTCTTCAGTGTACACTGTGAGTTCTTCATCAGACGAGAGATGTTTCTGATTCCTGAGTCTCCAAGTGTATTTCCACTCAGATTCAGTTCTTTCACATGTGATGGATTCACATTTAAAGCTTCTGTGAGAGCAGCACAACCTTCTGCTGTAATACTACAAGAACTCAACCTAAAGAGACACAAAACAAACTTCATCTACATGAGCAGAAGAGCAAACATCTACATGATGCTTCACTGATCATCATAACCCCTTTCAAAAAAAAATTTCACAAGAGTCTTCACAACCAGATCCTGAAAATAAAATTTACCACAATGTTGAATTAAATGCCAAGAATAAAAACAGTACAGGAAAAAAACTCACATGAGTGTGTTGAGTTTACAGTGTTTATCCTGCAGTAGATCACAGATCTGTTTCACTCTTGACTCGTCTAGTTTATGATCCTTCAGATTCACTTCTCTCTGGAGTAAAGGGTCTTTACCAAGAACTTCAGTCAGATACTTAACAGCTTCCACAGCAGAAGAACTTTTCAATAACCTGCAGAAAACAGAGTTGCAGAACTTTATTACGTTTAACTTAAAAAAAATTATTTCATCTTGAATCACTTTTCACTTGAATTCAACAACACAATGTGTCGTTATAATACAAAACAATATCACTAACCCGCATGATTTATTTTGTATTATTTTTTTAAAATACTCACCTCACAGTCTTCAGTGCACAGTTTGTGTCTTGTATTAAATCATAGATGAGTTTGACTCCTGATGGTCCAGGATCATTTCCAGTGAGATCCAGCTCTATCAGATGTGAAGGGTTTGATCTCACAGCTTCAGACAGAGCAACATAACCTCCTTCTGTTATACTGCACTCAGACAATCTACAACAAAGTACATTTTGACATTTTCAGATAAAAATAAAATTGCTGCGAGACACATCACTTAACGACATGGGGTCAATCCCTTAATTACAAAGGGCCCTTTGAAGGGCCAGTTTTGAGCACTTTGGTTTAGAACAACCCTACAGTCTGGTGGCCATGATTATTTTCACTCCAAAGTGCACTTCGCAGGGCGATATATCCTGTTTGGAACACAGCGTTTGAGAGCATGCTGTGCTTGTGGGAGGCATATACACAGATGTGTGCCAAAACTTGTCAAAAATAGTGGAGAACAGAGATGTAGCACAAGCAAGTAAATGTAAAAGAAATATTCATTTAGGGAACTACGAGGGAACTATGTACTGAGTCACACGGCTCTAATATACACTTTTCATTCGTTTTCATATTTCCTTTTAATCATGAGGGGCATAACAAAGGCAGTTTATAGCAAAATGACTTATACCAAAAGTGTTCTTCACAAGTCTCTTTACAAGTCAAGAAGGAAGTCATTTTCTGTGTCTTAAATATAGCTCAAGTCCAAATTGCAGTCTAGAGTTTCCATCATTCTTTATTACACGGCTCATTTAAATGCTTGATTTTAATTGGCCAGTCGTGACATTCCAGGAGATGAATTTTTCAAATAACAATCGCTCAAAACTAATAACACCCTATAACCCGGATACTGCAAATCATTTTGAGAGGGGCAGTTTAATATTACACAAAAAATAATTATAAATGTGTCTTTTAATAACATATATGACAGTATATTTACAAATGATTAAACCAATTTGCCTGTTTGTGACGTTTGAACATCGCTTCTTACTTTAAAACCGAAACGAAACAGCTTTTCCTCGCGGAAGGTCTGCATTCAGTAAAAATTAGCTAATCAAATATTTCAAATTCACATTTCATGTCCAGTTTATTTCTCATGTGGCTAGTAGCCGTGTAATAAGTAATGTACAAGCAGCCGGCTGTTATCGTGGAAGAAGCCCCTTCAGTGTGATACAAGACCCTCCGCATCGCGTCCTGATCACACTGTCGGGGCTTCTTTCTGCGATAACAACCGGCTGCCTGTATATAATCTCTTACACAATGGTCATATTTAGGCTCATTGTAAAATATGTTAAAATTAATATTCAAATAAAAGATTTTAGAATTTTATGTTTAGAATTGTATAAAAAAATATTATTATGGACGGTTTCATAGGACACAACGGAAGATGTCACATCTCAAATGTCACAAAAACAGCCTTCTTCCACCTTAGAAATGTTGCCAAATTAGATTTATTGTTGCCAACAGATTGTTGTTTTACCTCAGTATCTGTAGTTCACATTGTGGATTCTTCAGTGCTGTAGAGAGATGATTTGTCCCTGAATCTTGCAGGTGATTGTTGCTCATGTCCAACATTTTTAAACTGGTGTTTTCTGAGCTGAGAACAGCACTGAGAGATGAGCAGCTTTTCTCTGTTAGCTCACACCTACTGACCCTGAATGAGATGACAAACATAATTGCGAAACAATACCATTTTTATTATGTCAGACAAAAGTAAAACGAAGAAAAGATCAACAAGGAATCATTTATGTTAAATCTCAAACTAACTTTTCAAGAAAGCAGTAAAATATAGAATAAAAGACATATTATAAAGTGTTGCAGTATTTAGTTTTTCATACTTTCACTTAGATAACCATTGGTAGGACTGCGCCTTGTCATGCTTGCAACCAAAAATATACATTTATGGGTTTAGTTTTTTTGATGAATCAGGACATGTTGTTATGTTTGTAAACTTTGCATGTTATTAATATGTGCATATGCTGTGAGCAGTGACCTATAACATGAATTTGAAGTGTCTTTCAACACCCTTACAAAAATTAACCTTTTTTGTTTTATTACGAGTAAAACCATATAAACCACGAAATATGTGTGGTAAATCAATTTCTACATTTTAACCGTAGCGGTTGTAGTAAAGCTGTGGAAATACAAATTTTAACCCAATCAATGCTTAATTTTCCTAAGGGAAGAGGGGGTACAGTATATATTGACGAGTTGCCTGCGTTTCAGTTTTGTAACTAAAGCAACGGATACATACAGTGATTGTGGCAAGGGGGGCGTGGTTTGACACGGTCTGCGGCGGAGGGGCCTGTCGGGAGAACGACGGTGAGTAAGCAGATCAACGCTATAGTGAAAACACCTGCTTCTTGTTCTAGTAATTGGCGAGGAGACGCATTTAAGGCACGAAGGAGGAAGCGGAAAGGAAGAGAGAGAACGGCTGGGAAAAGCACGATACTCGGAAAGAGCCACAGAGACGGTGCGTCCAGGATATTCCCCGAGCAGAGAGAATCTGCAGCCAAGAGAGTTGCGACACGAACAAAGAGAACGGGTCTCTAAACCCGGAAGTATTGTTATTATTTGGAGAATAACGTTTACGTGTTTTCTCAGCCACGCCGACCCCGCCTCCTTTCTTCCACAAACGTTTGAACTTTACTACATTGGTGCCGATACCCGGGAAGAAAGGAAGAAGCCGCCACCATGCAGTCCCCGCCAGGATCGCCGTTTGCGGAAGTAATAGCTTCACTCGCCGGTCTCCACCAGGAACATCATCGGACCCAACAGGAGGACCGCGAGTCATTCCGGAGCTGGTTGAGCCAGGAGAGAGGCTCATCTCCACCAGCAACAGCCGGGACGGTACCGCTGCATAAGATGGGAACCCAGGACGAGCCGGAAGCCTTCTTGGACTTATTCGAGAGGTCCGCGGAGCTATCCGGATGGCATCCGGACGCTTGGGCCACCCGCCTCATCCCACTCCTCTCCGGAGAAGCCCAGATGGCTGCCCAACAACTTCCGGTGGCGAATCTGCTACAGTACGCGGACCTCAAGAAGGCAATCCTCCAACGGGTGGGCCGGAGTCCTGAGCAGCATCGGCAGCGGTTCCGGTCCCTGGAGTTCGGGGAACGC
This sequence comes from Triplophysa tibetana, assembly GCA_008369825.1. Classification (NCBI taxonomy): domain Eukaryota; kingdom Metazoa; phylum Chordata; class Actinopteri; order Cypriniformes; family Nemacheilidae; genus Triplophysa; species Triplophysa tibetana. The sequence goes on along the minus strand of CM017907.1, from coordinate 20,030,930 downwards.
TCCCAGCCTTTTGTTTTCGCTCACCAGCTCCGGGATGCCTGCCGCAGATGGCTGATGGCCGGGCCCACTACTGTCGATACCGTCGTCGATCAGGTGACGCTGGAGCAGTTCGTGGGGCGGATGCCCAAGAAGACCGCCCAATGGGTCCAGTGTCACCGCCCAACGACGCTGGCCCAGGCCATCCAGCTGGCGGAGGATCAATTGGTGGCGTGCCCTGGGGTCGGCGCGACCCCATCACCTCTTTCTCTCTCTCTCTCTCTCTCTCCCCCTAGGTCCTCCTCCACCTCCACCAGACCGGTGCCCCTTCCCAGGCCCAGGGGGAACTTCTACCCGCGGCCGGTGCCGCGAACTCGGTTCCCACCAGAGGCGGGGCCATACGGAGCTGAAAGGCCCTCGGAGGGACGCCCCCACCGGATGGGCAACGGTCCACAGGCCTCTTACCCTTCGTCAGCCTCTCCTCGCCAATTCGGGGGTCTGCTTCCTGCCGCTGGGGCGGCGGGGACTCCTGGACCGGCCTGTTGGCGTTGTGGGGACCCCGGACATTTTGTCGACCGATGTCCTATGATGGAGGTCGGCATGATGATCCGGGTTCCCGACAACCCCCAGGCTGCCCTCGGTCAGGACGGACTGTACCAAATACCTGTGAGTATTAGGGGGGGTATATATCAGGCGTTGGTGGATTCAGGCTGTAACCAAACCTCAATCCACCAAAGCCTGATTCAATTTGCGGCAATGGATACGAGCCGCAGGGTTAAGGTTAGGTGCGTACACGGGGACGTGGTGAACTACCCTTTGGTGCCCTTGACCATACAATTCAGGGGACAAAAACATACTGTTGAGGTGGCTATTAATGAGCACCTCCGTCATCCGCTAATTTTGGGAACAAATTGGCCATTATTTCAAACATTATTGGGGCTCTTATGTGCGGATGTTTCTGGGCGAAACCAAGTGCGATGGGGAGGGGCGGTCGCGCAGGTAGGAGAAGTGGAGCCGGGACCTCTGACGGCGGCTTCAGAGGAACGGAGCGCTGTGGAGAAAATAAATCTCTCCCAGGACGACGATTTTCCTCTGGAGCAGTCTCAGGACGAGACGCTTAAACATGCCTTTGATCAGGTCCGCACCATCGACGGACAACTTCTCCACCCTGCGCAACCCCTGTCCTACCCATATTTCGCTATTTTAAAAGACCGGTTGTATCGAGTGACCCAAGACACTCAGTCAAACCAGGATACAACCCAGTTAGTCATACCGAAAAGCCGTCGGGAAATGCTTTTCCAGGCGGCTCATTGTAATCCAATGGCGGGACACTTGGGACAATCCGCAACTTTAAATCCCCCAACGACCCGTTTTTGGGCCGGGCATTCACGAGAACGTGCGCAGGTGATGCACTTCTTGTCCTGAATGCCAGCTGGTAAACCCACCGGCCATCACAAGGGCACCATTGTGCCCGCTTCCTCTTATTCAGGTCCCCTTCGAGCGAATTGGTATGGACCTGATCGGGCCGTTAGAGCGATCTGCACGAGGACATCGATTTGCATTGGTCATTGTGGACTATGCAACCCGATATCCTGAGGCAGTGGCACTGCGCAATATCTCAGCAACCAGTGTTGCGGACGCCCTGTTTCGATTAATCTCCCGTGTGGGAATCCCTAAGGAGATTCTCACAGATCAAGGCACGGCGTTTATGTCACGGACACTTCGCGAACTGTGCGGATTATTGGGGATTAAGACGATTCGGACCAGCGTCTACCACCCACAAACAGACGGGCTGGTCGAGCGTTTTAATCGTACGTTAAAAACCATGATCCGGAAATTCGTACACGAAGACGCCAAAAATTGGGATAAGTGTTTGGAACCTCTGTTATTTGCGGTCCGCGAGGTCCCTCAAGCCTCTACGGGGTTTTCCCCCTTCGAGCTTCTCTATGGTCGTCAGCCTCGCGGGGTTTTAGACGTCTTAAGAGAAGCTTGGGAGGACGGGCCTTCCGCGAGCAAAAATCAAATTCAGTGAGTCCTGGACCTGCGAACAAAACTCAATACACTGGGGCGGCTCTCTATGGAGAATTTGCTACAGGCACAGGACAGACAGAGCCGACATTATAACAGAGGCGCCAGGCTACGCAAATTTTCACCGGGAGAGAAAGTGCTTGTATTACTCCCAACGCCCACTTATAAATTACTCACCAAGTGGCAAGGACCATTCGAGGTCACACGACGAATAGGAGATCTCAATTATGAGGTAGTACGATCGGACAGGAGCGGGGCACATCAGATTTATCACCTCAACCTCCTAAAAAAATGGAGCGAGGCGAACACCGTGATGCTGGCGACGACAGTGAGTAGAGTAGATGATCTCGGGCCAGAAGCGAACATCAAAGTGCAATCTCTCGCTCTGGCTCCAGGGGGAGACCATCTCTCGTCCTCCCAGCTTACGGATGTGGTGAAGTTACAGGCAGAATTTGCAGATGTTTTCTCTCCCCTGCCCGGCTGCATGAATCTCATAGAGCACCACATTGAGACAAAACCGGGTGCGGTAGTGCGCAGTCGCTCGTATAGATTACCTGAGCACAAGAAAATTGTGGTTCAGGAGGAATTAGAAGCTATGCTGGACATGGGGGTAATAGAAGAGTCCAATAGTGACTGGGCAAGCCCGATAGTTTTGGTACCAAAGACCGACGGCTCGGTCCGGTTCTGTGTGGACTATCGCAAGGTGAATGCGGTATCGAAGTTTGATGCCTATCCAATGCCTCGAATTGACGAATTACTTGACCGGCTAGGGACGGCTCGTTTTTATTCGACATAGGATCTGACGAAAGGATATTGGCAGATCCCTCTATCTCCCTTATCCAAGGAGAAAACAGCCTTTACTACGCCGTTTGGTTTGCACCAATTCGTCACACTTCCGTTCGGCTTATTCGGAGCCCCGGCTACGTTTCAGCGTCTCATGGACCGTATCCTCAGACCTCATGCGGCATATGCCGCCGCCTACCTCGATGATATCATTATATACAGTAATGATTGGCAGCGGCATATGCAGCACTTAAGAGCGGTCCGGAGTTCGCTGAGGAGAGCGGGGCTGACGGCTAACCCGAAGAAGTGTGCGGTTGGGGGAGTAGAGGTGAGGTATCTGGGCTTCCACTTGGGTCACGGGGAGGTGCGTCCCCAAATTGATAAGACGGCAGCGATTGCAACCGCTCCAATGGACGGAGCAGTGCCAGCAGGGGTTTACCCAGGTAAAGGCTGCTCTATGTGGAGGGCCGTTATTGCACTCTCCCGATTTTTCACTCCCTTTTCTGTTGCAGACTGATGCCTCGGATAGGGGCGTGGGCGCTGTCCTGTCCCAGGAGATAGAGGGGGAGGATCGGCCGGTGCTGTACATCAGTCGTAAACTGTCTCGGACTGAGATGAGGTACAGCACCATCGAGAAGGAGTGTTTGGCGATTCGGTGGGCGGTCCTCACCCTCCGTTATTATCTCATGGGACGGGAATTCACGCTCTGTTCGGACCATGCATCCCTCCAATGGCTCCACCGCATGAAGGACACCAACGCGCGGATCACTCGTTGGTACCTTGCTTTGCAACCATTTAAATTCCAGGTGATCCACAGGCCGGGGACTCAGATGGCCGTGGCCGACTTTCTCTCCCGGAGGGGGGGGGCAAGGCTACAGGCCGGATGGGGCCTCGGCCTGAGTCGGGCGGTGGTGGTATGTGGCAAGGGGGGCGTGGTTTGACACGGTCTGCAGCGGAGGGGCGTGTCGGGAGAATGACGGTGAGTAAGCAGATCAACGCTATAGTGAAAACACCTGCTTCTTGTTCTAGTAATTGGCGAGGAGACGCATTAAAGGCACGAAGGAGGAAGCGGAAAGGAAGAGAGAGAACGGCTGGGAAAAGCACGATACTCGGAAGGAGCCACAGAGACGGTGCGTCCAGGATATTCCCCGAGCAGAGAGAATCTGCAGCCAAGAGAGTTGTGACACGAACAAAGAGAACGGGTCTCTAAACCCGGAAGTATTGTTATTTTTTGGAGAATAAAGTTTACGTGTTTTCCCAGCTACGCCGACCCCGCCTCCTTTCTTCCACAAACGTTTGAACTTTACTACAGTGATATACAAAGAAAGAGGTGTCTGTGTGTCCTAAACATATAAAGCAGTTAGACATAGATTGTCCTTTTCACAGCAGAACAATTGAGGTTATGACTTTACATAAGAACCTAGAAAAGATTTACATTTAGAATAAACAATATACATTTTCATTTAAACTTCTAGAAAAACTACTTAAATTTGCTAAACAATACTCACTTTAGTTTTGTCAGTTTGCAGAGTGAATTCTGTAACAATGAACACAGATGATTGACTCCAGAGTCTCTTAACTTATTTTCACTCAGCTCCAGCTCTTTTAAGTGTGAAGGGTTTGAATTAAGAGCTGAACTCAAAGCAGCACAGTCAGTGTCTGTTAAACTGCAATTATGCAACCTGTAATAATAAGAAAAATAAGTGGTAAATCAATTGTATAATATAAATATTACTTTATCAGTACAACATGCTTTTTTTTAGTAAATGTAATAATTTATTTCATAGTTTTTGTAGCTATTTACTGACATTAGCTTTTCTAGTTTGCAGTCTATATTTTCTAGTAGAGTGCAGATCTTCTTCACTGCTGGGCCTCCAAGTTCATTCTTACTCAGATCCAGCTGTCTCAGATTTGAAGGATTTAAAATAAAAGCTGAAGCCAGAGCTGTACAACCTTTCCTTGTAATGTTGCCTTCATTTAGCCTGTAAAGCCACAAACTCTCTCATTGACAAGCAATCAACAATTCCAAAATTAACAGCAGGACTAATAACCATTTTGAGGCAATTATTGAAATCTTGTAGTTTTACAATCATACTTACTTTAAAATCTGAAGTTTGCAGTGTGAATCAGCCAGCAGATCAGAAAGACTTTTAACATCTGAATCTCCATTAATATGTTTGCTCAGATCCATCTCTATCAGAAGCAAGGGGTTTTGTCCAAGAACACTGGTCAGACGATCACAGAGTTTCTGTGCTGTGTTACTTTTCAACAATCTGAAAGTAAAAATATTTTAGAACTATTATAATACAGAATTCCTTAATTTATTAGGTTAGCTTTATTATTATGCTTTTAATGATTTATTTGTTTTTTCTATATTATGTAGAATGTATGAACATCTCTCTGCTGTCGACAAAACATTATTTTCTTTGTGCACATAAAATGTAAAGCTACTTTCTGTCACGGTCATGTCTACCCCCTTTTGTTCCCCTGCCAGTTTCCCCGCGTTTTCACACTATGGACTCCCTTTCACCCGACCTTTAATTTCATGGACTTCATCTCCCATCATGCACTGCATCCCGTCCGACATCTTTCATTTCACCTGCAGCTGAGATACATTATTGCACCCCCACCAGATTCTCATTCCATTGGACAAAGTCCCTGCGTTCCAAGTTATCAGCAGATCGTATATCAAATCTAAGAAATATTACTTTCCTGGCCTTGGAAATATAACACAATTGTTGTACAGTACCGCTCCAGAAATTATAACGAAATCAAGCAGTTTAAGTGACGTTAATGTGTGATAAGTAAACACAGAAACATTTTTTAGCGTGGAGACAAATGCGGGTTTATTGACCACACTAAAGGGAAAACAAACCGACTAACTAAGAACTAACAAACGCTAACAAACAAACAAACATGAAACGTAAAAGCAGTAAAGAATTGGAAGAAATAGACAAAGCAAAGAGTGGCAGTATTACAAACAGCTATTCACATCTGCATGAACCATCGAGGACAGTCTCCTTAGTTAAAAGGGGTTACAGCTTAAACGTAGCTATTTAGAATATAGTTTCTATACTTGCACTGGCTTCCTGAGTGTGCTGACACAAGTTCTTGTGCGCGTGGAAAAAGATTTTCAGAGTCCAGATGGTTTCTAAGCAAGCCGGTGAGTCCGTCTAATTCTTTCTTAGAACCGGAATGGTTGACGAAGCTAGAACGAATGTAGCCGAAGCAAACTGCCGGAAGAAGCTGTCTCCAAGGAGAGAGACAGGTCTCGATGACGTGCCAGCAGGAGCACGAGAACACGATTTTGAGCATTGTTTTCTCCGTTCACAGATGTTTTAAGCCTGGGGGCTTCATGCCCCTCCAAGGTGGGCGATCCAATGCGATGAGATGATTTTGGGCGTGAAATCAATGTTTCTTTGTCCTGCTCATTAGCTCATTTGCATTTATGATCACCTCGACTTTGGGGCCGTAATAGCCTTAGGATAAGATAAAATGAGTATGGTATAAAACACATTACTGTGCTATACACCATCTTTTAAGGAATGAAGTGAGGAACATTTAGATATTAAACCTACCAGGATTATAAGTTCATTGACCTGAAGTTTCTACAAGAGTGAAAATATAAGCAGAATACAACTAAACACACATGCTTTTGAGGTTATAGGTGAGGCCGAATAACATGGGGACAAGCATACAATGTGGAGATATACAGTGAGGAAAATAAGTATTTGAACACCCTGCTTTTTTGCATGTTCTCCAACTTAGAAATCATGGAGGGGTCTGAAATTGTCATCGTAGGTGCATGTCCACTGTGAGAAACATAATCCAAAAGAAAATCCAGAAATCACAATGTATGATTTTTTTAACTATTTATTTGTATGATACAGCTGCAAATAAGTATTTGAACACCTGAGAAAATCAATGTTAATATTTGGTACAGTAGCCTTTGTTTGCAATTACAGAGGTCAAACGTTTCCTGTAGTTTTTCACCAGGTTTGCACACACTGCAGGAGGGATTTTGGCCCACTCCTCCACACAGATCTTCTCTAGATCAGTCAGGTTTCTAGCCTGTCGCTGAGAAACACGGAGTTTGAGCTCCCTCCAAAGATTCTCTATTGGGTTTAGGTCTGGAGACTGGCTAGGCCACGCCAGAACCTTGATATACTTCTTACAGAGCCCCTCCTTGGTTATCCTGGCTGTGTGCTTCGGGTCATTGTCATGTTGGAAGACCCAGCCTCGACCCATCTTCAATGTTCAGATGAATACCCCCTCAACATAGTCCTCCAGGCTATGCGGTGTGAATTCTGCATCAGGGAAAGTGATGGGAGAAGGCATAGGGGGTCCGTTCCTGCTCACCTAGGATGCGCGCCACGGTCCTCAACAGCCCAGGGATTCCAACTCAAGATCCACCGATCCTGCTATTTGGAGCCTCCCCTCAGTGACTCTCTGTGCTCTCGCTGCAGGGCTTACATGCCATGTGCAGAATTCCCCGCTCACGAGCCCGCAGGACTCCCTGGGCACGAGCATGAAGGATTCCCTGCTCACGGACCCCATGGACTTTACCCTCACGAACTAAGACTTCTGAAGTTTGACCCCTTTTTATTGCATACAGACCTCTAAGTATTCTGAGCCCTCGCTTTTGTGCCTCCAAGAGCCCTCGCCAGTGAGCCTCCAAGAGCCCTCGCCAGTGAGCTCCCGAGAGCCCTAGACAGTGTTCACAGCCCCGAAGCATCGCCGGTGTGCACAGCCCCGAAGCATCGTCGGTGAGCACAGCCCCAAAGCATCGTCGGTGAGCACAGCCCCAAAACCTCGTCGGTGAGCACAGCCCCGAAACCTCGTCGGTGAGCACAGCCCCGAAGCATCGTCGGTGAGCACAGCCCCGAAACCTCGTCGGTGAAAACAGCCCCGAAGCATCGTCGGTGAGCACAGCCCCGAAACCTCGTCGGTGAGCACAGCCCCGAAACCTCGTCGGTTAGCACAGCCCCGAAACCTCGTCGGTGAGCACAGCCCCGGAACCTCGTCGGTTAGCACAGCCCCGAAACCTCGTCGGTGAGCACAGCCCCGAAACCTCGTCGGTGAGCACAGCCCCGAAACCTCGTCGGTGAGCACAGCCCCGAAACCTCGTCGGTGAGCACAGCCCCGAAACCTCGTCGGTGAGCACAGCCCCGAAACCTCGTCGGTGAGCACAGCCCCGGAACCTCGTCGGTTAGCACAGCCCCGAAACCTCGTCGGTGAGCACAGCCCCGAAACCTCGTCGGTGAGCACAGCCCCGAAACCTCGTCGGTGAGCACAGCCCCGAAACCTCGTCGGTGAGCACAGCCCCGAAACCTCGTCGGTGAGCACAGCCCCGTAACCTCTCCGGTGAGCTCAGCCCCGTAACCTCTCCGGTGAGCTCAGCCCCGTAACCTCGCCGGTGAGCGCAGCCCCGTAACCTCGCCGGTGAGCGCAGCCCCGTAACCTCGCCGGTGAGCGCAGCCCCGAAACCTCGCCTGTGAGCGCAGCTCCGAAACCAAGCCAGTGAGCTCAGCTCCGAAACCTCGCCAGTGAGCTCAGCTCCGAAACCTCCCCAGTGAGCTCCGCTCCGAAGCCTCAGATCACCCCTCTACAGTACCCGGCTTTGACTCTGCTTCAACCTCCCTTTTCATAGGATTTCCTGGGCTCCGCCTCAGTACCTTTCCCTCACTACTCCTCAAATTTCTGCTTTGCAATATCCCTTCAATCATAAAATAAACCTTATTGTTATGTTTCCCCTACTATTTTAAACCTTTCATTTATTTATTTATTGTTAATTCGGTACTCACCTCACAGTCTTCAGTGCACAGTTTGTGTCCTGTATTAAATCATAGATGAGTTTGACTCCTGATGGTCCAGGATCATTTCCAGTGAGATCCAGCTCTATCAGATGTGAAGGGTTTGATCTCACAGCTTCAGACAGAGCAACATAACCTCCTTCTGTTATACTGCACTCGGACAGGCTATAAGAAATGACGAATTAATGCTACAAATAATAAATCATAATAAATATTACAATGATTTGACCATTTATTAGACCCAGTTTACTAATAACCGTGTAATTCTATTGAGAGACACTAAGAAAATGAACAGAAAAACACTACAGTATATGTGATGTGTTGCATTTGTACACACAGTCTGTCCCAGAAACAGCACATCAATTTAATTACTAGGTTATTAGGTTGATTTATTGTAAAGCACATTTTATTGTAAAGATGTATTTTAAAGTGTGAAATACTTGAATACACATAGTTACAGAATTAGACATATTATTTACAGCAAACACACAAATAATCTCATGTGATAGATGATCTCACTTGAGTATGTGGAGTTGACACTGAGGATTCTTCAGTCCCTCACAGATGTGTTTGAGTCCTGAATCCAGCAGACGACTGTTGTTCAGATTCATCTCTCTCACGAGGGTTTTACAGGAAAGAACAGACGCTACAGCTGAACACTGTTTCTCTGTCAGCTCACACTTATTCAATCTAAACACAATAACACAACATCATCATCAGATCTTAATAACACACACATGTATGAAGGTGTATTATACTGTATATATGAAACTCACATGATTTTCTTCACTTTACTATGAGAGTCCATCAATAGAGCCGAGAGTTTCTCTCCATCCAGATCTCTCAGTTTATTGTCACTCAGATTCAGTTCTTGCAGCAGTAATGGATTCACACCCAGAACATCAGTCAGATAAACACAAGCTGCTTCTGCATCAGGACTCTTCAAGAATCTACATATAGATGAAAATCTGTTTACATCACATCACCTCTCTAAAATGATTGTTATCATAATTATTTATTGTTACAAATGACATCGCATTTGTTTAATTCAAAGCTCTGCAAAGATTTGATTTAATCCAACCATGTACAAATAACTGGCTACTTGATATTATGCATTTTATAAGAATATTTACCTCACAGTCTTCAGTGCACAGTTTTGAATGTGTTGTAGATCATAGATGTGTTTGACTCCTGATGGTCCAGGATCATTTCCAGTGAGATCCAGCTCTATCAGATGTGAAGGGTTTGATCTCACAGCTTCAGACAAACATCTGTAACCTCCTTCTGTTATACTGCACCCAGACAGTCTGCACAAAGTATAGGGGTTTCATTAAAAAAAAGTCATAATCAAAATTATGTACATTTATAATTTATAATTAATTATGTTACATACAAAGAACCAAATATAATTTTTCCCTGGGTAGTTAAATGCTAAATTAGATAATATGTGCATGTGTGATAACCACAATTTTTGATCTTTTCGAAAAAGAAAGTGAATTTAATTCACAACTTGACCACATAACGGTTTACACTCTTTAAAAAGTTGCTAAACAGTGATGCCACAGACGAACTATTTCTGGTTCCTCAAAGAACCATTCAGCAAAGTTTCTTTGAAGAAGCAACTCTTAGTTTAATTATAGTCTGAAGAACCTTTTTTCTGCATAAAGAATCTTTTGTGAAACAGAAAGTATCTTCGGATGTTAAAGGGTCTTTATGGAGCCAAAAAGTTATTCTATGGCATCGAAGAATCTTTTGAAGCACCATTAAGAGTATATGTTACATTTCTAAATGTTATATTGATGAGACACTGCACCCATGCTGATCACTAGTAGCATCTTAAAGCAATAATAAAATTATGACTCTAAAATGATTTCAGTGGTAGAACAACTCTTAACCGGATGAACTCAACTGCCCCTGCTACCGAAGTAGACTTCTTCACTCTTAAAAATATGGGTGCTTCAAGCTTCTTCATTGCGATGCATTTTTGGTTCCAAAAAGAACCATTCAGTCTAAGGTTCTTTAGAGTATCATTTCTTTCTTGTCTTTTTATAATCTAAAGAACCTTTTTCGCCACAAAGAACCTTTTGGGAAACAGAAAGGTTCTTCGGATGTTAAAGGATCTTTAAGGAGCCATTTAGACAAAATGGTTCTTCTATGGCATCGTGAAGCACCTTTATTTTTAAGCGAGTAAGCTACTACAACCACACTCTGCAAGTTTGGTGTTCAGGTCGGTAAACACAGCCCCGTCTGTCCCCTGCCTGCGGGAGAGTGCGGCCTGCTTTACGGCATACGTCACATATTTAACTCGTAGTCTGGGTGAAGTTAGCCAACAGCTAACTATTAGACGAAATGATCTTATATGGATGGTCCAAAGGTGGAGCCAGCAAATAAACCAAAGAGGGTTTTGTCAGGAAGCGAAGAAAAGAAAGAGTGTGATCAGACACAAGCCTGTCAAAACCGTGAGCAAAGTTCAATATTATTGCTTGAATTCCCAGTAGTTCATGTTTAGATCAAACACATGCAAACCTCAGATTCTCTAGTCTGCAACATGAATTTCTTAGGAGAGTGGAGATTTCCTTTACTCCTGAATCTTCCAGTTTGTTTTCACTCAGTTCCAGCTCTCTTAGATGTGAAAGATTTAATATAAAAGCTGAAGCCAGAGCAGCACAACCTTCTGCTGTAACACAGACGCTACCCAGCCTAAAGAAACAGGGAAAAGCAAAAAGGAGAAAATCATTTTAAACATTTAAATTTTGACAAGCTACATCACCTTTCCATGAAAAGACATTGCTTTACTACAGTGGTCACCAACCCTGCTCCTGGAGATCGACCGTCCTGCAGACTGTAGCTCCAACCCTTCAGCACACCTGTCTGTAATTATCAACCAAACCTGAACATCTTGATTAGATTGTTCAGGTCCGTTTGATTGGGGTTAAAGCTGAAATCTTCAGGACGGTCGATCTCCAGGAGCAGGGTTGGTGACCAATGCCTTACAAGGTCTGCTTCTCATCATCCTACAGCAGGGATCTCCAACCCTGCTCCTGGAGAGGTACTGTCCTGTTTCAGCACACATGTCTGTAACTAAGCAAACCTGAACACCTGGATTAGATGGTCCAGCTGCGTTTGATTGGGGTTGGAGCAGAAATATTCAGGACCGTAGCTCTCCAAGAGCACCACACTGAATTTACAAAGTAACCCTTTCTTACCTGTATTTATAAATATATGATACGCTATGCTTGATCTTTTCATATTCTTTGTTAACATGTATTTGTTTTCTGATTTACCTTAGACACCAAAAACAACTCAATTCAATGTACTTTAACAAGTTTAGATTTAGATTAAACACATACTTGAGTTTCTCCAGTTTACACTGTGAGTTCTTCATCAGATCAGAGATCTTCTTGATTCCTGAGTCTCCAAATGTATTTCCACTCAGATTCAGTTCTTTCACATGTGATGGATTCACATTTAAAGCTTCTGTGAGAGCAGCACAACCTTCTGCTGTAATACTACAAGAACTCAACCTGAAGAGACAGAGAAGCCCAAATAAAAATGTTTATATTTATCTAGATGAGTAAACCCTCATGTTCTTCATTGTTTGCTTTCACTCAGATCCAGCTCTTATAGTTTGTCAAGTCGTCATGAAAAAGACACTTACAGGATATTATGTATTGCTTTATGTCAAGTTGTCATCAGACAACTCAAACAATGTCATCTTTGCATTAAAATGACATAAATCAGCGAATGACATTTAATGACAGTTGTCATAAACATGCATAAAATCTCATTCATATTCATGATGTGTCATGTCATGATTATGAAGGTGTCATATCAGTCTTATGAACATCCCTTCATGTAAAGTGTTACTGAATATTGGGTCTGATTGCGGCAGCGTACAACATGATCCCTTTTGGCCTCACACATTTTATCAAGGTTATGTGCAGATGCTTCCGTGCACTGATTATATGCAACAAATAGTGTTTTCTGAATCAAGGTCTGAAATTGGGGCGCAATGTCACAGGAAAATACTGACAACCAGTGATGCCGGTAACGCGTTACTTAGTAACGCGTTAGTCTAATTTGACCACATTTTTCAGTAACGAGTAATCTAATGCGTTAATTTTCTAAAACCAGTAATCAGATTAAAGTTATTTATCCAAGTCACTGTGCGTTACTATTTTGTCATTTTCCTTAGTAAAAATATATATTTTTTGATTTCTTCTTGCGTCTCAGGGAGTGTAGTCACGTAACAGTATGCGACAAGTCACGTTTTCAGCACGAGGACAATTCACGTGTAAGAGCCCCTACCATGCAGCGACGCAAATGTAAACAACAATGGAGGGAGGAGAGAGATGCGCGTTTCTAGCTGGAAATACAGTCACGAGTTTGTGTCCGCTAGATGACAATATTAAGGTTCGTTGTATTCTCTGTGCTGTCGACAAAGTGCTATCTAGCTACAAAAACACTACGTCAAATTTGAAGAAACAATTGGCACTGCACAGTCCAATCTACAGATTAAGTCCCGCCAGGTGTTGCGAAGCAGAGAGCAGCAGGTCCCCCACCACCAGAACAACAAATGCTGGACTTTGGTGCAAAACCAGTAAGTGGGGGAGAGTTGAAGAAGTTCGTCGGGCAGTAGTGATGCGCGGATGGCGGTTAAATCCGCGGGTCGGGTAATAAAAAAATACAATCAGATTAATTGCGGGTGGGTCGCGGATGGATGATATCATATACAATATTAACAACATTTCTCTAAAAATACGAATGTGTTTTAAGTGCATTTCTCATCAGGCGCTAATTTGCAGTAATCTAAAAGAAATGCGGTAGAGGACGGTCTATTTCTTAAAGCAGAAATGGAGGCAAAACAGATCCAAGAGAAATTTAAAAAGGGAGAATTAAAAAGTAAAAAAGGTAGAAAAGAAAAGTACCGTGTGGGAGCGTTTTAGCGAAGTGTTTAAGGATGAATCAACTGCTGGGTATGTAACGTGCAACGACAGTGAGACAGGTACATCATGTGTGTGCTAAATCGAAATATTACATTTAAGTATTTATAGACAAAAAAGTGCAAGAAAATTTACTGAGTAATTTAAATGACGATCGGGTCCGTGTCTGGTGCGGATATCTATATCAGAGAAGATTATACGTGCGGGCGGGTGACGGGTGAATAATTTATTCGAAACAGCGGATGCGAATGCTTCCCTTAAACACGGTTGACTCGCTCTCGTGTCGTGCGTTTTACACTTGTTGTGTAAAACCACTCCTTGCTGCTCCAATGCTGTGAACAACAGGTTCAATGTTCATAAAACATGTTAATAGACAATGTTAACATAAAAAGAAATGAATAGTTACATTTATAAATAATGTAGATTATAAATAGTATGTTTTGCCATTATTAAAGTGTTAACAGTTAAATATGTCAGGTCAAGAAAGACTGATTTGACCGTTAAGTGAAATCAAGAAAATCTTTATATTATTATTAACATTTTTAAGGAAACAGTCGTTAAGTTCAACTTAATATGTCAGGAGATACATTGTTGACATTACTGTTAAAAAAATACACTTCCAATAAAGTGAGTGTTGGCAAAACTGATTGTCATTTTTATGTTGAGGCAGTGGGGGTGTTGGCAGCAGCTGCTGAATGTAACTGATAAAGTAACGAGTAATCTAACTTAGTTACTTTTACTTTTACTATCTGTACAGTAACCAAGTTAGCAAAATCCTGAGCAAACCCTAACCTTTCGGGTATATTGTAGATACTCATTTTGAATGTTAAGTGATTGGTAATTTTACCTTTTATTTATTTTTCTTGTTTTGATACTTCGGTACATTTGGTTTTTGAGCATCTGTGTAAATACTCTCAGCACTTGATCGTTGGATATATGGCACATTGTAAATAAAACACTATTTTCATCTACGGGTCAAGCCATGATTTGTTTTTGATCATTTTACCTTAAAAACGTCTCGCAGTGTATCTGCAAAGGTCTACAGCATCACAGACAATTTGTGAATACTTTAAGGCTCAAAGATGCTAATCAGCACATGGTTTGCAATCACAGTTCTGAACAGATGTCCACACGTAAAAACAACATTTAACAGAAAAAATATGTTTGGTAGTGACCATCACACACAGATTTTAAGACTTATGAACACATTTAGTTCAAAATGATAAGACCAATCTATTCACCATGTAATTATTAGAGAGAGGGACACAGTTTTGATTCTTGATAAAAAAAAATTAGGGTTGTTGGTAAAATCAGCCCTAGCCAATAAACAAACATACAAATTCTGTAGAATGGCCCATTCTCATTCTGTAGAATGAGAACCAAAAATATAAATAATTTGTATTATTAAAAATGTATTTAGTTTACAATCACAATCAAAGTTTAAAATCAAGTTTAAACAGGAAACAAACAGACATGACGGTTAAATATGACAGCTGACATTCTGAAAAAAACCATGGAGCGATTCAGTCGGTACATTCTAGTTACAGATACACATGCCAAACAGTAAGATCAAATATATTGAGTGTCATTATGTAGCGTGTGATACAGAGGGAGTAAGTTATGAATGGAGATGGGTGAGGCTAGTTAAAAAAACGTTTCTGTCCAGCAGAATGTACCAATTATATTGATAACACTTACGTGAGTGTGATGATCTTACAGTGTTTATCCTCCAGAAGATCAGAGATCTGTTTCACTCTTGACTCGTCTAGTTTATGACTCAGATTCACTTCACTCTGGAGTAAAGGATTTATACGATGAGATCCAGTCAGATACTCAACAGCTTCTACTGCAGAGGGATTTCCTAAAAATCTAAAAAAAAAACATGATTTCATATTGAAACAAAATACACATTTTGTGACTCTTATGAGTTGTGATTTAAATGTCTCTTGTGCTTTTTTAAATTTGATATTTTTAAGTGGCAGCAATGTGGAGTGTTTATCATATGACAGGTCAAACTACAACCAGAATAGGATTATTTGGCCAAATCATGCAACCCCAGTAAAATCACACTGATTACTGTATTGTTTTCATAGTATACACTGTTACAGAAAAAATAAGATTAGTATTTTAAAATCACTGAGCACTGGTCGGCTTAGGCAATGGAATATAATTAATTTTGTTACTTTACCTCACAGTCTTCAGTGCACAGTTTGTATCTTGTATTAAATCATAGATGAGTTTGACTCCTGATGGTCCAGGATCATTTCCAGTGAGATCCAGCTCTATCAGATGTGAAGGGTTTGATCTCACAGCTTCAGACAGAGCAACATAACCTCCTTCTGTTATACTGCACTCTGACAGACTAGAACATACATTTGAAATTATTATGACAACTACTACTGATATTTGTGACTCTGCCTGTTAATACCTAGCAGAACCAAGGATCACATATGTAAGTACAAGTAACACAACTGCAAGTTTTTCTCTTTTCATTCAAACTGCTGACAGAATCAGACAAAAAAGGACATACTTTTTCCTTTAATTTTCTTGTTAATTGAAGGGGATTGTTCTAAACTCTTAATGTAATGTAGTTACCCGAGTTTCTTCAGTTTGCAGTTGGTATGTTCAAGTCCTTCCTGTAATTTCTTCACTCCTGAATCTTGAAGATAATTTTTGCTCATGTCAAGCTCTGTCATGCTAGAGTTTGAGTTTAAAACTGAAGCCAAAGCTGTACAGTTTTCCGCTGTAAGGCCACAATCCCTCAGTCTGAAACATTCATCAAGGAAAATACTTACAAACAAAAACTGAACGTCAACACTGTTAATGTGTGTAAATGTGAAATATCATCATCTTTAAAGGGGTCATGACTTTAGTGGGTACTTTATTTTAGTTTGATGTTTGAGGTGTAGTTATTATATAAAAAAATTGCCCCTTAAAACAGTTATTTAAAGTGACCTTTTTCCAGCCTGTCTTTTAATCTTCTTTTAGGAAGATTTCAGATTTGTGCGTTTCCTATCATCTCCCTATGAATGAATATCAGTTGTCCTGTTTACTAATATTTATAATTTCTCACGTAATCGGATTTACGCAGGGATCTACCGGGCACGTGCCAAGGGCATTAGACCAGCAGTTAGCCCTGGCAAATTTAATGTGTACAATATTTTTTTCATTTTATTTTTCTTTTGCAGTTGAGAAGTATTAACCGTAGCCAATAAATCAAATAAATGATCCTATCCATTGCTGCACTGCTGAGAGGGACATCTAGAGGCGAGTAAAAAACACTGTGTTATACAAGCATGAAGAAGTCAAATGTAGAAGACAGAATGAGGCAAAATGAGTTAAAACCACAGAAATGTGTGAAAGACATCTCAGATCACTGTCTTTAATGGCCATTTTATGCAGTCTTGTGAGACAGCTGGATAATGTTGTGGAAGAGTTTTCGATGAGGAAATCACAAAAGATGCCTCTCAGCTAATTTAAAACCAATAAAATGTAAAATATGTTTTTTAAAGATAAAGTTAAATGCTTTGTTGTTGATATTGTTTAATTTGTAATGCATGGACTGTTAAAAACTTTTGCTGAACTACTTTTATATAGTTTTTCTTTGCAAACACGCTCTAGATGTATGTTTATAGCGTCTCTCACGTAAGCGCCATGGTTTTGATACGCTGTGTCAAGTTGAAAACTTCAATTTTTACACACAGTGATGCTTCAATTTTTACACACAGTGATGCTCATCAATGTCAGTTTCACAGCAGTTGAGCAATCTGAAGTGTCGTAAGCTTTTGTTTACAATAGCAACTTGGCATATGGCAATTTCTGTTGTCAAAAGAGTCCCACGAGACCGTTTTTAGATGCAATGATGCGTTCTGTGTGAAGCCCTCATTTGTCCTGTGTATTTGTCATAGGTGCAACACTGTTCTTTAAAATATGTGATGCCAGGGGGCCTTTGAGAGGTCCGTGCCCAGGGCACATCAAAGTCATAATCTATTCCTAATTATAACTCATGTTTTATTTGTGAGGAGACGCAAATAAAACAGCTTGGTGTGTGCAATATAGTTTTCCTGAAACTAATGTATGTCAGAAAAAGTATGTTTTATGTGCAGCATATTTTCCACGCATCTGTACAACACATATTTTAATGTAAAGAATTCAACCTGAACTGAAACATACGAAAGACACTAAAATATGTGAATATGTCATTTGAAATTAATATATAGTTTTTGTGTTTTTGACTGGATATTGCTTATGAGATTATGAGGGCACATGAAATAAAAAAACAGATAACCTGCACAGATAAATCGTTCAGAATTAACACTGTAATATTTCACACAAATGCAGCTAAAGCCACCAACTGTCCCTTTGAGCCATCTGGTGGAAATTTTGTGAACAAGTTTTCCATGTTAATTGTGGTGATAGAAACACATGTTGGTTGACTCTATACTGTAAAAAGATCAAATACTCACATGAGTGTGTTGAGTCTACAGTGTTTATCCTGCAGTAGATCACAGATCTGTTTCACTATTGAGTCATTTAGTACATGATTACTCAGATTCACTTCTCTCTGGAGTAAAGCGTTTATACCAAGAGTCTTCAGATACTTAGATGCTTCCACAGCTGAAGAACTTTTCAAAAACCTGCAGTTGTACAAGTTAAACAAATCAAACTATATATATATAAATGATAACTACAAGCCCAGTAACTGGTGCTGATCAAAACCATCAAACTGTAATTTATATTCAGTTAGTCTGTTTTGATCAAACAGATTATAAATATAATACTGAAACAATGTCTTTATAAATAATAAGCCTTAAAAGTTTTGTTTTACTTTAACACATCTCACCTCACTCTCTTCAGTGCAAAGTTTTGAATGTGTTGTAGATCATAGATGAGTTTGACTCCTGATGGTCCAGGATCATTTCCAGTGAGATCCAGCTCTATCAGATGTGAAGGGTTTGATCTCACAGCTTCAGACAGAGCAACATAACCTCCTTCTGTTATACTGCACTCAGACAGACTATAAAACAGACATTTGAAATATGACATCTATAAATGGCATGTTTCCATAAACTGTTTATTATTAAAAAACACAAATTTGTTGTTTCCTCCTTTTCTGGTGAGTTCATTATTACTGCTGACAGAATCAAACTTTGTTTAGTTTCTTTACAGCAATTTTCACATAGATAGAAGGAATCAGTTTATCTTCACTATGTGTTCTGTCGTTACCTGAGTTTCTTCAGTTTACAGTTGGTATGTTCTAGTCCTTTCTGTAGTTTCTTCACTCCTGAATCCAGTAGATTATTGTTACTCATGTCAAGTTCTGTCACACTGGAGTTTGATCTTAAAACTGAAGCTAAAGATGAACAACTTTCTTCTGTTAGACCACAATCCCTCAGTCTGAAACATTCAACAAGAGAAAACATTTACAAACACACACAGTAATGCTGTATTCACTTTCTGTCCAAAGCTTACACACACATGTTACACTGATGAATGAACGTTATTCCAAATAAAATGATCTTTTTTATAAATGTATATGTATCATATTCTGGTTATTAATTTAATATAAATAAAGATCAAATCCTCACATGAGTGTGTTGAGTTTACAATGTGTATCCTGCAGAAGATCACAGATCTGTTTCACTCTTGAGTTATTTAGTAGACGATTACTCAGATTCACTTCTCTCTGGAGTAAAGGATTTATACCAAAAGTCTTCATCAGATACTCAAAGGCTTCCACAGCAGAAGAACTTTTCAAAAACCTGCAGAAAACAAACAGCTGCCATTATATACAATTCAGCTAAGAAATTCAAATCTCATATATTTCAATGTCCAGCAGCTGGTGAAAACCATTTCACTCATTTCTCTTTTGTTAAATCTTGAATTCACTTCAGTACAACAGCAGATTGTGTAATGATAATAGTAAAACACTATATAGGAATTATTCACCTGAATATGATTGTTTTTGTTTTATTTCAAAGTAGCTCACCTCACAGTCTTCAGTGCACAGTTTGTGTCTTGTATTAAATCATAGATGAGTTTGACTCCTGATGGTCCAGGATCATTTCCAGTGAGATCCAGCTCTATCAGATGTGAAGGGTTTGATCTCACAGCTTCACACAAACATCTGTAACCTCCTTCTGTTATACTGCACCCAGACAGACTATGACAAAGTTTACAATTCAAGTTAAAAGGGTAAATCATACACGTGGGTTTAGACACATTACAATGATTTAATCACTTATTGGACCTAACTGTATATACTACAGAACATGATCAACTGCATTTGTACACATAATCTCTGCCAGATCAATATATAACTAGTGGTGGGCATAGATTAATGTTTTTAATCTAGATTAATCTCACTGTAATCTTGGAATTAATCTAGATTAAAATGGCTCATTTGAATTCTGCCGAAGGCATTCAGTATATGTGTGCTACCCAAATAATGACTAAAAGTAAGTCTTTGAGAACGGGTTTCTCAAGCCAGGTGGCACATTAGACCAGGGCCTCATCTCCTGTTTCCAAAATGCATCACAAACTGCTTGAGAAAGCTGTTTTACTATGATAATTGGTGATGAAAATAAATTATGTTCGATAAGATGTACTTGTGTTTACTTCTGCATTAGCTAAGGGATGCTTTGCGTTTAGGTGGTACTTGAGACTGGAAGAACTCCTACAGTAAACCAATTCCGTATTGCACAAGGTGCAAACACCCTTAGTCTTGTCAAGGTTTTCATTGGGAAGCTTCTTAAAAAAAAATTTCCCCTGAAGCAAACCCGGCGGCTTCATAGCTGCATCCATGTTAGCACGTCACGTTTGATGTGGTAATTTCACAGTAACGTTATGTTGTGTTCAGACCAAACGTGAATGGCGCGTCAAGCGCGAGTGATTTACATGTTAAGTCAATGCAAAGACGCGATAGACCTACTTGCGGCGCGAATCGTGCGAATGAGGCCCTGGTTATGAGATGATGAGGCGGCGCGAATGAAGCGAATTGCGCAAATGACGCGAGCTGAAAAATCTCGTTCTCGCCCCCTACAGTGCAATTAATCTATGTATACATCCGCGCTAAAATATCAAGGTGAAAGTCATCATAGCTTGCGTAGTATAAACCCAGCTCCCAACCCAACTTTGAGAACAGATTAACGGCGACATGTTTTTTTTATTGCCCGATAAGAGTCTCACGTTAACGCAGCACTTTAACGCCGATAACGACCCACCACTATATATATCACATTAGTTTAGTTTAACACTCAATATACTTTACAATAAATGTATTTAATACATATACTTCATTTATTGGGCAGATTTATTGTAAAGTTAATTCAGTAATTTCATACTTCATTCAGAACCTTCTATTTTTGAAATTAAAGTAACGGAAAATGATTTTAGTATGAAAACAAACAAATACACAAACTGTGTGCATGTATACACCCTTAGTGAATAAGACATCTTACTTAATGATTTTACATAATAGATCACTACAGGTGAACAGATGTCAAACTGTATAATATTGTCATGTTTGTTGTGTTGTGTTGAGTGTGTGTTATAGATGAACTCACTTGAGTATGTGGAGATGACACTGAGGATTCTTCAGTCCCTCACAGATGTGTTTGAGTCCTGAATCCAGCAGACGACTGTTGTTCAGATTCATCTCTCTCACGAGGGTTTTACAGGAGAGAACAGACGCTACAGCTGAACACTGTTTCTCTGTCAGCTCACACTTATTCAATCTAAACACAATAACACAACATCATCATCAGATCTTAATAACACACACATGTATGAAGGTGTATTATACTGTATATATGAAACTCACATGATTTTCTCCACTTTACTATGAGAGTCCATCAATAGAGCCGAGAGTTTCTCTCCATCCAGATCTCTCAGTTTATTGTCACTCAGATTCAGTTCTTTCAGCAGTAATGGATTCACACCCAGAACATCAGTCAGATAAACACAAGCTGCTTCTGCATCAGGACTCTTCACAAATCTACAGACAGAAGAAATAATCTCATGTGGTCTGATGTTGTTGTTCACATTATTCTATACAGTTGTTTTAGTGACATTATGACAGTGACTCCAGTATCACTGCACTATATGTGAAAAGAGTGAATCCTCTAAACTAACAGATCATTTCTGAGAGTTTTGTGTCTCAGTCAGTGTGATGTTATCACGTCCTCTTGTGTGTTGTTTTTGGTTATGTGTGAAGTAAAATAGAGTTGTAAAACATTCAGAAGTGAATTGATAATGCCAAATGTAAAACACATTTAACTGACATAAGGAGGAACACTGGATGTGATACTAGACATAATTCTACTTAGTAAAAATGTTTAGTTGTAAAACTTAAGTACTAATAAAATGTCTCTCTTTTTAAAATTGTAGTTCAGAAAATTCTTGCTTTCATCATTTTCACTGAAATCGCAGTTTCACGCCGGTCTGTTTATCGGATCTATACCTTCACATGTGTTGAATATTTAAAAGCTTTACTAACCTCACAGTCTTCAGTGCACAGTTTGTGTCTTGTATTAAATCATAGATGAGTTTGACTCCTGATGGTCCAGGATCATTTCCAGAGAGATCCAGCTCTATCAGATGTGAAGGGTTTGATCTCACAGCTTCAGACAGAGCAACATAACCTCCTTCTGTTATACTGCACTCGGACAGACTGTGAAATAAAATCATATTAATTCAATTCAATTTAATTCAAGTATATTTATATATCGCTTTTCAGAATGTACATTGTTTCAAAGCAGCTTTACAGGAGCAAACAGGAAAAACAGAAAAGGTCAAACACAGCACATTTTAGAATCTTATAAGCTCTTTTATTCGTTTCTTTTTTATTGAATTGTTGGCTCTATAGTTGAAGGGTGTAATTATGTTGAAAATGTTGTTTGCAGTCTTCATAAACCTTTTAATGACACTTCACAATAATTTAGACATTTATCCATTTACATTAACAAAAATTAATGAACATGAATGAAAAACACATACTTGAGTTTCTCCAGTGTACACTGTGAGTTCTTCACCAGATCAGAGATCTTCTTGATTCCTGAGTCTCCAAATGTATTTCCACTCAGATTCAGTTCTTTCACATGTGATGGATTCACATTTAAAGCTTCTGTGAGAGCAGCACAACCTTCTGCTGTAATACTACAAGAACTCAACCTGAAGAGACACAAATAAACTTCATCTACATGAGCAGAAGAGCAAACAAGTACATGATGCTTCACTGATCATCATAACATTCTTCATAAAACATTAAACCTCAACCAGATGCTGAAAAGGTTATTGAACACAATGTTATAAATATAGAAATAACTCACATGACTGTGTTGAGTTTACAGTGTTTATCCTGCAGTAGATCACAGATCTGTTTCACTCTTGACTCGTCTAGTTTATGACTCAGATTCACTTCTCTCTGGAGTAAAGGATTTATACCAAAAGTCTTCATCAGATACTCAACAGCTTTCACTGCAGAAGAACTTTTCAAAAACCTGTGGACAGAGGAAATTTACATTGATATATAATATGTGTTGTCACAACCTTGTTTGGAACTTTGAACCTATATAGAAAACATACAATTTACCATATCAACACTTTTGTTATTCTACAGTAAAAAAATAATTTAAGTAACACTCACCTCACAGTCTTCAGTTCACAGTTTGTGTCTTGTATTAAATCATAGATGAGTTTGACTCCTGATGGTCCAGGATCATTTCCAGTGAGATCCAGCTCTATCAGATGTGAAGGGTTTGATCTCACAGCTTCAGACAGAGCAACATAACCTCCTTCTGTTATACTGCACTCAGACAATCTGCAACAAAGTATACAATTTTTGTTTCTATTTAACATCAGTTGCATTCAGCTCAAAACAGTATGTTAAATTGTTCTGGTATTCCTACAGAGAGTTTGCCTGATTTATGTAAACTAGTTTACTTTGAAGTATTAATTCTGGTAAACTGATATACTGTACAGAGAACCTTGAACCTAGAACAGTTGTTTTAGTAAATACTAAAATATGCTACAATTTTTTTAATTAAATACATTTAATTGTCTGAAATTCCAAGGTTAACAGGTGTTTTTGGTGTAATTTCTCTTCAGTGGTCTGTCACTAAACTGCGGTTTTATTCTGCTGTTCCAACTATCAAACTACCCAAAATTAATTTTGCACTTTCAGATATAATTTGTTTTTAACCCCCACCCCCTTAAGTAATCTAATAATATAGTAATCTAATACATTATAAAGAAAAGACAAATCAGACGGCATTTCTAAGCAAACCCTATCTAGCTATAAAACGCAATGATGTGATAAATGAACTCACTTGAGTATGTGGAGATGACACTGAGGATTCTTCAGTCCCTCACAGATGTGTTTGAGTCCTGAATCCAGCAGACGACTGTTGTTCAGATTCATCTCTCTCACGAGGGTTTTACAGGAGAGAACAGACGCTACAGCTGAACACTGTTTCTCTGTCAGCTCACACTTATTCAATCTAAACACAATAACACAACATCATCATCAGATCTTAATAACACACACATGTATGAAGGTGTATTATATTGTATATATGAAACTCACATGATTTTCTCCACTTTACTATGAGAGTCCATCAATAGAGCCGAGAGTTTCTCTCCATCCAGATCTCTCAGTTTATTGTCACTCAGATTCAGTTCTTTCAGCAGTAATGGATTCACACCCAGAACATCAGTCAGATAAACACAAGCTGCTTCTGCATCAGGACTCTTCACAAATCTACAGATAGATAAAGGGTCACTCAGTCAAATCAACAGCCAACTTGGCAGGTTTTGTCTCTTAAATTATGTTCACTGAGTAGGGAAGTTCATATTGGACAAGCCTTGCATTAAAGCAATAGTGAAGACTCACAAAACTTAATACTGTGGCAAACTTGCCTCCAATGTAAAAATTAAATCTGAAGTTTTTAATGTGAAATAGCAAGCTAGGGTTAAATGAAAGCGACATTTAGTTAAAATTCTAGTTAAAATTTAATTAATATACAGTGGGGCAAAATGGATTTAGTCAGCCTGCAATTGTGCAAGTTCTCCCACTTAAAAAGATGAGAGAGACCTGTTATTTTCATCATAGGTATACCTCAACTATGAGGGACAAAATAAGAAAAAAATCCAGAAAATCACATTGTAGGATTTTTAATGAATTAATTGGTAAATTCCCCCCGTGGGGTCAAAATAATCACAAGAACTGTGAGCAAAAATCCCAGAACCACACCTAGTGAATAACCTGCAGAGAGCTGGGACCAAAGTAACAAAGGCTACCATCAGTACGGCCGCCAGGGACTCAATTCATCCAGTCCCAGACGTGTCCCCCTGCTTAAGCCAGTACATGTCGAGTCACGTCTGAAGTTTGCTAGAGAGCATTTGGATGATCCAGAAGAGGATTGGGAGAATATCATATGGTCAGATGAGACCAAAATAGAACATTTTGGTAAAAACTCAACTTGTCGTGTTTGGAGGAGAAAGAATGCTGAGTTGCATCCAAAGAACACCATAACTACTGTAAAGCATGGGGGTGCTAACATCATGCTTTGCATGTATCGTGAGATTTTGAGTGAAAACATCCTTCCATCAGCAGGAGCATTGAAGATGAAACGTGGCTGGGTCTTTCAGCATGACAATGATCCCAAACACACCGCCCAGGCAACGAAGGAGTGGATTCATAAGAAGCATTTCAACGTCATGGAGTGGCCTAGCCAGTTTCCAGATCTCAACCCCATAGAAAATCTATGGAGGCAGTTGAAAGTCCGTGTTGCCCAGCAAAAGCCCCAAAACATCACTGCTCTAGAGGAGATCTGCATGGAGGAATGGGCCAAAATACCAGCAAAAGTGTGTGAAAACCTTGTGCAGACTTACAGAAAACATTTGACCTCGGTCATTGCCGTCAAAGGTTATATAACAAAGTAGTGAAATGAAATCTTGTTATTGACCAAATACTTATTAT
Source organism: Triplophysa tibetana (assembly GCA_008369825.1). Lineage (NCBI taxonomy): Eukaryota > Metazoa > Chordata > Actinopteri > Cypriniformes > Nemacheilidae > Triplophysa > Triplophysa tibetana. The sequence continues at coordinate 20,005,407 of CM017907.1, read as the reverse complement.
CCACCATAATTTGCAAATAAATTCATTAAAAATCCTAAAATGAGATTTTCTGGATTTTTTATTTATTTTGTCTCTCATAGTTTACCTATGATGAAAATAACAGGCCTCTCTCATCTTTTTTAAGTGAAAGAACTTGCACAATTGGTGGCTGACTAAAAACATCTCTTCTGGTTCCATATTTGCTCCTTCCACTCCCTACCTTGTCTTGGATACTAAAAAGGTGTTTTCCCTTTAACTCCTTATTCCATTTCTCTTGCCATATTCTTAAAACAGCTTTCTTTATGACGAAGTATTATGTTTTATGTGCGAGAGAGATATTGACCCTCTCGGCCTTCGATATTCTCTCTCCAGTCCTCGACTTCGTTCCCGCCATCTCGTTCCTTGTTAACTTTCCATGAGTGTTTTATTACCCACACCTGCCCCTTGTTAATTATCATTTGTCTGTCTCCCCATATATGATCCTCATGTCTTTTTCCTGTGCTCGTTCATTAGATTTCGTAGCTTGAGTGTAGAGTCCTTGTGTACGTTCGTGGTCCTCCTGCTTTGCCTTGTAGATTGGAGTTTTGTGGATTACCTTACCTTGTCTTGGACATTGTGTGGTGGTTCTTGTTTATTTCTTATTTTACCGCACCGGAGGGAAGTGTTTGTTTTCGAGTTTTGATTCAAGTATCGTGTCCCGTTTTCCCCATTGTGGGTTTTTGTTTTATGTTTGGTCAATAAAGTCCTCATCTTCACCCCTTCACCACCGTCTGCCTGCAATTAAGTCCTTCCTCTGCCTCAAATTCAGGACAATCAGTGTTATTCATGATGTACATCACAAGTAACATAATAAACGACTACAACTGTCAATTCTGCTACTCTTTATTTCTGTATCATAACGTATTAAGAAAAAAAAGAGGAGAAATAATAACAGTCAGAAAATTAATCTTCGAAGAAGCATTAAATAATTTTGAGAAATTTTACAAAAAGTGATATATCATATATCTTACACTAGGTGGCACTGTCTTGAAACTTCAGGGGTACTTTGGGACACTAATTCAATGATGTGTACAACATTTGGTGCCGATATATCAAAAAGATCTGGCATGACCCGAGGGATCTGATATCCAGAGGAATCCGTAGACACAGAGATCACTATTTTCTGACGAAAACTTACAAAGAAAAATAGCAGTTTTTAGCCTAGGGTCCCATAGGTGGGGCTGTTACCAGATTTGGCCGAGACCCCCAGTCCTAGGTGTTGATGACACATACCAAGTTTCGTATCAATGGATCGAAGATTGGCTGAGTTAAAGCCTCTGATACATATTTGGCTCAATGTTTGCAACATCATAACTTTTGAACAATGGCAAAAATCTAAATTCATATTTTTAAGATGGGCGCTACTGTAATACCAACCATAATGTAACACATGGAATGTGATAAGGGCTCTCAAGACAGCCCGGCCTTTTGTACAGAGTGATGAATGGATGACATGTGCGGAATAGAATTTTCTGTTCAAACGTTACAGCAAGTGTGAAAAGTAAATTTTCAAACAGATGATGGACCTATAGAGTGACAGCTAGGGCCCCCATAATTAATCATAAGACTTTTGAGAACCACCACTACAAGTATGCCAAATTTCATTATTTTCCAACATAGGGTTCATAGGGCTGCCATATACTCTCATCGGGGAAGAAGAAGAATACTAACAGAAGCAGTTTTCTTCATCTATATTGAACACATATGTATAATATAAAAAATGTACTCACCTCACAGTCTTCAGTTCACAGTTTGTGTCTTGTATTAAATCATAGATGAGTTTGACTCCTGATGGTCCAGGATCATTTCCAGTGAGATCCAGCTCTATCAGATGTGAAGGGTTTGATCTCACAGCTTCAGACAGAGCAACATAACCTCCTTCTGTTATACTGCACTCGGACAGACTATGAAACAAAAAATTGGATTCTTATAATCTCTTTTATTTGTTTCTTTTTTATTGAATTGTTGCCTCTATAGCTGGGGTGTGTAAATATGTCTGAAAATGTTGTTTGCCATCTCGCAAATCACTAACATTTTTCATGAAACTTCATAATGAATTAGACATTTATCCATTTATATTAACAAGAATAAATGAACATGAATAAAAACACATACTTGAGTTTCTCCAGTTTACACTGTGAGTTCTTCATCAGATCAGAGATGTTTTTGATTCCTGAGTCTCCAAATGTATTTCCACTCAGATTCAGTTCTTTCACATGTGATGGATTCACATTTAAAGCTTCTGTGAGAGCAGCACAACCTTCTGCTGTAATACTACAAGAACTCAACCTGAAGAGACACAAAACAAACTTCATCTACATGAGAAGAAGAGCAAACAGCTACATGACGCTTCACTGATCATAATAACCCTCTTCAAAATAAAATTGTCTTGAGTCTTAATCACAACCAGATAATGAAAAGGTTATTTACCACCATGTTCAATTAAATGGCAAGTATAAAGGCAGTATAGAAATAACTCACATAAGTGTGTTGAGTTTGAAGTGTTTATCCTGCAGTAGATCACAGATCTGTTTCACTCTTGACTTGTCTAGTTTATGATCCTTCAGATTCACTTCACTCTGGAGTAAAGGATCTTTACCAAGAACTTTAGTCAGATACTTAACAGCTTCCACAGCAGAATAACTTTTCAATAACCTGAAGAAAACAGAGTTGCAGAAGTTAAATGTTATAAATCTTGTAAAAAAATATGGAGAATTTCACTGACATTTTTTTCATCTTGAATTCACTTTTCACTTGAATTCAACAACACAATGTGTCATTATAATACTACAACAATATCACTGACCTGCATGATTTATTTTTATATTAACACAGCTCACCTCACAGTCTTCAGAGCACAGTTTGTGTCTTGTATTAAATCATAGATGAGTTTGACTCCTGATGGTCCAGGATCATTTCCAGTGAGATCCAGCTCTATCAGATGTGAAGGGTTTGATCTCACAGCTTCAGACAGAGCAACATAACCTCCTTCTGTTATACTGCACTCAGACAGACTACAACAAAGTACAAACACATTTTGACATTTTCAGATAAAAATTAAATTAATTGGATACAAATCAGTTAACTACATGAGGTTAAATTAAAGCCATCATAATTTCCTCAAATGAAAAGAATAAAATTGCAATTTGTCTTTATTGGCAATACAATCATTTAGTAGTTTTGATAAAAAACTGCCTTGCGGCAAGTGTTAAGGTCCGGTTGGTTACCAACCCCTGAGTAACGGTTTGGGTTGGGTTTTTATAGACCAAGCCCCACCCCATTCTGGACACTACCATAAGTATCACATTCAACACATAAATATATATATATAAATTATCATAAACACATCTCAGACAGTGATACACAAACATAGAGGTCTCTGTGTGTCCTTGACATATAAAGCAAACCAGTTAGTCAAAGATTGTCCTTTTCACAGCAGAACTATTCAGGGGTGCATATACCATTGGGATCATTAGCCAAATATGGTCACAAGTTCCGTCTTTCCAGAATAGTTTAATGATTTAAGTGTTTCCCAAAACCATCGATCCAACGATCAATCGCAAGCAGCATCGCAAAGTCGCGTGGTTAGAACTACAGGTCTAGAGCTGTGGTTTGAAGCATCATTCCTAGTTTTATGACATGGAGACTTCCTTCATCAAGCTTTTGATCAAAGTAAGCAAGCATCACGCAGTCCATTTACAGATCTTTTGTATATCAAGATAAACAAATTAAATTTTACATCTCTTATTTTGTCAAGAAAATAGATTCGCTGTTGTTTAAAAAGTGGGACGAATGACGTAGGAGGACACTTATAACTGAATTAAATATCGCAAAATAAAACAACACGTAAAAAAAATAGAAAAACAAAAGTAGTCATTAATGTATGCGATGTATATTATTTATAGCAAGAATTTGACATTAATTCGCTCTGAACTTATTTATTAGTAGACGTCATTAATCTACCACCTGTGTAGCATCATCAACTAGATCGCTGAACCAACCTGGCTCGAATAATTGATCTCCGACAGATTTACTACCATTTCAGAAAACAGCCGTAACTACATCGGTAATTTCCCCAACGAAGCATTTGACTATGTTTGTTAATCTGTGAGTTATGTCATGAAACGCACCCCAGGTTATGACTTTATATCAGAACCTAAACAAGATTAACATTTAGAATAAACAATAGTAAACTTTATTTGCTCAATATTACTCACTTTAGTTTTGTCAGTTTGCAGAGTGAATTCTGTAACAATGAACACAGATGATTGACTCCAGAGTCTCTTAACTTATTTTCACTCAGTTCCAGCTCTTTTAAGTGTGAAGGGTTTGAATTAAGAGCTGAACTCAAAGCATCACAGTCATTCTCTGTAAAACTGCAATTATTCAACCTGTACAAATAAGAAAGTGAAAAATCAATCGTATAATATAACAATTATTGTATAAATATAACATGCTTTATATTTACAGAAATATGTAATCCTCTATTTATAAGTTTTGTTTAGCTATTTACTGACATTATCTTTTCTAGTTTGCAGTCCTTATTTTCTAGTAGAGCGCAGATCTTCTTCACTGCTGGGTCTCCAAGTTCATTCTTACTCAGATCCAGCTGTCTCAGATTTGAAGGATTTAAAATAAAAGCTGAAGCCAGAGCTGCACAACCTTCTCTTGTAATGTTGCTTTCATTTAGCCTGTAAAGGGACACAAACTCTCACATAGAATTACAAAAATAACAGCAGTACTAAAACCCATTTTAAGGCAATTATTAGTTGTACAATCATACTTACTTTAAAATCTGAAGTTTGCAGTGTGAATCAGCCAGCAGATCAGAAAGACCTTTAACATCTGAATCTCCATTAATATGTTTGCTCAGATCCATCTCTTTCAGAAGCAAGGGGTTTTGTCCAAGAACACTGGTCAGACGATCACAGAGTTTCTGTGCCGTGGGACTTTTCAACATGCTGAAAGTAAAAATATTAGAGCTAAACTCAGCAAAAAAAGAAACGTCCCTTTTTCAGGACTGTGTATTTCAACAATAATGTTGTAAAAATCCAAATAACTTTACAGATCTTCAATGTAAAGGGTTTGAACAATGTTTTCCATGCATGTTCAATTAACCATAATCAATTAATTAACATGCACCTGTGGAATGGTCGTTAAGACCTTAACAGCTTACAGAGAGTAGGCATTTAAGGTCACCGTTCTAAAACGCAGGACACTAAAGAGACTTGTCTACCGACTGTGAAAAACACCCAAAGAAAGATGCCCAGGGTCCCTTCTCATCTGCGTGAACGTGCATTAGGCATGCTGCAGGGAGGCATGAGGACTGCTGATGTGGCTAGGGCAATAAATTGCCATGTCCGCACTGTGAGACGCCTAAGACAGCGCTACAGGGAGACAGAAAGGACAGCTGATCATCCTCGCAGTGGAAGACCACGTGTAACAACACCTCCACACGAGATCGGTACATCCGAATATCACACCTTCGTGACAGGTACAGGATGGCCACAACAACCGACCGAGTCACACCAGGAACACACAATCCCTCCATCAGTGCTCAGACTGTCCGCAATAGGCTGAGAGAGGCTGGACTGAGGGCTTGTAGGCCTGTTGTAAGGCAGGTCCTTACCAGACATCACCAGCAACAACGCCGCCTATGGGCACAAACCCACCTTCGCTGGACCAGACAGGAGTGGCAAAAAGTGCTCTTCAATGATGAGTCTCGGTTTTGTCTCACCAGGTGTGATGGACGGATTCGTGTTTATCGTCGAAGGAATGAGCGTTACACCGAGGCCTGTACCCTGGAGCGGGATCGATTTGGAGGTGGGGGGTCCGTCATGGTCTGGGGCCCGTCATGGTCTGGGGCGGTATATCACATCACCATCGGACTGAGCTTGTTGTCATTGCAGGCAATCTCAATGCCTTGCGGTACAGGGAAGACATCCTCCTCCCTCATGTGGTACCCTTTATGCATGCTCATCCGGACATGATCCTCCAGCAGGACAATGCCACCAGCCATACTGCTCGTTCTGTGCGTGAGTTTCTGCATGACAGCAATGTCAGTGTTCTGCCATGGCTAGCGAAGAGCCCGGATCTCAATCCCATTGAGCACGTCTGGGACCTGTTGGATCGCAGGGTGAGGGCTAGGGCCATTCCCCCCAGAAATGTCCAGGAACTTGCAAGTGCCTTGGTGGAAGAGTGGGGTAACATCTCACAGCAAGAACTGACAAATCTGGTCCAGTCCATGAGGAAGAGATGCACTGCAGTACTTCAAGCAGCTGGTGGCCACACCAGATACTGACTGGTACTTTTGATTTTGAGCCTATCTTCATTCAGGGACACATTATTCTATTTCTGTTAGTCACATGTCTGTGAAACATTTTTAGTTTATGTCTTATGGTGTTGAATCTTTTAGTGTTCATACAAATATTTACACATATTAAGTTTACTGAAAGTAAAAACAGTTGAAAGTCAGAGGACGTTTCTTTTTTTGCTGAGTTTATAATGAAAATTAAAATAAACATTATTTTCTTTGTGCACATAAAATGTTAAGTAACTTTCTCTTATTCCTTTATCTTTTTTAATTTCTGCTTTACATTATCCCTTCCCTTAAAAATTAAACCTATTGTAAAGTTCCACCAACTATTTTAAACATTTAGTTCCTTTATTTGTTGTTAATTCAGTACTCACCTCACAGTCTTCAGTTCACAGTTTGTGTCTTGTATTAAATCATAGATGTGTTTGACTCCTGATCGTCCAGGATCATTTCCAGTGAGATCCAGCTCTATCAGATGTGAAGGGTTTGATCTCACAGCTTCAGACAGAGCAACATAACCTCCTTCTGTTATACTGCACTCAGACAGACTAGGAAACAAAGGATAAATGAATGATATGAATAATAAATCATAATAAATAATAATTACAACAATGATTTGACCATTTATTAAACGGCGTCGACCAAAAGCTTTGTAATTCTCCATAAGGACACTAAAAGAATGAACAGAAACACACTACAGTATAAGTGATGTGCTGCATTTGTACACACAGTCTTTCCCAGAAACAGCACATCAATGTAATTGCTATGTTATTAGGTTGATTTAATGTAAAGCACATTTAGTATTTTTAGGGCCATTCTGTGATTTTTTTTGTTTGTTTACTTGGTTTTGAATTTCATCTTACAAACTTACGTTGTTGGAAATGAATACACAAAGTTACTGAATTAGACATATTATTTACAGCAGACACACACACATGATGTAATTTGATAGATGAACTCACTTGAGTATGTGGAGATGACACTGAGGATTCTTCAGTCCCTCACAGATGTGTTTGAGTCCTGAATCCAGCAGACGACTGTTGTTCAGATTCATCTCTCTCACGAGGGTTTTACAGGAGAGAACAGACGCTACAGCTGAACACTGTTTCTCTGTCAGCTCACACTTATTCAATCTAAACACAATAACACAACATCATCATCAGATCTTAATAACACACACATGTATGAAGGTGTATTATACTGTATATATGAAACTCACATGATTTTCTCCACTTTACTATGAGAGTCCATCAATAGAGCCGAGAGTTTCTCTCCATCCAGATCTCTCAGTTTATTGTCACTCAGATTCAGTTCTTTCAGCAGTAATGGATTCACACCCAGAACATCAGTCAGATAAACACAAGCTGCTTCTGCATCAGGACTCTTCACAAATCTACAGACAGAAGGAAATCAGTTCACATCACCTCTTTAAAATGATTGTTCACATAATTATTTAGTGTTACAAATGACATCACATTTCTTTAATTCAAAGCTTTGCAAAGATTGTATTAAATCCAACCATTTAAAAATAACTGGATATTCTGCATTTTATCAGAATATTCACCTCACAGTCTTCAGTTCACAGTTTGTGTCTTGTATTAAATCATAGATGAGTTTGACTCCTGATGGTCCAGGATCATTTCCAGTGAGATCCAGCTCTATCAGATGTGAAGGGTTTGATCTCACAGCTTCATACAAACATCTGTAACCTCCTTCTGTTATACTGCACACAGACAGACTACACAAAGTATAGAGACTTTATTATAAAAAGTCAATCAAAATAATGTTTACATATACATTTATAATTAAGTTTATCATACAAAAAAACTATTCCCTGGCTAGTTAGATACGAAATTAGATACTATTCATTTGTATTATAACAGACATTTTAGATAATTTCCAAAAAGAAAGTGAATTTAATTCACAACTTGACCAAATAATGGCTTATGTTACATTCTACATTTTATATTGATATGACACTGCACCCATGCAGATCACAGCAGAAACACAATCTACAAGTTTGGTGTTCGGGTCGGTGCTTTACGGCATACGTCACATATTTTACTCGAAGTCTGGGTGAAGTTACCCAACTACTAACTATAAGACAAAACAATCTAATATGCAAGTCCCAAAGCCACAGCCAGCAAAAATCCCAAAGAGGGTTTTGTCAGGAAGTGAAGAAAAGAGAGAGAGAGGGATCGGGCACAAGTCTGTGAGAACCGTGAGCAAAGTTCCAAAGTGTTGTTTTAATTCAAAGTAGTTCATGTTTAGATCAAACACATGCAAACCTCAGATTCTCTAGTCTGCAATGTGAATATCTTAGGAAAGTGGAGATTTCCTTTACTCCTGAATCTTCCAGTTTGTTTTCACTCAGATCCAGCTCTCTTAGATGTGAAGGATTTGATCTTAAAGCTGAAGCCAGAGCAGCACAACCTTCTGCTGTAAGACTGATGCAACTCATCCTAAAGAAAAGAGAAAAAGCAAAAAGGGGAAAATCGTTTTAAAAATTTTAATTTTGACAAAGCTAAATCACCTTTCCATGAAAATAACATATTTACATGAAAGTAAAATGATTATTTATGTTAATGTATGAAAAGTATTTAGATTTTAATACATCTACTTCATTAATTGGACAGATTTGTTGTTAAGTACATTCAGTATTCCTAAAGCTAGCAGGAGACTGTGATATTGGAATTTGCAAGTTTGGTTTTACTTCTGAATTTCATCACTCATTTGAACTTAAAGAATCAGAAAATTATTTTATTATAAAAACACACAAAAACACAAACTGTGTGCATGTACACACAGTTAGTGAATAAGACATCTTACTTAATGATTTTACATAATTTATCACTAGAGGTGAACAGATGTCAAACTGTATAATATTGTCATGTTTGTTGTGTTGTGTGGAGTGTGTGTTATAGATGAACTCACTTGAGTATGTGGAGATGACACTGAGGATTCTTCAGTCCCTCACAGATGTGTTTGAGTCCTGAATCCAGCAGACGACTGTTGTTCAGATTCATCTCTCTCACGAGGGTTTTACAGGAGAGAACAGACACTACAGCTGAACACTGTTTCTCTGTCAGCTCACACTTATTCAATCTAAACACAATAACACAACATCATCATCAGATCTTAATAACACACACATGTATGAAGGTGTATTATACTGTATATATGAAACTCACATGATTTTCTCCACTTTACTATGAGAGTCCATCAATAGAGCCGAGAGTTTCTCTCCATCCAGATCTCTCAGTTTATTGTCACTCAGATTCAGTTCTTTCAGCAGTAATGGATTCACACCCAGAACATCAGTCAGATAAACACAAGCTGCTTCTGCATCAGGACTCTTCACAAATCTACAGACAGAAGAAATAATCTCATGTGGTCTGTTGTTGTTCACATTATTCTTTAAAGTGTTTTAGTGACATTATGACAATGACTCCAGTATCACTGCACTTAATGTGAAAAGATTGAATCCTCTACACTAACAGATCATTTGTGAGAGTTTTGTGTCTCAGTCAGTGTGATGATATCATGTTCTTTTGTGTGTGGTATTTGGTGATGTGTGAAGTAAAGTAGTGTTGTAAAACATTTAGAAGTGAATTGATGTGTCAGTTAAATGTGTTTTGCACTTGGCATTAAGGAGGAACACTGGATGTGATACTAGACATAATTCTAGTTAGTTAAAATGTGTCATGATTCCGCTATCATGTCATGTTTATTCTTGTCTTGCAGCGGAGTCATGGCATAGCCTTAGGATTTTGTGTGAGAAAGTCATGGCTTTGTTTATTGATCTGATTTGCCATGCGCTTTCTTGTGTCTCGTCGGTGTTTCCCGCCATCGGTTTCTTGTTACCTTCCCATTATTGTTTCATTACCCACACCTGCCCCTTGTTAATTATCCTGTGTTTGTTCCCCTTTAAATCATCCTCGTGTTCATTGTCCTGTGTTTGTGGATTTTAAGCTGTACGTTGTCTCTTATGCCTGTATTTTGTCCTGTACAAAGAAATCTGACGTTTTGTATTCCCTTGAGAATCCTTGTAAGCTGTCGCTTATGTCTCGTCCTATTAAGTATTTTAGTTTAGTTCTAGTCCAGTGTTGTTTATAGTCAGTTAGTCTTCGACCTGTTATCTGTTTGTTTGGTTATACCCAATCGTTGGTCTTTGTTTTGTTCCTGTTTTATGTTATCAATAAACCTTGCTTAACCCGTGGACACCCGTGTCTGCCTGCACTTGGGTTCTTCTGTTCAAATCCCTGACAAAATGTTTAGTTGTAAAACTTGAGTACAAATAAAATGTCTCTCTTTTTAAAACTGCAGTTCAGAAAATTCTTCCACCCGTTATTTTCACTGAAATCACAGTTTCACGCCAGTCTGTTTATCTGATGTATACCTTCACATGTGTTCAATATTTAAAAGTTATACTCACCTCACAGTCTTCAGTTCACAGTTTGTGTCTTGTATTAAATCATAGATGTGTTTGACTCCTGATGGTCCAGGATCATTTCCAGTGAGATCCAGCTCTATCAGATGTGAAGGGTTTGATCTCACAGCTTCAGACAGAGCAACATAACCTCCTTCTGTTATACTGCACTCAGACAGACTTTGAAATAAAAATCATATTAATTCAAGTTTATTTATAAAGCGCTTTCATAATGTGCATTGTTCCAAAGCAGCTTTACAGAAGCACACAGGAAAAACAGAAACGGTGAAACACGGAACATATTAAATTCATGTAAGCTCTTTTATTTGTTTCTTTTTTATCGAATTGATGGCAATATAGTTGAAGTGTGTAATTATGTTTGAAAATGTTGTTTGTAGTCTTTATTAACATTTTTAATGACACTTAAATTAGACATAAATTAGACATTTACCCATTTACATTAACAAGAATAAATGAAGATGAATGAGAAACACATACTTGAGTTTCTCCAGTGTACACTGTGTATTCTTCATCAGATTAGAGATCTTCTTGACTCCTGAGTCTCCAAGTGTATTTCCACTCAGATTCAGTTCTTTCACATGTGATGGATTCACATTTAAAGCTTCTGTGAGAGCAGCACAACCTTCTGCTGTAATACTACAAGAACTCAACCTGAAGAGACACAAAACAAACTTCATCTACATGAGCAGAAGAGCAAACAAGTACATGATGCTTCACTGATCATTATAACATTCTTCATGAAACTTTAAATCACAACCAGATGCTGAAAAGATAATTGAACACAATGTTATAAATATAGAAATAACTCACGTGAGTGTGTTGAGTTTACAGTGTTTATCCTGCAGTAGATCACAGATCTGTTTCACTCTTGACTCGTCTAGTTTATGATCCTTCAGATTCACTTCTCTCTGGAGTAAAGGATTTAGATCAAGAGTCTTCATCAGATACTCAACAGCTTTCACTGCAGAAGAACTTTTCAAAAACCTGTGGATAGAGGAAATTCACATTGATACATGTAAAATATGTTTTGTCACTACTTTGTTTGGAACTATGAACCTATATAGGAAACATACAATTTACCTTATCTACACTTTTGTTATTCTACAGTAAAAAAATATTTTAGTAATACTCACCTCACAGTGTTCAGTGCACAGTTTGTGTCTTGTATTAAATCACAGATGAGTTTGACTCCTGATGGTCCAGGATCATTTCCAGTGAGATCCAGCTCTATCAGATGTGAAGGGTTTGATCTCACAGCTTCAGACAGAGCAACATAACCTCCTTCTGTTATACTGCACTCACACAGACTATGAAAAAAAAAAAAAAATATTGTGAGTTCTAAAACTCAAATTTGCAAGTTTTGTTCTTTTTAAACTGTAAACCATAAAGGAATTTTCAGGATTAGTGACACAGAAGAGCCTTTGTAACTCTTATTATTGTCTATGCCTTCAAATTTTAATCAATGTTTGTCAGCATGATAACTAGTTTAACTATGATCAACTATAGTAAGTGCATGTAGATAATTATTATTACTCAGCACTTATTTAATAACACTGTAACCAGGGCAATAGAATAAAGTTTAACCCAAACAGATTTGAAGATGCACATCAGACAGCAGCACTGACATATAAAATATTAGTACTTTATTTAACTGTGCTCTTCTACATTTACAGACTACAAACCTGCTATGTTATTTCTAGGCACGAGCCCTGAAACCAACCCATAATAAGTTCTGGTATTTTGTTGGTCAATTTTGTTACACTGTCAGTGACTGAGAAGATCTAGTCCCATATTGACTCCTGTAGTATTTCTTTTCCTACTATGGCAGTAAATGGTTGATAAGATCTGTTTGGTTTATGACATTCTTCTAAATATTGTTCTTTGCGTTTAGCAGAATAAAGAAATGTATACAGGTTTGGAACAATCTGAGTAAATCATTAAAGAGTCAAAAAAGTAAAGTTAATATTTAATCGAGCCAAATAGTTTATTTTACTCACTTGTTGAGTCAAATTAAGTAATCCATCACATCAGCAATAGGCCTACTTAAAGTGGCAATCCGAAAAAAACAGCCTCTTTGTCACGATCTCAGTTTGTAAATTGCTCCTGCAGGAGAACGCAATGTTCTTGGAGTGCAAAAATAAAAATATTTCGCTACCTTTCCTATTTTCCACCACCGTATGTCCCATTAGTTGCTTAGTAATGCATCACATCTGTTTTGACAATGTGAGATAACATCGTACATAAAGAAAGACTAAAAGTAATTAATAAATAATAAAGTAATTTTTGAGTTTAAAGATAGAGGATAATATAAGAGGATCCGCTCACATCACTGTCCCAGTGCGACATCTCTGTACATGTCTACATTGAACACTGTGACGCGGTTGAGCATGCATGGATTTTTCAGAAAAATATGTCATTTTAATTTAAAAATTATAAAATTTGGACAAACAACGGACAACAGTGTTTTGTTTTTGCATGATAATTTGACCAAAATAATTTGGGTTTTTAAGTAGGCTAGTCTAGTTTTAATGGAAAACCGGTGGACCCCCAAATGCATTACTTTAGACCTTTAATAGGGGTCCCCCATAATTCGAACCCTGAAACCAACCCAGATCCAACTTAGAACAGCAATAAGCAAATTAATCAAAATTTGACTTTTAATTGTGCGAATGTAATGAAGTAATTTTTGAAACATGCTTTTTTATTTTGCGTACAAAATTGACTGTTCCTCTTAAAAAAACGCTATATATATATATTTAAGCTACAGGACAGCTCTTAATCTTTAAACTCTCCATTTTCTGACAAAACAGCAAATTTGGAAATCTGCAGTTTTGGGAGAACAGCAACGTTATACTAAATTGTATAAACAGCTCTCAACTCAAAGGCTAAAACAGGTCAAACATTCATTCTTTTTCACTTACTTTAAAATCTTCAGTTTACAGTTTTGATTCTTCAGTCCATCAGCGAGAAGCTTCACTCCTGAATCCTGTAGATTATTGTTACTCAGATCAAGCTCCAGCAGACTGCTGCTGTCTGAACTGAGAACTGAAGTCAAAGCTGAACAACTTTCATCTGTAAGATCACACTTACTGAGTCTGAAAATAAAAACACATGTTAAGAAAGTGTGTTAACATACAGTAGCACATTCTAAACTCTACTGGATTAAATGATTTCCTTCAGTCAAATGATCCCTTCAGATGCACCAACTTCTAAATTAACTTGCTTTGTAGTTTAAATATATATTGTTGTAATTGTTGCCACTGTTGTGATTATCACTTTCAACAGATAATTGTTTTCCAGAGCCAGACCGGTGATATGCAGACCTATGCAATATCTAGCACAACATAAATGACAAAAGAAGCCTCCTGAAGCTGTATGAATTCTTATTAATGGAAATAAGCATTACATTTATCCACAACCTTCACATTTATATAATCTGAGGTGCTGATCACAGATGGGTTATGTGATGGGCACTTTATTAAGTGCATAAATACTGTAATGCTATTTTCAGTGGAAAATTGTCATGACAAAATGTTGGTGAATCCCTAGTTTTATTCTGTAAGAAAATGGTTTCATATGAAAACTATACAAAAGTTAAAGGTAAAGTAAACCCACAAAAGCTGTCTACAATAAAATGAGAACAGAAACATCTTCAGTTCACAATCATACGACAACAGATTGTGGAACTCCAGCAAATGATTCTATAGAATCACTCCAGACACATGTCCTATTTATGCCTTTATGAATAATATAATTTTATTTATGATGTTTCTGTTTATAATCGATCTTATTGTGTATAATATGTGTCTATTTTCACACCTACCTCAGTATCTCTAGTTGACTCTTTGTTTTCTCTAGTACGGCACAGACCTGCTTGACTCCTGAATCCTTCAGGTTATTATTGCTCACGTTGAGCTCATTCAGACTGCTTTCTGATCCCAGAACATTAGCCAGAGCTGAACAGCATTTGTCTGATAAGTTACAATCATTTAGTCTATATAGAAAACAAGTGAAGTCACAGTCACATTTGATGAATTTGCCACCTAATGTGTTTACATACATTTAAGTATTTTAAATTTCATAATAATTATAAAAATGTAGTATAACATTGCTGTCCTCCCAAAACTTCAGATGTCCAAATTTGCTGATTTGTCAGAAAATTGAGAGTTTAAAGTTTAAGAGCCGTCCTGTAGCTCAGTGGTTAGAGAACGGCGCTAGCAGTGCCAAGGTCGTGGGTTTGATCCCAGGGATTGCACAAAGTTAGAAACAATATATAGTGTAATGGAATGTAAGTAGCATTTGATAAAAGTGTCAGCCGAATGTAAATTTAATACTTTTTTTGTTAAATATTTTCAAAACCTGTTGACTATCATAAAGGGTGAGTGATAATAATGATTTGTGGCAAAAAAGTCACCAAGTATAGAGAAGCAAGGTTTTAGGAGGAATAATAAATACAGAAATAAATAAATATAGTAACCGTACAGCACTACAGACAGATTACCAAAGAATGTATAATTTTAACCCCTTGGTACAATGGTTGGTAGCAAAGAAAACAAAATACTTTCCTCACTGTTGTAGACATAAAACATGTGTGGTGTACTATTTGTTTTTTGTTAAAAAACAATCAATGAACTTATTTTTCAGATGAGAGTCACGTTACTTACAGAGCTCTTTTGGAGGCTTTGACCACGGGCCAGAGTCTAATGAGACATTCATCTGATTTCTTGAATTTCTGAAGCTCAAAGTCCTCCAGTTCCTCATCTGAGGTCAACAACACAAAGACCAGAGCAGACCACTGAGCAGGAGAGAGATCAGCAGATGACAGACTTCCTTCTCTAAGGTGCTTCTGAACCTCTTGTACCAGAGATTGATCATTCAGTTCATTCAGACAGTAAAACAGATTGATGGATCTCTCCGGAGAGGAGTTTTCATCAAACTTCTGCTTGATGTACGCAACTATTTCCTTGTAGGTCTGCTCATTGGTGTCTTGCTGTGTCAACAGACCTTCTAAAAGCGGCCGATTGGAGTCCAGTGAAAGGCCGAGAAGAAAGCGAAGGAAAAGGTCCAAGTGTCCATTGTCACTCTCAAGTGCCTTATCAACAGCAGTTTTCAGTAAATCAATCATTGTTTCGCTGTTGTTTTCTACTTCTGTGTGCTCTTGAACAAATGCATTTGTCTTTGTGTTGTCTAGAATCAGATGTGCATACAGAGCTGCGATGAACTCCTGAATGCTCATGTGAACAAAGCAATACATGGTACCCAGAATGATCCCTGTCTCCCGTTTAAAGATCTGAGTACACATCCCTGAGTACACGGATGCATTAGAGACGTCAATGCCAGAGGCCTCCAGGTCTGATGCATAGAAGATCAGGTTGTTTCTTTCCAGCTGTACAAATGCCAGTTTTCCCAGTGACATGATAGCGTCTCTATCCCAGGAGATATCTGATGAGTGTTCTCCATCATACTTTCTTCTGCTCTGTTGTATTTGAAAGCGAAAGAAATGTGTGTACATCTGTGTCAGAGTTCTAGGAGTTTCATCAGTGTTTGATTCCTTAAGTGTTTTGGTCGTGTCGTCAGACTGTTCATTGTTTTTCTTCTCTAGAATGTTCTGGAGGACGGTGGCTGAAATCCAGCAGAAGACTGGGATGTGGCACATGATATAGAGACTCTTTGATTTTTTTACATGATCAATGATTGCGTTGGCCATATTCTCATCTGAGAATCTTTTTCTGAAGTACTCTTCCTTCTGTGTTTCATTGAATCCTCGTACCTCTGTCACCCGGTCGATACAGTCAGGAGGAATCTTACCGGCTGCTGCTGGTCTGGTGGTTATCCAGATGAGAGCAGAAGGAAGCAGATTTCCTTGGATGAGGTTTGTTAGGAGAACATCTAGAGGAGCAGGTGATGTGATATCTCTCCATGTCTCATTACCCGCAAACTTCAGAGGAAGACGACATTCATCCAATCCATCAAAGATGAACAGAATTTTAAACTTGTTATTTCTTGTAAGGTTCAGTCCTTTTATCTCTGGGAAAAGTTGATTTATGAGGTCCATTAAACTTAGTTTTTCTTCTCCCTTTAAGTTCATCTCTCGGAAAGGTATTGGAAATATAAAGCTGATATCATTATTTTCTTTTTCTTCAGCCCAGTCCAGAACAAACTTTTGCACTGAGACAGATTTTCCAATGCCAGCGACACCTTTCGTTACTACAGTTCTGACGGTTTGGTTTTGTCCAGGTGGCTGAAATAAATTTGTGCATTCAATCTGTATCTCTGGTGATTCTTGTCGTTTGCAGGCGGCCTCGATCTGTCTTGTCTCATGCTGAGTATTGACCAGTTCACCTCCACCCTGAGTGATATACAGATCTGTGTAGATCTTATTCAGAAGTGTGGAGTCACCCTGCTTTGCAATCCCTTCAAATACACATTGATACTTCTTCTTCAGGTTTGATTTCAGTTGTCGTTGATGAATTAAGACAAGCTCATCTAAAAAAGCATAGAAACAAATACTTATGTTAAATCCTATTTTTTCTCCTACATTAACATGTAACTATATGACAGATGGTGACAGCAGGAGCACATTACCTTCCAGAACATCAGCAAGTTGATGTTGTTTCATACTTCTCAGAAAGTAGAGTGTGATATCAAGAGCTGCTTCTCTGATGTTGTTTCTATCGTCCTTAAGATCCTTCACAAAGTACTGTGTGTTTTCTTTTTTCAATACTTTCTTAAATCTTTCCAGCTCATTCTTCAGAAATGTAATTATTTTGTTCTCAAGGTCCTGATAACAAATCAAGAACAAAGAAATGTAGTCTCATCTTTTCTAGAATGTCTTAACACGGCCAAATCCGGCAATGGCTTCAGAGGCAGCGTTTGTGCATGAAGGCAGCTCAGAGAAACAGATTTGTATAGGCTTCATAGGCAGATTCAAATTCAAATGATTAACAGTGTCTTCACAATAAATAATCCCATATTCTAAAACTACAATACTAATTTCTCACTATAAATGCAATCAAAAGTTATATAAAGTGAAAATTAAACTTAAATTCAAAATTGCGCTCCAACCGATTTCGCGGAAACTATTTTATTTTATTATTTTCTTGAGCAATCACCTTTCTTTTGCACTCACACACATAGCACAAGGGCTGATACCACCTGATGAGTTGAATCAGGTGCTCTATATAGGGAGACATCTATAACATTCTGGGAGGCTCCTGTAGACCAATAGCTGGGCACATGCTACAAAAAAATTGGTCTGCGAAGAATACATTTCCCAGTGAAGCACATGTGCGATACAGTTTGCTAAGTGCAGTGACAGAGCTGCGTGTTTGTGTGAAGCGCATTTGTCGTCTTGCTTTTTGTGTGTGACATTTTCTCACCGGCATTTTACTTCATTTGAGTCTATTTTGCGAGTGAAACTGGTTTTCCATTTACTGTAGATGTGGACTCCCGGATATGGAATCCTACTGTTTGCATTTGTCATCTGGCCGTTCTGCATGTGTGAGTGAATGAGCTGCATAGTTGAACATACTACACATGTGACAGTGGACTTGTTTGCAGCTCACTGTATGAGGACATGAAAACGTGAACTTCATCCCCAGAGTTTCTCTGGGAGTTTATTTCACAAGCAGTTTG